>JAUMHF010000024.1:6911778-6934943 GCA_032359275.1 Microctenopoma steveboyesi
TCTGACTGTGCGCTGCAGTCTGTGTTTGTCCTGTGCAGTGGCTGCTCCAAACCAGACTGTGATGGAGGAGCAGAGGAAGGACTCAGTAACAGCAGAGTAGAACTGGATCATCAGCTCCTGAGGAAGGTGAAACTTCTTCAGCTGCCCGCGGAAGTACATCCTTTTTGAGGAGGGAGCTGCTGTTGGTTTCCCATTTTAAGTCTTGGGAGATGGTGGAACCGAAGAACTTAAAGGTTTCAGCCACTGACACAGAAGAGCAGAGTATGGTGAGGGGGGGTGTCGTCTGAAGTCGACTATCATCTCCATAGATATCTGAATAGTACTTTAGTTGGCAGACGTTTTTATCCAAAGCGACTTACAAGGAGCTAGCGCTGGGTGTCTGGCTCAAAGACATAAGTCAGACGGGGTTTCGACCTGCGACCGTCTGCATTCCAGTCTGACGCTTAACCCATTGAGCTACCAGGCCTCATAGATAATATATCATAACAATCTGTAATAGGATGTATGAGATAATTATCTTAGTATTCTGCATGAAAAATGAACCAAAATTAAATTAACCATACCGTTTCATTTTTACCCACTGTATTTAGCACACCAATTTAGCTGAAAAGTTAATAAGCCAATAAGAAGACAAGGCCAGTTGTCAGCAATCATGATACTGGATTAATTCATTCATAATACTTTAGATAAAAAACCAAAAACTACAACTGGAAGCAACTTCTCAAATGTTATTAGTTTTCTATTGTAGTGGAAATCTTACAGTTGTAATTTGTTATTGCTGGTTTACTTCTATTTAGTAAACATAGGTGCACCAAATACTACATTAAAGAAAATGATTATGCATGTTAATTATGCAACACAAAAAAATTAAAGCCCAGAATCAAGTGGTAGATGATTGCAGTGCAAAGTGGCATTGTAAAGTGATTTCTAACAAATTGTTTTATTCAACATTAAATAAAAATAATGTGGTTGCCAACATTGCTTTTAAACAAATTAAAGCTGACACTCCAGGTAACATTCTGTATTATCAATAATATTCACCAATAAAGATGTAAGCACAAAGAGAGCACTAGTGGAGAGAGAGTACAATATTTTATTTTTGTAAAAACCAGATGTTAAAATTATTTCAGCCAGACCTTCTTCTTAAACAAAAACGGAACCAGTATCTTGTATCCATTATCAGTTGACAGAAACCCTTCGTATCTTGGCTAGATTGTGGCATAAACATCTTGAAATCACATTTGTAAATAAAGATTTATGAGAGCAGCAGAGATCTGAGGCGACTGCTCAGAAGATGATTTCAGGGAAGAGTATTCCGGTGTGTTTGAGGGGACTGACATTAGCTCAAAAATATTTTCTTGGCAAAATTAATTTTATTTATTTCCACAACCTTTCAAATCTTCAATGCCTGACTAAATGTAATGGTCTTAAACATTTGAAATAAAAAAAATAATGCACACAACTTCTCATCCGTGCCTCAAAAGCACTTTCTGTCACATTCGTCTCACACAACTTCTCTATTAAAGTTGCCCTTTCAGCACCAGTAGTTTGACTCCGTTCATTGTCACCATTATAAAACAATGAAAATGGAAGGTCGCAGACTAGTTACAGTGACATATTCCTGTATGTACTCCAGTCTAGAGACCTCACTTTACTTTACATGAGATCGGCCCCCCCAAAAAAAAGGTGTTCAACAGGAGCAAAACCAAAGGTTTAGGCAATGTGAGCTCAAGAATAAAGAAGTGGCCATGAGCAACAAGTTCACCACAGTGACTGAGCTCTATTATGATACATCATCAACTCTTCTTAACTATAATTTGATTGATTGAATGGAGAAACATGTTCCTTATGTGAAGAATTATTCCTTCTGTATGAAAGTTGGGAAGAAAAAAGAACAAGGAAGGATTTATGCTATGATGAATCAGGGTTTTCTTGCAGGAATCAAGAATCACAGCAATGAAAAAAACCTAAGAGGTGGAGGAGGGTTCATCAGCCAGACAACACATCAAATGCCTCCAACAGTGTAAGTGGTACATGTCATCTGTTTAGGGTGCCTGAACTCCATCTGTCAGCTTTATATACTCTCACTCCCTGCCTGGTCAGGCCACGACACAACTAAACAACAGCCAAACCCTCCCACAGTTCGATTCAGAGAGTCCTTTTAGCAGATCAAGGAGGCGTCCAACCCCAGGTTCGGCCCTTCTGAGGAGAAGGGGGAGGCCGAGAGAGGAGGGAGAGCCCAGTTTAGGTGGCCTTTTTAGTTGGCCTTGGCGCGGAGCTGGGCTCTCTTGCCCGTCACAGCCTGGAAGCCGGTCTTGATGCTGGCAACAGAGCAGCGGGAGTGGCATGTCTCACACTGCAAGAAGTAGAGGCGAGTGTCTTTCTGCAGGATGGTGTCAGGGGAGCGGCAGGTGTGACACGTCACGTATTCCTCTGCAGATGTGAGAAAACACTTATTAGCACTGCAAAATACGTAGAAAGAAGTCACAAGACTTTTTCTTCTTGTGTTGTACTACAAAGCCTAATTCCCCACTTACTGATATATCTTCTCAACACATTTTCTATCTGTTTCTGTTGAAATCTGCCTTTGATCACAAGCTGGTTATTTCCGTCTATGGAACCACTGTTAAAAGGAAGGAAAAGCACAAAGCAAAAATCAAACGTGTGTTAACTGGTGCACTGTATTGTATTGATTCAAACTCAACATAAAGAAATGTACCTTGTTCCCAGCTCAGCCAACAGGAAAGCAAGGAGATGTTTAGGCTGGCGATGCAACCTGGTGATAGGGGTTTGAGAGGTCAGTATGTAGATAACACTCGGCTAAAAAGGAATTGTTGTATTTCCCAAAATGGGAATTTATGTTTTCATTAAAGGCTTAAATCAGCTCAACGGATCAAACTGAAATGAAATTGATAATAACAGTGAGATCAGTGTGTATGAAGAGGAAGAGTTGGATACTCACAGTTTGCAGATGTCTGTGAAGTTGACAAAAGAGGTTTTCTTGGTTCCTACTCGGACAACCTGAGGAGGCTTCATTACAAACTTCCTCTTCTCTCCAGCCACCATGTCGGGGTTTTTCTCTCGCATAATGTTGAAGACTCTGTTCAAGAGCTGAGACAAAATGCTGCAGAGCTACACTGACTGTGGTTGATGATGACATTATTTACTCCCAAAAAGGATCTTAAAAGATTAAATGGTTTATATTCTGTGTGTATGACCTCAGATTTTATATACAAGGCTAATTGGCTATGATTCCAACAAGGACTCAACATCTAGCAGCTTTATCTGGATGCCAAGTTGATCATTCTATAGTACCAAGAAGCTTTACCAGGAACGGTCTTGTGAAAGCATATAAAAAAACACTTTGTGGTTCTAGTTGTATTAAGGTGAAAAACTGGTAAATGATATAGGATTATTAAAGCCTAGCAACAAATCTAATGGTGGTATCTGATTTTTGATTACATTGTTACATTTACATTATGTCCCCGTTGCCCGTTTGTGTTTTTACAGCCGGCCTACCTCATCGTAAGTGTAGTCTCTTTCAGTACCGGCCCAGGCTGGTCCTGTTGAGGAGCTGAATGAGATTCCATCATTGTTCTTCCCCTCATCGTCCTCCAATGCTGCAAACACAATATACAAACATGTTGTTATGTGCGTCTATCTTTAGTTTAGTTACCGCAAAAAAAGTATTATTCTCACAGTCATCCTTCTCCAGCATCTCTCCTTCATCAAAGTCCACTTTCTTAGACTTTTTCTTTTTGGTAGGAAAGTCCATACTGTCATCCTCCAAGACTTCTGTCTGGTCCCCTTCAATTTTCAATTCCTAGTATTGAAGCAAAATTTAGTGAGAAGATGACAAACACTGAGTCGGTGCAGTAAAGAGTGTCCTGAATGCAACAGCTGGAGTCAAAATGAGAACTAAGAGATGATGTAAAGTGAAACAGAATATGGGAAAGACTGAAGTGATGAAGCGAAAAATAAAACTGCTTGTGGTTTAGAGGTAACTGACCTTTAATCCTTCTTCAATATCATTGTCAAATACTTTCTTAGGTTTCTTCTTCTTTTTCTTCTGGTTGAAGAAGTTAAGATCATTCAAATCATCAGACGGCTCTAGAAAATAAACTGAGTTTAATTCCAACGCAGAAAAGCTGAATTGATGCATATAGTCTAATATCACATCAAGAAAGCTTAAATAAGAAATCCATGGTCATTCAAACCTTTCTTTCTGCCCTCATCTTCATCAAAATCCATCTCCTTGTCATCTCCAGCCTCTGGTTCTGCCTCCTTCGCCTCCACCTCTTTAGCTTCTTCTCCTCCCACTCCCTCACCTCCCTCTTCGTCCAGCATAAAGGGCTTCTTCTTCTTCTTCTTTTTCTTGGTCATGTTGGGATCAAAAATCATCTGAAAGCGAGAAAAGCAAAAAAAGAAATTAAGCTTGTGTATAAAGTAAAAGAATGGCTAGCCATTTTCTTGTGGTCAACTATTTTCCAAACTCAGATCTCTGACTACTACAGGAACATGGTCACTGTGCCCTGCGTAAGTCAGGAAATTAGACGGCTATTAAATTGGCTTACTTTTTCACCAAAAACAAAACCATAAAACAAAGCTATGGTTAAACGCCAGCAACACCAGAGTTCAGTGTTTTTATCCGTTCTTTGTCACTTTAGGACTTTTTACTACCTGCTTGTCAGTCAAAAACAAGGTCAGTTTCACCACCTTGGGTCCCTTGAGTTTGACATATAAAATTTTTCTTGATTTACAGATATTTACAGCTATAGAAAGGCTAAAGATACTAACTAGTACTAACGCTAATTTCTATTGCAAATATTTTTGGTAATCAAAAAAGTATTTTAGGTACGTATTTGGAGATTTACTATCATCCATATCATGCTAGTGCTTTAGGATGAGGAGTAAAAGTTCCCAACACACTATTATAACAAACATCTGTGTAACACCAAAATTCTAATTCATAGGGTTTTAAAGGTTTATTCTATTCTATCAGCCAGTCAACATTATAGAATTGGTATTGTACGGATAGATACTGTGATGTCAGCTATTGTTGTACTTATGTAATTTAATTGATGTAATTTTCTGAAACACTGTAGCACAAGTGGATGACATGACAAAGGCTGTAGATGCAACCACCTCGTGTATCATCGTATTCATATGAATGGGTGGTTAAAACATAAAAGGTTTATTTATTATTTAAGTGTATCGTATTGTGACTAGTCTTACGGTTGTTTCATATCGTTAAAGTAGTGTAAAACCAAGTATCTTGCACTAGCAGCGCTAATTAGCAGCCGCTTTTGAATTGTGCTTGACAATATTCACTGTTAGCAACGTAGGTTAACGGCCAGCTAATGCTAACTAGCTAGCTTTGGTCCTTCAATTTGAGTCATCCAGTAGCTGTGACAGGGCGGATTAATATACCACTGTGAGCATTAATAATCCACACGATGCGATTGCTCGTAATAGAGATGCGTACACGTTTGTACGCTTGTACTGCTCGGGCCCGTTGTTAGCTCGGCTTCAGCCATGTGAGAACTAGTGCGGACAGGGAGGGGAACAGCAGGGCCGAGGCCCAAAGTCATCATCAACACTGATCTAAGCCAATAATTCAACAAAATTCATCCAGTAACCCAACACAACAAAGCAGAATAAAAGCGGATAAATCGGGAGTAACCCACCTCGTCTCCTGACATGTTTGCGCGTTAAGGAATGATTAAAACCCAGTTACTTTTCAGCGCTCGATCAGTACCACACTACTGCGCCGAAATTTTCTTGCATCAGCGTTAAGCCGCAGTACGCAAGCGTGAAGTTGCCAAATCCTGACGTCATTATTTCGCGACGGCGCAGAAATGTTCACGAGCAGCATCTGAAAACTGTTGCTAAATATTGATCTATGTATTTAAAATTATAAAAGATAACTCAAACAAAAAACTAACGGTTTATGTAAACTGATTATTAATAGTACATATACATAGTATAGTTATAAGGTCTTCTACAGGTGTCTCATAATGTGCTTTTAATTCTAGTGAATGCTACTGTACTTTTAAGGACATGTACGGAGACACTTTGTAAATCAAGACTTCATTATAAATTAGTTAAGATTATAATCATAAAATTAATAAATTATTACATTGCATATTGATTGAAGCCTGTGTATCCCCTGAAACAATGTGACAGAGAAAGAGTGAAAATTCATAGTGTGTAAGCTGTATGCGTAAATGAAGCTTTTGAAGCACATTGTATTTTATCAGTCACAGAGCCTGCACTCCTCCTCTGACAAGCTTTCTAAACACTGTTGCTAGCCTAACAACACACATGATATAATGTGATTGCAGTCAGTCAGTCAGTCTAACCAGCAGCCTGAGTCAGTCTGCTGGTTAGACTGACTAAGGGTCAGGGTCAGACCAAGTCTAAAGGGTCTTGTTTTGGCCCAAGTCCGTAGGTGATAAGCTATGACGATGTGACGATCAGAGTAAAAAGATAAAATTTCCACTACAATAAAAGAATTCAAAACCTTTAATGATTCTGCAAATAATATTATCATCTGGATAAATAAAACATAAATCCGCAAACAGGCTTGTTCATCTGTCCTCGTGTTACATTTTTTAATGTAGAAAATGTACATCATATCTGTGAAGGTTCTCAGTCATCCAGGTCATGGTTATCTCAAAAAAACTTGAGAAAGCCCTCTGGATAGAAGGGCTAAATGTCGTCAAGAAACCTACTAAGTCCAGTTGCTATGGGATAAACCTTTTTTACTTTACTTTACTTTGCTTGGCAGACGCTTTTATCCAAAGCGACTTACAAGGAGCTAGCGCTGGGTGTCTGGCTCAAGGACACACCTGGTAGAGGATGGACTAGGAGTCAGACCGGGATTCAAACCTGCAACCTTCTGCATCCCAGTCTGACTCTTAACCCACTGAGCTACCAGGCCGCTTTTTTGAGATAAAATGTACATCATGACTTTGAAAAAATTAAAGGAGTTCGCTCCAAAACGCTGATGTTGTAGATTGACTATAATCTAATCTTTTATAGACCACCATCCTCTTCTGGATGCAGTTAATCAGGTGAGACAATAGTTTATTATTATTATTTTAACATTATACAATTTGAAACAAAAGAAAGACTGAGACAAACGGAACAGGGTGGAGGCGTTAGGTTAAACATCTCTCTGTCTAGCCGTGCCTTGTGATCTGTATTGTGATTTTCGGTTGTTGCATGCTTAACACAATCTCAACAGAACCTCTCGGTGACGGCAGAAATACAATATATAAAAAGAGACACATTTGAGATATTTACACCAAATAACAAGAACCACTGTGAAAACGCCTTTGAGGGAGGGAGAATTCGCTCAAAAGGCAATAGGAGGCAAAGAGGAGAGGGAGGAGGGACAAAACACGCAGCCTGAAACAGAAGAGGTTCAGATTCTGGCAAACACACACTTCAAAGCTTCTTCACCCAGCGCATGCTCAGCTGTCCTATTTTCATGAGCAGTTAACAAAAACAGGGAGCTAAGGATTATTATTATTATTGTGAAAAAGAAAAACAGACAGCAAGTTTAACGCCACAAATGCAGGTAAATATTTGAGTCAGAAACATATCTTTGAGGATGAAAAGTCCCCTGTCATCTGCTGACGTTTACAACGTCACAGCCTGTTAAACTAAACTGGCAATAGCTCCACCGTCGCCAAAGATCTACTAATAATAGTGAGTGCTGAAACAGTCCTGCCCCATGCAAGGACCATGAAGTGCTAGTATTTGCATTAAAACAGGGGGTACAAATATTAAGTGACTTTAGTGTAAGTACAGTGACAAAGTTTCCTTTTTGAGCGCCCCTGGCCGGCTCCTTGTCACAGAGCTCCAAGGGGTTTTTAGGTTTAGGTATTGATGGGGGATGTGAAAAGAAAGACTACAGCATTTTTGCTTCTTTTTGTAGTGTTACATAATGTCGACAGTCAGCTCTCTTCAGATACATAAAGCACGCATACACAACATACTATCAGTCCATTCATTCCCTCTTGTTCATTCCTCTTCCCCACTGTGACGCAGTTATGATGTAGCAGATGCTGCATTTACGAGGCTTCCATCGCCCAGCGCTGCAGGTCCTCCATGTCGTCCTCGTCCTCCTCCTTCTTGGCTAGAGGGGGAAAAAAACAAGATAAAAGGATGTAAGGTTTTTGACTCATCTTTTTGATCTGCTGAAGTCGTCACCAGCTGACATAACCTTGTTAGCTTAGCATAAAGACTGGAAATGAGGAAAAACAGCTGGCCGAGCTCTGACCAAATGTAACAAAATCTGTCTGCCAGCATCTTTAAAGCTAATTAGAAAAACAAAGCGTAGACACTAATAATAATTTGGTGCAGAAATGTTCTTCTTACCAGGTCTGGAGGGTAACGAAGTAGAAGGCACGTTGGGGAGGGGGACGTTCTCCGGTCCCCCAATCTCCAGCAGATTTTTGTCCAGCTCCTCCTGTTCCAGCTCATCCAGCTCCGCCAGCAGCTCATCCTGAGAAAGACAGTAAAGGTGAGCATAAACCCAAAGTCATTCATGCAAACAAATACCAGGTAAGAATTGAGTAGTTTGAGTTTAAGAGATTCCTTCTTAAATGGTGATTTCATGAATGACATGTTTGTATTTGCATTGACATCTTCCAGCACGGCAGCTTCTTTAGTTCAGTAACAAGGTAAGTAAGAAGCTTCTCGACTCGCTGGTACTCGCTATTCTGAAATAACATCTGACAATTGACACATCCCGACAGATGTAATAATAAGAAAATTAAGAATTGCCTGCTTTAACATTTAAATTCCTGTGTTAGACTTTTCGTTTGCTGATTTATGACAGCAGTGTGAAATCCGTTTTTGTACTATTACATGACCTTTTCCGTGAATTAAACACCGAAGTAGATTCAATAGTAGATAGTAGTAGAATAGTAATAGTAGATTCAGTTTTGAAAATCACTGTGGGGTGCACATCACAAGTTAAACATCGAGAGTTCCAGTCAAGTATTTCCAGTGAGTTGGCTGAGAATCTGGGAAAGAATGTTTTCAGACTCACATTATAGTGAGGTCGATTTATGAATAAGACCATTCAAAAAAAGAATGACTCAACAGCTTTAATGCCACAGTAATGACGTCAACAAGCAGCCTGTTTGTTCATTAAATAACTCAAAGATGCACCAATGATGAGGCTGAACTCTGCTATACCAGGATAAAATATTGGCTGGTGACCAATAATATTTCTGGGTCGTCATTAGTGAAAGGTTTGTACAGTCAGATTAGCCTGAAGTAACACTTACAGTAACTCTTAAAATAAACCAGGCATTAGCAGATCTACAGGCACCTTTTTAAAGAGTAACGTGTAGATCAGAAATTTTATAAAAGGTGTAGATAATATTTGCCGGAAAGACACCTATCCAATTGGTTCTTCTCAGTCCAAACTCCATTTTTGCTGACTGATCTTACGTCTCCTGAGATACGTCAGTTCCTGGTCTGACTGGGGCCCGGTATATGTGTATTATTGTTCATATTGTTAACGTGTGAGTTTTATTTTGTTTTAGGAAGGAGCTCAGAATCACACTATGCATTTTAGAAAAATGTCACAAAGAAACCTGACAAATGTACAAATCAAGTGTCACCTACCTCATCAAACTCCTCTCCAAAGCCGACAGGTTTAGAAATGGCGTCAGAGATTTCCTGGGCCAGCTCCTGCTGCTCTGTAATGTCCTGCATCAGGTCGTCCACCTTGTCAATGTCCCTGAAACAACAGAAAGGAAATCTGAGCTAAACGAAAGGCACCGTTATGTATTTTGAGTCTGGTTTACCTACACATACTGATAAGTCGGCAGAGTAATGCACAGAGAAAAAGTTCAGTTTATGTTCTGCATGTCTACCTATTCATTCATTGAGGGTAATTATGGATTCAAATAACATCTGATGCTAAGTGCTTAGGATTACGGAAGTATTACGTAATGTCAGTCAAATCCTCCACATTTTTTAATCCCTCATAATCTTTTTATTGATTTAAAACTGACTGGATCATTTTGATCTATTCTGCTGCTGTTGCAATTAATAAAAAGTTGGTGACAAATAAAATAATCCAGGCTTCAGCTCAGTGATAGCTCGTACATGTTTTCATGGGCAGACTTCATGGCCTTGGCAGCAAAGCCCAGGTTCCTGAGCACTTCTGTGTTTGTGTTCGCATTCTCCAGAGCCTCTCTCTGGAACTCAATGGTGGAGAGCGTGCCGTCAATCTGTGCAAGCTGCTTCTCATATCGCTTCTTTCTTTTCAAAGCCTGAAGAGCCGCTGAGGAGGGAGACACAGATAGAAATACGATTAGAACAAATCAATCAAAACAGTCTCACTAAATAGGTTTAGTGTTGTAACTCAGAGCAGTAAACCTGTGAATCATGGAGACAGTGGTGTCATGGAAGCTTGAATAGGTGGTTAAACTTTTGCAGCGATAGTCAGCACCACATCTTACTCTCTGTGAAATTACAGGGATCCACTTAAATGGCAGATAAGATGGAAAAACTGTAGAGTAGAAATGAATCAGCCAGAGCAGTCATGACCATAATTCATAAATAACTAATACATGCAGTAATACTGACTGAATAGTTGTTTAATCCAATGTGGACTCGGACAGGGTGTACTCCAGTACAAGAAGAATGTAACGTAACACCAAGTCATGATCAGCCTCCAGAGACTAACAGATGGAGATTCTATGGGTGTAATAGCATTTATATTTGGTGACAATATTTGGTGCTCTGCGATCGACTGGCGATCCGTCTAGGGTGTACCCCGGCTCCAGCACCCCCGCAACCCGACTGCAGATAAGGGGAAGATAATAATTGGATGAAAGATTCCCATGTATTTTTGATAGCAACATATGTCAATAAATGAAATTTGTGCTCCTTGCAGGAAGAGGATTAAAACTGGTGTCCATTCAAATTACTGTTTAGTAACACTGTCAGAGCACAATTTTACCAATAATCAATGTTTACATGTATGGCATCTTCAAAACGTCTACCCAAATTTCCACATTGTACTATTTATGGTCCTGTATGATTCCAGAGAACTGACTTTACTATTTTGGGCAAGCACATGACCATAACAGCTGTACAATTAGGCCCACTAATGATTTGCATAAGAGTAATAATGATTAGAAACCTACTATGAACGGAGAAAATTCATATTCCTCACACAAGAAAATACTTTTAGTCCACCTGGACACTTTGCCAACAACGTACTAGTGTGAGATCTGTGCTTTACTACAGACAGGGCCATTATAAATTCTAATTTCTCTAGCATCTTTACATTAAATATAAAATACAGTTAGACTGTCCCTGTAACCTTTAAATTTGGTTTAAAAGCTATTTGATAAATGGACAAACCCAGTCGTGTTTGTCAGCTGGTTCTTAGATTATGCCACTTCTAGTTTTACCTGGTTTTGTAATCTAATGCACAGCATCGGGATAAAAACAGATGGGATTTTACTTCTGTTTCAGTGTCATGTGGTGATTCCCTAACGACATGTCACTTATTTTTATATACATTTATAATAGAAGATCAGACAGATCAGGGAGAGGTATTCATCAGGGAGAGGTCACTGCATTGTTTGTAATTTCCTGCATTGAAATTATTCTAACTACATTATGCATGTTGGCTGCTTCATGTCTTCACCTGCTTTCTGCTGTTAAAACAATGTTATATAGACAACCACGGATAACAATGTGCCCGATGGCATACATATTCTGTTGTAGGAACATGTGGTGATAATTATATAATTTCATTTCCTATTGGCCACTTACTGAGATAGCTCTGCTTTGAAAGAAATAAAGAACAATGTTATGTAAGTATTCGGTAGATTAGGGTTTAAAGGTCACGGTAATTTAAGGTAATTTTTCTGTCTGGCTGTACTTGTTTTCTGACATTATTATCTGGTGTAATAATATATCAGGCAGCTGCAGGACCCGTTGTACGTTTCGGTACCAAGGTGCAAACACACGCCCACCTCACTGATAAGTGTTACCATGTCTTTGTAACATGTGAAACTTAACATTCAGCCCCCGTCCCGAGTCTCTTAGTAAATATAGGTATAAGAAATCCGCCTGCAGCAGTGGATGTGTCGGTTGCCACACCTTGAATCGTGATCCCTTATTTTTTAGGGGACACCGATTGACCAGGAGATTAGACCACCTACATCAAACATCCTGGCGATATTTCATGATAGCGTCAGAATCTTAAGAACTCAGATAATTAAATGTGGTACAGAGTGACCACACATGCACCTCGGGTGTAACCATGGCCGCGAAAGTCACGCTTGTTGAGGCTGCCAATAGTTACGAGAGCTCGGCAAGTTAGCCGACTAAGCTAACATGCTCACATCCAGCGTTGTGTTGTTTGCCAGGCAATCTAAAGATAAATGGTCGAAACTACGAGAAGGGCGTGCCCTTATATCTTACCTCGTTTGTTTTTCGTGCCGTTTTTCTTGGCGATCTGCAGCTCCTGTTCGATCTTTTTCTCTAGAAATTCCTGTTTCTTGGTTAGCATATCCTCCGTCTCTCGGAGTTTCTGGATTGCCTCTTGGGGGCTCGGCCCTTTTCCCCCCTTTCCTCCTCCTCCAAATATCTTACCAAACAACGACATGTTTGGGATGCTACTACGCACTAAATATATAAAAATAGAGTAATCTCGGCTACCTCGCTGCTAGGCTACACTGACACTTCGCTCAGCCTGTACCAGGATTGTTGATGTTTTTCCACTTCCTGGATAAGGCCCGATGACGACAGAGTGTTGCTCGTAGCCTCGGTCTCCACCCACTGGTCTGATAAAATCATGCTTTATTTCTTTTGTGAATTCTTCTTTCACTGATTTATATCATTCATTTTTGAAAAAGGGGAAATACAGTTTTCAATTTTCAAAGTATTTCTTCTTACATCTGTACACAAATAAAAAATGTTTTAGATGTCTACAGAAATGTTATTTACGTTACAAAAATCTGAACTACACCAGAAATTCAAAATCTATTCTCTACCTATTTATTTTGAATACGTTTTTGCCTTCATCTACTTGCATTTTTCTCACTTTGTCTATTTCTGCCACCTATGGAAAACTGACAACTCTATGATCCAACTAGTTATACGTGTGGAGATGAGCATAATTTACAGTGGATAGTTTGTAAACTAACTGTGATCCAAAAAGTGTGATGTGAAACTTCAAGTCCTCCACTGAACAGACACATAAAACTCACTTTTAGTGAAGTAAAGACATCTTGGTTTGGGGATTCTGAAAATAAGTTTTATAAGGTTGTTTATTTTAGTGAGTTAGAATGAGCTGATTATTTACCCTGTGGCAAAATACTACTGAAACTAATTGTTATTAAAAAAAGGTTTTTTGCACTTTGAAAAGGCCTTGAAAGAACCTTCCAGATTTTAAATTGGGACTTTGGGATAGTCAGTGTAGCTATCAGGGGGCGGCCTGGTAACTCAATGTGTTAAGAGTCAGACTGGGATGCAGAAGTTCACAGGTCGAAACCCCGTCTGACTTCTAGTTAATCCCGTGTCCTCAAACCAGACACCCATCGCTAGCTCCCTGTGAGTTGCTTTGGATAAAAGCGTCTGCTAAGTAAAGTCAGAAAAAAGGGTAATTTTCTGCCAGAATACATAAAATATAATCATATTAACAATGGCTAGATGCTTCAGAGATGTTTTTAATCAAACAATAGATAGTAAGTACTAATCTTCAAATGTAAAAATCAGTGGAATGCTCCTTTAATGTATTAATAGCGTTAATAACGTACTTTAAATATGATGCTGAATTATTGCTACATCTGAGCAGTGGCTGAGCACTGTTGATTGGTTTCTTATATTCTACTTACGCTAAACTGTTTCTGCAGACACACACACACACAAATCTAACCTAAATAAAAGAAAATACATGTTCCACAGAAACACTGCTGGGGGTTTATGTATTTTAATTCATTATGATGCTACATGATCCATGGTGGTTGTTTACGTTTTTTCTTCCTTTACTACAGTAAGGTAAGAACTTTGCCAGTTATCTTTTAAGTATATTCCTGTAATACAAAAAAAAGATTATCCAATTGGTGTGATTACACTGTGTGACTCTGCATGTGTGGTCTGAAGAGATGGTGCTTTACGATGATCTTTAATGTAGTGTGCATTCACGGGTCAGTTCTCCTCCTAGCTGCTCACTCACAATGCATTTGCTGAGATGGTCACGTGATAACCAAGATAATACAGCTGTGTTGTCGCAGTTATCTCACAACCACCAAAGCCCAGCAGGAAACAAAAGTAGATGATAAAAAAGAAACAAACACAAACTGAAAAACCAGACAATGGTCCCTTTTGAAAAGACAGTATTTTTTTGTTTTGCTAATATAATTTCAACACTCAAAAATAATAATCATTACAAATCCAGGTAATTTCATGCAGATTGCAGAGTGGACATCGGAATATAGTGCATTTGAGTATTATAAACAACAGAAGCATCGTGGCTATGTGGTAATATAAGGAGAAAAAAAAGCAAACAACTGCTGTAATACACGAGAGGATACAATATATCATGGGCAAAATGAAAGAACGTGGTCAAATCCATCATTACACACCGTATATTTAACATTGGAAATGTCTGAATACCTTTTGTGTGAAAGTTCACTGCTTTAAGAGGAAAATTTGGTCTTTCTAAAGGGCAACTTCATCAATCTTCACATTTCTTCCTACTTTGGGGGATATATGTGTGTTATTAGTCGTAACCTCCATATGACATAATCTGGAGTTTTTTCCCCGTCAAGGTTGTAGCCTTGTTTGTAGGCTTGATGGAAATAGTAAAAAAGCTCCACATTACATCTTTAGGAAGTTTTTCATCTAGAAGTAGAGATTCTAATGTAAGCAATGCATAAGTAGGTTTAAACACATTCAAGTACACAAACTCCCCAAACCACAACCACAGGAAGCAGGTGAAAACTGGTGAAATTCACCTCTTAGTTTACAGCCACTCTGTCTCTTTACCTGAGGAAGCGTTAACTGGAAAAATCTTGAAACCTTACATTACAGCTTAAATTACAGCTTTGTTTTCAAACTAGTTCATTAAGCAGCATAAATCATTTATCATAATCTTGATTTCACAAGAGTCACCGTTTTGATTTAGTGACTTTCTACATCTGCCTGAAATCAAGTTTTAATCAGATCAAACAAACCCCATTTTTTCTTTTGTGTAGAGGAAATTTGTTCAGACAATATATTTTTTAAACCACCTCTCTTCCGGTCTTCTAAAACGGCCTTGGTTTTCTCATTCTTGATCTCCTCACATAAAAACATCCACACACAGTCACGGCTGCCATCCTGTAGTAGGCAAAATCAGTAACACGCACGCACACATACACACACCCCTTCTACTGGCTCACCTTTTTACCATATACTGTTGAAGACAATACATAGCGTGACTCTGGGGAAAAAAAGCCTTTCACTGACCAGTTGTATTCATCTCTGCAGATTATCAGTAGTAAGTGGAAGAGAGTGTTAGATCTTTTATAGACAATGTGAGTGAAAACCGTGATGATGTAAGAATGGATAAAGGATCAGTGAAAGACTTTAGACATTCAGCCAGCGTGAAGTCACTTCCACACACCATTAACTGTTAACTGTGCAAGCTGGGGAAGATCATTTAGGAAGGAGAGATGGATGGAAAGAACAAAGCAGAGATTGTGATCATTTCACAAAAAAGACAAAGGCAAGACCTGTAACAAACGATCACCCTCTTTGTTTAACTTGGGATCGCCTTCCTTCGTTTTCTTTATACACATTAAATTATTATTTTCCATTCAGACAAAGCATTATGACATTGCCTTACATGTTTAAAAAAAATAGAGAAAAAGAAATCAACATAAACCAAGAAGACATCCCTGTTGCCGTCATTGACACATGTCCTCCCGAGCACACCGTCCCTCCATCCGTCACTGTGCTCTGTCCGTCTGTGTCCTTACAGGGCCAGCTTGCCAATGATGACTCCAATGACAAAGAAGAGCACACAGAGCGCCAGGATGCGGGTGCTTAGGCCTTCGTCCCTCACAGTTGAGGTCATCATGGCGGAAGAGTGAGAGGCGGCCGCTGGCATAATCTTTCTCTTCCGCAGCCCATCATCCTCCTGCGACGAAGAAAGAGAAGTCAAACATAAAAGCACGCAAAAGCAAAAACTCAAACTGACGTATACAAGCACTTTAATTATGCAGTTTCAACAAGCTTTCTGGAGTAAATTGATTTTCTTAACCGTCATGTGACCAACAAACCAGGTGTCCGTAATCAGGGAAGGGAATTAGAGAAACCAGATTTATTCAGGTACATTTCCACTGGAAAATGCTGATCTCTCTGCCATTTATAGATGTAACCAGACTTCTGATCAGCATTATAAGAGTGTGAATGTGCATGGCAAAAGGCTGCAGACATGCAAAGTAGAGTGCAGGGATGGGATGCAGAGAGATCGTTATATGGAGTGATTTGACCTTGTATAAGTAAGTCCACCCAAACACCTAAAAACACAGTGTATTTATTAAATTCAGACAATTAGCTCTGTTAAAAGGACCTCAGTCATCTCTAAAACACACACAAACACAGTAAAGAAATGCGTCCTAGTACTGTTGTTGTCAAATTATTAATGTACTCCATGTATATGTGGATTTAGAGTAACCAGGTTACTTATGTCCATGTAAATATACAAGTAATTGCACTATAGGTTTGCTCACCATACATTGTCAAGTTTAATTTTTCAAGTGAACTACTGCAGCTACATTACTGACAGTTAATAATGACTGCCTCTAAAAAGAGCTGGCAACACTGGCAGGTTCATCGGAAAGGCGCTTTTAGACTAAAACTCTGGCAAATGCAAGTTTTGGTTATTAGGTTATTATAAATATCAAATGCACAAAAATAGAAATAAGCCCACATACTTGGGTAGGATGCAGTTTTAAAGATATGGCCACGGTAACACATACACCAGTGCATATCAGCACTTCACTTTGTCCTGTCTTTATGTTTTGTTACCCATCTACAGGCTTTTAAAAAATAAAGTACCAGGCAGTCAACTGGGTAAAATAGATCTCACCTAACGAATGAAGTGTGTTACTATTTATGATAAAGAACATCCTTGTAGAAAAAAATACAAGCCGCTGAGAAAAAGCAGGCTCACCCTGATCTGTTTGTTTTCTTCCCGTAGCCTCTGCACCTCCATCTGCAGCCGCTTGCACTCCTCCATGATCTTCTTCACCTCTCCATCATCCAGCGAGGCGCTGGCTGACTTGGGCAGCACAGAGTGGTCAGACTTAACAAAGGAGGCAGAGGAAGACACAGTTTTGTTGCTTTCACTCTCATGCTGTGGAGAGAGAGTGAGGGTGGGGGAGGATAGTGGGTAGTAGAGGGAGAAGGAGCATTGGAATGGAAAGACATGCAGAGACGTGGCAGGAGGTGAGATGAAAGTACAAAAAAATAAATCATAAATGAATAAATAAAGTATGTAATGAGTGATCTGCTGCTGATGGTGAGAAAATACCGAGTAAAAAAACATTCACATGACAGGAAATGTAAATCTAAATTTGTTCCTTCAGATCATATCTAAAGGTCTTAAAATGACAAAAATTGGTTCCTTCAATTTGGGAAATACAGAATGCAACATTTCTGAGCTTATAAATCTGATGGCAATATCACAAAATAGCAAAAAGTTAAGACTTACAGTTTTGTCATTTTCTAGAGGCATCTCAAATGTACATCTCAACTTTGAATCCATCAGCTCTTCAGGTTTTGCCTCCTTCCACTGTGATTAATAGAAAAAGGATGAGAATAGGAAATACAAGGTACAATATATTCAATGTTTCGTGCAATTATAAGACACTACTTCTAATGGAAACACTACAGAAATTATCTTTATTTCAGTTTTGTTTCTATGTGTATAATAAATGTTTAGTTTTGTCCCCGAGCATATATTCTGCACAATGAGACAGACAGATGTAAACTAAAATATTCAAGAGTTCAGATGGAGGTCTTAGACATGGTTCATCAAGAAAAACTCACAGTAAATAAGCCAACTGTGATGCAGATTAAGGTACAAATGATGAATTGGTTACATACAGTATTCAATTAAATACCCTTTGTTTTATAATAATCCCCAATGACATCTTATTCCTCACTACTTACAACTCCTTCCATGTCAGTCATGTCGTATGGAGCCAGCATGGACTGCACCATGAATTTGTGTTTACTCTTTTCATTGGGGTCGTAGTCAAAAGGCTGTAGCATAACTGTGGAGAAAAAGTGACAGAATGGAGATCTTGAACTTTAGGACTCGCTGTATTACCTTTTTGCACCATGCAAATGCCAAAAAAGTTATACAGAATTATATGATTTGGGCTTCACCGTGTCCTATTTTATCCTGAAATATTGATTTTCATCCTCAGAAGATCAACGAAGAGCACAATGACTCTGGGTATAATCAATGTTTGAAAATCTGAACATTTCAGAGAGATTTCACATTTATGTGCAGCCTACTGTACCAGGTTTAGGTTAGTGTAACTGTGTGGAGATTTATTTTACACAATTACAATACATGGCTTGTAGTTTGATATGGATCATGGAGTATATGGATCTAAGCTATACTATGTAATGCTGATTAACACTTAAACTGTATTCGTCTTTTTCATAACCTACATTTAGGTAAAATGGCACAACTCATTTTATGCCAGTGTTGCTGCTGAGTGAAATAACTTGCATGTTTTACTCGCCAAATCCACAACTCGTGTTTTTTCCCCTCAGAAAATAATGACCTTGTTTTAATTTAGAAACACAGCATGAAAGGAAGTACAGGTAATCACATTACTACAGTACTTTGATCAGGCTTATCACCAGTGTCCATTTAGGATGAAAAAACATTTACACACCAGAAACATTGATGGAGGTTCCAGAGTCGATGATGCCACTGTTCGGGCGCACACAGTATCTGCGAGGCGCGGTTGTCTTGACTTTGAAACACACATTTCTCTCTGTAGGATTGGTGAGCTTCAGAGTGGCAGTGATGACATCTGTAAATGGGCCTGAGAAGGAGACACAGATAAAAAGCATGTGTATGTATAGACTTATTTAGTAGCTTGGGCTGTTCTATTTCTTCGCCAGTTCAAACAAAGTTGGCACATTTGTTTGATAAAAGTGCGTACACATCCCTGGAACTGCAAGAATGAGGATGAGAGTAGTGTTTGCGAGTGCCTCCACAGAGTCAGCCAAAAACATTACACATTAAACATTAAAACAGTGGAAAAGAGCAGCAATGTGTGCAAGCGTCTATTTTCTTATTCATGCCACGCCCGCAGCCAAAAACTGGATGCTGTAGAAAATATCCAAATGCTAATATATTCTTGTTGCTTATATAGCACTTACACTGTAGCTCCTTAGACTATTTGACCACTTTAACAACCGCGCATTTAAAGATTCAACTTGATCTGACATCTCATCCTATATTACAGAAATTCTCACTGTGTTCTCTGCTCTGGTCAGATACACTTGTCAATAACTGAGTGGGCGTGTGCATCTTCTCCTGGTTTATCTTAGCATTCAAAGCTCTATAACAATCAATGAAACATTACATCAGGCAATCACTAGACCCATTTCTACATCAATTGCAGGTCCATAGGAAAACTGTCTCAGAAAGTACCCTTTCCCCCCAGTCACACCAGCCCACTCTGTATTTTCACAATTATTCTGCCTACTGAATAAAGAAAAGCTTGAAAGGAATTCAGGAACACAAGACCATACTGTTAAGCTCTCAGTTAAAGCTTGCCGGCTTAATTTATTGTGAAATAAGCAAGCAAAAGGCGCTAAACAATGACAGACTAATCGTAGAATATACTAGAATAGTCACTTATCGGTATTAGCAACAACACCAGAACGAAGGCGTATGTCAAGAATTAGATCACATTACGGTGTTTCACATACTACCAAGAGGATAAAATACAGATCAAAGGCAGCAAATGGGTGAATATGAGAAGCGGCACGTTGGGCCTGCACTGACGCTGCAATGACAGCTAGCAGTCTGACTTGCTAGCTACGTTCATCGAATGCTACCTAGTTAGCATCGTCGCACAGTGGCGTTTCTGCTGTCATCGCCACTGACATACACGCAATGTAGTCATTGTAGACCTTACAACAGCCTCTAACTGTGAACTGTCATTAACAGCGGCAACAACTAATAGGAACAATTCATCACAATTTAACTGGTTAGTCTAAGCAGGAAGACGCTGGGTGTCATTAACAGCTACTACGTTAGCTAGCTAGCCCCCGGCCCTGCCCTCTGCCTCAGCGTTACCTCTGAATTTCAGTTCGTGTTGTGGCTCAAGCACCAGGACTTGTTCTGGTCTGGCCATGTCCCAGAGGTTCTTCCTGTCGTGACGGCGAGGACAACTGTTTACCGCAAATGGTCAGGAGAGGTGAAGCAGCTGGCTCCCGAAGAAACTACTCTGTCGTCCACCGTTGTTCTGCAGTGGGAAAAGAACGGGCAGGGGGATGAGTACACACGCACCACCACTCGGACTGCCTGGCTGGCTGCAACCGACAGCTGCTGGCGTTTAGCGCTAGTGCTAACTGTGCTAGCAACGGACGGATACACGGTCGGAAGGAGCGTGATGATGTCACTAGGGGCGGGGCTATACTTCAACTCCTTTTCAATAGTTCTCCTGTGAATACTCTAATAAGCACCAAACATAACTACGAGCATACGAGCAATCTGCCCTATTTTGTGCAGGCAACATAAGATGACTCCTCAGTGTGCATGTCAAACCTCTTCTCACCCCTCTCCACTGGCTCCAAGTAGCTGCTCACATCGAGTTTAAATCCTTGATGGATCCTAAATGGATCTTCTCCATCCTACATTAACAGACTACTGGTAAGCTACATCCCTGCACGCTCTCTTAGGTGTGCAAATGAAAAGAGGCTAAACATCTCTTCTTAAGCGGCCTGGTAGCTCAATGGGATGAGCACCAGACTGGGAAGCAAAAGGTGGCAGGATCAAATCCCAGCCCATCCCCCCTACCAGGTGTGTCCCTGAGCGAAACACTCAGTGCTGCCCACTGCTTCCTCCAAGGGGGGATGGCTCAAATGCAGAAGACAAATTTCGTTGTGAAATGTATCAATGACAATACGGATGATTCTTCCTCTTCGCTGGGCCTCAGATCACAATCGAGTCTAATCTCCTTTGTGGTCCCTGGCTGGTGGAACAACTTGCCCTGCCCCATTTGACTGGCTGAGAGTATCACCACCTTTTAAAAACTCACAAAGTACCTCAAGTGAGTCTACAACACATACATACACTCATATAATTGTCTAGCACTAAAATATTCCTGAGCATGTTCTTTGTGTTGACGAGTTAGGCCATATTAGGTTCTATGTTCTAGTAACTCAGAATTTATGGAAACCGAATAATTGCTGTAATTGCTGGTGTCTTCTCCTTGTAAGTCACTAAGATAAAAACGTCTAAAGTAAAGTGCAGGAACTATTCCATAAAACCTCCAAACAGTTGAAGACCTTGATGCTTAATTCATAACTTAGTTACTACAGTAATTTTACATAATTCTCACTCAGAATAATAATCCAAATAACAAATTCCTCCATGTGGTTTAGAAAGTCCTAAAGCCCTTTAATATTCCCACAGTTTGTGGTGTAATTCCCTCTGGTTTAGGTCTGTGTATGAAAGAATGTAATCTTCCTTACACCCTATTCACTGTCAACCAACATTTATTTTGGTAAATGTTATTAAAACATGTATTTAGAGTTATGCTGTTTCTTTACCAAATGTAACTTGTTATTGGAACAGGTTTGTTGTTAACATTTATTGCAAACAGGTCTCGCTACTCTGCTACACTACACTTTGCTCTGCCCACCTCTCAGCACAGCATCATTATGAAATTACAAAAAATGAGAATTGCACAAAATGCATTCTGCAGTAAAAATCATTTTCTGATGGGTAGATGGACAGACCTCACAGTCAGTTCAGGTTTGGTACAAATCTAGGTGATCAAATGTTTGTTAGGCAAACAATCACAAGGCCAGACAAAGGAGCTGAGTCAGGACTTTCCAGACATTCCTTGTGAATCAGTTTCCACTAAACAGAAGTCATGAATAATTCTTAAATTCCCAAAACTATATTACAGTGCCTATTTTCCTTTAGAAACAACATGGCTTTAATTTCCTGGCACAGCATTCCTTAGTTGGAGTAGATAATTCACCCAATATAATAAGCAACCAATTCATCAAATGTTTAGACACACCTTCTTCTTCAGTGGGTTTTCCTTAATTTTACAACGTCCACCATTGTAGATTAGTACTGAAGACATCTAGACTATGAAATAACATATGTATCGTGTAGTAAACAAAATAGTGTTAACTTAGAATTATCCTTTTATCCCCCCCAGTGAGTCAGCCTTATGGCACATGTAGAATAGTTTTCCAACAATCTAAAAGAAGTTCAAGAAAGAGGTGATGAGCACTTGTTGACTCTTTTTCCCCTCACTCTTCTGTCCACTGCTTACAGGGCAAAACTGAGAGGAGGATGTTAGGCCAAGCTCAGAGATCAACAGCAGCTCCATCATCAATAGACTACAGCCACTATGTAGAATGGAGTGGTAACACATGTCCTTCATAATGACAACAGTCAGACTAAATGCTATAATGTCGCACAGGACAAATAATCATGCTAAAGTACACATGTATTCCTGGGACATGTCTTTGGGGCATATTTACTTTACTTTACTTTTATCCAAAGCGACTTACAAGAAGAAGACACCAGCAATTACCATTCAGTTCTCGCAAAAGTTGAGATACTACAACAAAGCACCCTGATAAGGCCTAACTCGTCAAGACAAAAACATGCATAGGAACTGTTTAGTGCTAGACAACGTAATGAGTGTGTGTGAGTGTGTGTTAGACTCACTTGAAGTACTTTTTGAACAAGTGAGTTTTTAAATGTTTCTTAAAGGTGGTGATACAGTCTGCCAGTCGAATGGGGCAGGGCAAGTTATTCCACCAGCCAGGGACCACAAAGGAGAAAAGACTGGACTGTGATCTGAGACCTCGTGAAGATGGAATTTTTAGCCTCATTTCATTTG
>JAUMHF010000024.1:6935043-7002685 GCA_032359275.1 Microctenopoma steveboyesi
CCCGGTAGTCGGCCACGCCAGGGTGGTCCGGGCCCTGGACTCAGGGACCCGAGGGTCACCCGCCCCCGGCCGGGGCCTAATTGGGCCAGGAGGGCCAGGCCCTGCCAAACCGCCTCTAGGAGTGAATCCAGATTTCTGGATTGTTGGCATTTAAAAAATATATAATCCTTTTCTTTTTAATTGCACCTTCATTATTTTTATTTCTCCATTTTTATTTAGTCATTATTTTCTTTTGTATCTCTAATCACTTGTCACTTTTCTGTTCTTTTACTCTCACACTCAGACTCCTGCCCTGCTGTAACAGCTTAATTTCCCCTGTGTGTGCAGCACCTACTGAAAAGTCTGCTTCTTTGACAAACAGCTCTTACATAAATTTGAGGTATGTTTGGGGTCATTGTGATAGTCTCACCAGTGTAAACCAGACAGGATGCCATGTCATTGCAAAATGCTTTGGTAGGTTACGTGTACCCTCAAGTCACCCCCACATTATCTCAACTCCACATTCAGGAAGTGTTCAAAGAACAGTTCAAAGACACGGCAGTTCCAACCAGACAACCTTACATTTCTATCCATCCAACCAAAGGACAGATATTCATATATACTGACCTTCATTTCTTAAAGTAACAATGGATCGTCAGTGACTGAGTGTTTCCTGCCATAAAATGAATAGTACAGTAGTAGTAGCAGCTCTAATAGGGCTATTGACTTTTTATCCTCCTGTTATCTGCCTATGAAACTGATGGTCTAAAGCACATTAAAAAAAGAAGTGTCACAAATTGACTCGACAAGGTAAGAGAACGTGAACTGAAAACCATTCCAGGTAACTGCATTGTGAATCTGATGAAGTAAGTAACAAGAGCGCCAAAGCTAACTGTATCAGTTTTCTGCCAGTCTGTAATAAAATGGTTCCATATTTGTTGTGTCGTGTTTTAAATTTGTTCAGAATCATAAATAAATATACACACACTACCGCTACTTATAGCCCTGTGGGATACTGGCCATGTGAACCATCAATATACAGTGTATTTCTTCTCTGGTTACTGTGAGGTTTACCACAATGTAGCAGTGTAGTACTTACCGCAGAAGTAAATACTTTGTTAAAGTTTACGTAAACAAATGAATGTTCGTAAGATTGGCACTCAACTGACACTGCTGTGCTGGAAATAAAACGCCTTGTGAGGTGCAACCCTGTAGCTTTGCGTTTGGGAATAGTAGCCCAGGCCGTCCACTCAATTCATTTTATCTTCAGAGCAAACTGCAGAAAAAGTTTGTTAGTTTAACTTTTACAAGGACTGAGGACATATAATTATCTAACTCTCAACATCAAGTTCACAATGTCGAGCTTCACAACCAGGGGGTTTCATGTCCCCATAAACACAGACAGTTTCTAAAGAGGAAATGGCTGGTAAAAGAACAGGAAACTCTGCTTCCTCTAATGTGGATTTACAACAGCCCTTCCGGATGATGAAAATTTAAGGATAAGATTGCAGAAATTCAGTTTATATAAGAGAGTAGAAAGCATCGCCGCCTGTGTGTGTAGGTGTGTCTGTTAATGTATAATGACAGACCTGTTGCTGTCTGCACCAAAACCCAAAAACAAAAACAACTTTATTTCTTAGAGCTCCTGTTCAGAAATAGAGACCCATATTTGATGTACACATTAAATTAAGGGCAGTACTAGGGCACTGAAATGAGAGGGATGCTCATACTGTACAGGCTGCCTCCGCTGTGTCCGCAAGGCTGAGAAGGACTGTTCTCATCAGAAAAGAAACCAATAAACCGAACCAATTCCTTTTTTGTCATCTTTTACAAAAAGGTTACCATTACTGTGGAGATCTGTCATTAACCCAAACAAAAGAAACCTGAACACAACTTCATTTGAAAGGATTTAAGTTATAGCAATACGCACACTATCAAGTGTACAATTTGTCAAGGTTCATTTGATTCTAATAAAATACTTTTTTTAAAAATCCATATACATTTCATATATTTATCTTTTTAGGGTATATGGATCCAAAAATAGACATTTAAATCATAAAGAGAATGGGAGGATGGGGGAAAAGAAAGAAAACTACAAAAGCTACGAATGGTAGTCCTGCATCTCGGAGGAGAGAGAGGCAGCAGATGAGAGACAGAGCGAGAGGTGAAGAAGGAGGCAGGGCGTTAGGAGGGGATTGGCCAAGCTATACAGCGCAGTATGACACTCACTTTAGCTCATTACACACGTACAGTCGTGATCAAGGCACAGGGATCTTCTAAAAGTTATTTTTTCAATAGAGTTGTACAAAATAATACATTTTACAGTCTGTACAAGAATAATAGATCAGCAGTAAAGTAAAGACAAACAAAGGAGCTAGAGGAGGTGGAGGAAGGAGGAGCAGTGGAGGAATGACAGAGAGAGAAATAGCAGGGAAATGTGAGCAGGTTGTTTGACCACAGTAGTAAAAAACAGAAAAGACAGAATTTGTGTCCCACTTGTTTTCATCATCTTTTCATATTCCATGATTATTATATTTTATTTTTTGTTAAAATAAAAGAGCACTGCTCACAGGGCAAAAGTTCAGATGGGAAGGTAGTAGTAGAGCTGAGGAGGAACGATTGTAATGGAGAAAATGGGGGGTGGAAATGTGAAGACGGAGAGTGTGTAAAATCCTTAGAAGAGAAAGAGCAGGGAACAAAAAATGAGAGAATGACAGAGACAGAAAAAAGAAACAATAAAGAGCACGCACAGAGCACAATGGCACAAAAGTCTACACAGACAAAATCAACTGTGGAGACAGTAAAACAGGGTCATAACAAGATGAGAGTTCTCTTTAATTTATATGGTACTGTACTGAAGAAGGATGCGTTTGTTCTGTTAAATTCCATAAAAGTTGGCATTTTTTATTTACTTTGTTTTAAACTGTAATATCCTCCCCACGTTTCAATCCACCGCCGCCAAGGCAAAGTCATGTCGCCAAACTGTTCTGTGGAGTCGTTGAGGGACCGCCGTCACAGTCCCCACCAAACATGTCCGACCTCCGTCAGAGAACTTCCCACAGGAGTCAGCTCTGTCCCGTTTCTGTGAACCTCCGCCCCTTGCTGCCTGACTGATCACAGCACGCCCTTCGTCTGTTTAGTCTGCGGTAACACTGTTCTTCGGGGCTTGGCTGCACAGTCTATCAATCAGTCCGTCTAACCTCAAAGCACTGTGGCGAAAAAATCCGTATCCAACTTGGTGATCCTGCCGCGTTTCTCTGTGCAAGCAGATCCTGTGGTTGGATTCATGGATTTGTGTAAGTGATAAGAACGAGTGATGTACAAGGTTTGAGTGAAGTCCTGAGCCCAGTGCTTGTGTTTTCAGTTAGATACAGTGTTAATCTGACGTGATATGACATGTTTATTCTCTATTTGCAGTTTAACGGGGGCACTGAAGTAGCTCAACGACAGCGCAAACCCGCGGAATTACAGTTCAGACTGGCCGCTCTGGGTTTTTAGAAAAGTGAAGGTAACAGCGATGGTACATGATGCTGAGAAGTTAATATAGTATGGCTGAAGGTGGATATCAGAGTCTAAAACCCCTCCACTGAAACCAGTCTACTGCAGATAGGTGGGGCGAGCATCAGAGGAAGGTCTGGGTTCACGGTGTGTTTACAGTAAGTGTGTGTCTGCGTGTGTGTGTGTGTGTGTCCGTGTGTATTTTGGCCCCTATTCCTTCACAAGAGCTCACTCACTTCCATTGGAAGAGACGAGTTCATGGGTCAAAGTTTATCACAGTCTGATCTGTTTTTGTGTTTCTGGCCGAACACCTTTGCTCTCCCATCACAACAGCTCGTACTGTCGCAGGTGCATCCGCTGGATGATGTCTCGACAGTCATTGAAGACACGGCGGATGTTTTCCGTGTCGACAGCGCAGGTAAAGTGGGGGTAACAGTAGTGTCTTCCATCCCCACTTGCTGTGCTGATCCTCTGTAGATGGAGTAAGGAAATAGGGAAAAATAGATTTGTTAAATACATTACATTAACACTTCTGAGACGTCTTAACAGACATATTACTCAATTGGATAAACATACAGGCACAGTAGTTTTTAGCAATTGTGACTGAAACATGGAGTAAGTAGAGCACTTATTGGGCATTTTTGTGTATTTGGTGGTCTGACACGTGCAATCCACTGAAAATAAAGTATCTGTAATGAGTGACTGGCGCTGTACAATGCGTATACACGTACCAGGAATTCATCTCTTATGAAGTACTTTGCCCTTGTGACGCGTGGATCTTCACCAAGCTCTGGTGTTGCTGTGAACGCAGAGAGATGATGGGTGAATTGACATATAAAACAGGTTTACACTGTAATGTGAGTAGTTATTTAACTAGCTGAAAACATTGCTATTATTGTCAAGCATGAGCAGAGCAATCTAGCAGTTAACAAGCCAAATAAGGGTGATCTTGTAAAAAATAACTACACTCTCCCTGACAGAAGTTTTGGTGGAGACACTTTGGATAAAAGTATCTATCAAGTAAAGTAAAGTAAGTGGAGGCTTGTATAACACAGAGAAAATTCACTATGCTGAGAGCAGACCTATCACTATATATCTTGGTGAATACTTACTGTACAGAAACACGGGGTGTTTCTGCAGGCTCAGGAACTTTTTACCGTGAAAAGTATGATATTTTTTAACAACTGGGACATATTTAACACAGGTCGGGGAAACTGGGACACACTGGTATTTTTCTTAGATTAAATTTCCAGTTGGGCCTGGAAATATAAAAAGTGCAAAAACGGCAGCTTCACTTCTACAGCTACTAGTGATAAACTACCCAGCAGACTGACACGTTTGTGTCTAAATGACCATTTACAAGTGTTAAAACAGCTGAAATCTTTAATTTGATGGCTCACCATCATCGGGGGTAGTGTAGCGAGCAAATTCAGGAAAGTAATCCTCAATTTTGGATTTCCCTGCAAGCACCTTCTCCGCGAGCAGATCCTGTTTATTTAGGAACAAGATGACAGAAATGGTCCGCAGCCACCTGAAGAGGACAAAACACTAAATTAACACCACTTAAGCAACACCACTGATACATCAAACTGTATCTGAGTGTAAAGAGAGACAGAGGGAATACTGTGATGTGGGACAAACTTCCAAAGATGATGATAATTTCTAACCTTTCTTTCTTTTTAACCTTCTATAACTTTTGTAAATACGGCAGATGATTAATCTTTGACTTTGAGAGGCTTTATAAAGCTGCTACTCCAGCCAGTCAGACACAATGTGAAAGAAACTAAGAACTTAAAGCATCTCTAGGATTATCTGGGAAGGCGTTCAGATTTTTTATGCTTTTTTTTAAAAGCCCTTTTCAAACTGGAACAGGAACTTTTACCTCCATTGCTACTCCTACACAGTAAAACAACATGCAGTTTCGATCTCTCTTCACCTGTTGTTCCAGATGTTCTTGAAGAGGTTGAGGGCCTCCTGTAGACGATTGGTCTGATTGTCCTCTCGGATAACCATGTTGTAACTGCTACTGGCCACCACGAAGATGATGGCCGTTACATCTGACGACAAGAAGAGGACAGAGATAATTCCGTCTCGGTGAGACAGAGTGAGAGGAAATGGCATGAAATGATTTACATGACAGGAAGAAGAAAAAATAAATACAAGTTACCATTAAAGCACTGAATCCATTTCCGGCGTTCGTCCCTTTGACCGCCAACATCAAACATACTGTGGGAATTAAAAAAGGCATTAGTATTAACAGGTAAAATGCTGCCATCATGTGGACAAACCATACATAGTTAGCTGGTCTATTTCTTTAGGTTTGTTAGCAAATAATCACATATGCATTTTCCTCCCTTTCTTTTTTTTTTTTACTTACTGGAAATTTACTTTGTCCACCTGGAATCTTGTCTCGAAGATCCCTGATGTCAGTACTCTGCAGCGCAGTAAATCCTGGTAAAAATAAAGGAAATGGTACCAAAAATGTTCAAATAACAAAGATATACAACATGGTTTTAAATGCTTACACTGCAAAATCTGGGCCAGTCTTTACATTTCTAACATGACTCCTGTGTTCTGGACCTCTTTTCTAGATCAGCGAAAAACTGAGGAAACTGGAGCATGAAATGGTTTTATTTTCTGACCTCATTCTAGACTTACTAAGGACAGCTTCAGTAATAGAACCAATATTAGTTTTTGTTAGCTTTTGTATTTAATTGTAAGATAATGTAAAACAGAATAAAGATGCTATGTTTCACCTGGACCCAACTCCAAGTCTTAGTTCCTTTTAGTCTCCAACATGGATGTACTGTACACGATTACATTTCAAGAACAAAACCACACAACCTTGACATAACTATGTGAAAAACAGACATGCTTGTATAACAAAGTGTAGGATGTATTTAACTGTGGTGAAACAAATTCACCCACCTGATCAGTTGGAGTGTAGTCATTCTGTTTCACAATGTCAATCTTGTCTAGAAAGCTGCAGGCAGAGAAAAAGGAAAAAACACAAGAACACAGACAGAGATCAGATATTTACTTCCTATGCATTAAGGAGAAAGAAATACAGTAACTACAAAAATGGTAAAAAGGCAGCAGTCGGTCCTCTAAAACTATAAATACACTGATCTTAGTAACAGTTGCATGCATTGTGTGTTTTAGTTAACAACTCAGCTTATGGAATACAGCAGCTATTTTTCCCCTCACAGAATTTATACTGTAGACCCTTAGATGCTGAGTGTTTTGTATTTGTGCTGGAGTGGTCCTTTCCCTTGTAGAAAACATTTATCATCCTTTTGAACAGGATGCAGCTGTAATAAGCAAAAGAATTTCCCTCTGATTCAGAAAGTTTTCTGAATCTCGAATAATTAAACATTTTAACTCAAACACACCAATGAAACCGACATATCGTTCTTTGCTCAGCAGACAGTCTTGAGTACAGAGGTGACTCCCCTGGGTCTGAGAAATCTACTCGTCCAACATGGTAAACTGTATTAGGGGAACGTAGGGGAATTAATACACAGAGTAGTACCTATAACGAAAGGTATTTAGAGACTAGGAGATACAAAATGAGAGTAAAATAATTTTGCTCTCCTTTGCCAGCAAATGCAAAAGTGGTATTGTTTAAAAATAAAATTAAAACTGTATTTCCTGCTCACAAAACAACTTATTGAAATTACCACCTGCAGCATCTGCTGATTTAAAAACCTCTAAATATGTGGGTAAACATGTGCAGGGAAATGTTTTGGCTCACGCAAACACCTCTACTTTAAAGCTTCTTCTTCTAAACTCACATGATCCTGACAGAAATATTTTTATAACATATTAGACAACCAGACTATATTTTTGTTGGAGTGTTTCTCCTTGTCCAATTTAAGGATCTAAAGAGAGAATGTCTCATTTTGGTGCAGATCCCACATCTCACTTGATTTGATATTAATCAGTTTCTTCTTGTGTTGGCGTGAATCACATTTAACTGCTGTCATGAAGGACAACTGATGTATGAATAAAATTAACTGCTACAGCATATTTATGGTGGGAGAGTCAATGTTTGAAAAACAGCCAAAAATGTAAGGCCATTTCTCAAGTTATGAAAAAACGTCCTTCAAAATATTTTAAGGAGAAAACAAAAATCTAAAGCTAAAATAATATTCTCCGCTTTAGTTCTTGTTTCACCTGCTACTGTCACAAAAATAACAGACTGATCAAAAAAATCTTAATGTGGGCAAATTACCATAATTACAGTGTTCACCAGAAATATGTATAATAAATTCTTCACTAAATTACTACGTGGAGCCATAAGCACAATGTTTCCCAGTCCTGATTTGACTGTTGGCATCATCCACTATACACAAGCACAAGACTGAATCCCTTTAGCATCATTTGTGGACTACGTCAGGATCTTCCCAAATTCTGTGTATGTATAAAAGGCTGAAGAAAGAGAGATGGATAGAGGAAAAAAACACAGAAGGATGTCAACATGGTGCACAGAGCACGTGTCAAGAAAGAAACAGAAAGAGCAGAGTGCACGTGGAAGTGAACGTGAAAGAGGGGAAAAGGAAGCGGGGACAGGACAGAGCGAGAGACTGAAAAAGAAAGAAAGAAAGAAAGCGTAGTGGCGTCTGTCTGACATTACAGAGCAGATTTCAAAAATAGCTCCCCAGCGCCCTGGCCTCCTGCATGGTTACCATGGAGACCCAACTACAGGCGCTATTAATAGTCTCTCAGCTACCAATTGTGTGCGGCTGGAGCAGCTCCACCAAGACGAGAGACAGACAGATGAAGATGGAGAAAAGGGAAACAGAGGAGGAGAAAAGAGGTGTTTATGCGCTTGATATGTGAGCAACAGGTGGGAGGGAACCAAAGACCGGATTGTACCATTTCAGCCGCATGTTCTCATGTACACTATTTAAAGACTAAAACTAGTGCAACATTAAATATCTGTAGTATTCATCATGAGTCAGGAGAAGGGGCGGCATGATAGCTCAGTGGGTGAAGCAGTCGTCTTCAAACAATCCCAGTCCCACCAGGTTACATGACGAGGTGTCTTTGGACAAGACACTGATACCCCATAGTAGCGCAGACACATGTCTAGCAGCTGTCCAATCAACAATTTCCCCAAGGGGATCAATAAAGTATTAATTATTATTATTATTATTATTATTATTATTATTATTATTTACTGGAGGCCAGTTCACAGTTCAGGCCAAGGGTCTGAGGAGCAAAGGTAGCCTCCTCTCCTTCTTAAATGACCTCATAATTTGTAGATGACTCAGCCTCAGCCATGTTTCCTTCACAAACTGCTGCTGTTACATGAAAACATTTTATTTTTGGTCTTCTCACCTGTGTCTACTTTGAAAAGGATGTCAGTGGGTTAGGTTGCAAATAAACTCTAAACCGGTAAATACAATTTTAAAAAACATATGCATCATTTCTATAAATACAATTGTAATTATATATTACATATAAATAAAATCCCCCACTCGTCCTCCCGTGGGCATTTCTTGTCCTTTCAAGCTCATGTCCTCTAGCAGAGGCCTGGGAGCTTGAGGGTTAGCCGTCTTAGCTGTTGCTAGGATTGCGCTCTTCTGGACAGAGATCTCAGGTGTCGTTCCTGGAATCTGTTGAAGCCACTCTACCAGTTTGGGCGTCAGTGCCCCGAGTGTTCCAGTTACCACCGGGACCACTGTTACCTTCACATTCTGCAACTTTCCTAGTTCTTCTCTAGGCCTTTGGTATTTCTCGAGCCTTTCGTGTCCCTTCTTTGTGACGTCACCATCACTTGGGATTTCTACATCTATCACTACAGCCATCTTCCTCTGCTTGTCCACCAATGCTATGTCTGGTTGGTTAGCCATTACCAGTTTGTCAGTCTGCATCTGGAAGTCCCACAAAATCTTAGCCTTATCATTCTCAGCCACCCTTGGATGTATCTCTACAGTACAAAGTACTGGATTTGTACTTTCAGTCCAGCTTTGTCCAGCCACTGGTATTAACAAAGGACATTATAAGTGGCGGCCTGGTAGCTCAATGGGATAACATCAGACTGGGAAGCAAAAGGTGGCAGGATCGAATCCCAGCCCAGACTCCCAGCCCTTCCCCCATACCAGGTGTGTCCCTGAGAGAGCGAGACACTCCCCGAGCGCCCCCCTATGACTACTCACTGCTCCTCCCCAAGGGGGTGGGGTGGGGTGCAGAAGACAAATTTTATTGTAACATTTAAAAATTTAATCAATGACAATAAAGATGGTCCTTCTTCATCTTCCGGATGTATTCATAGATCTTTGATGTGTAATCCTGGATAGTGGCTTGTAAGCTCACTAGTCCTTCTTGGGTCTCCTATTTAGTGTATCGTCTCAGTGTGCAATAGCTATTATTGAGGGAGCAGCGTTTACCTTACATCCTCTACACACAGAATTAAAAATAAAAACCAGAGGTTTTTAGGTTTTCATGTCAAATAAGGATTTCAAATGATTTCTTAAGCGTCAACAGAGAGCAGAGATGGATACAGAGTACATCATGAGACAAATACTGAAGATGGAGCTAACAGAGAGTAGGAGAAGTAGAAGGCTAAACAAGAGGTTGAAGAACAAAATTAGGTGGAGATCCGCTGATGCGACTCTTAAATAATTGTAGCACTCGTGATTTGAGGATATTGCTAAATAACACTAAACTAATTTGTTATTTGTATTGTGAAATAATAAAATAAAAGAACCAGGGATAATTCTGCTATACAATGAAGTCCCTTTGAAAATTAAATAGATGGGCAATTAATTTCTTTAACAAGAATACTATTTATACATAAGGATATAAAGGTGCCCTGAATATATTGTTTTTCTTTGTTTTATTTGAAATTAAGAAAATTAGTCAAACAAAACAATATTTCTTGACATTAGGAAACAACTATTAGCCGACTAGCAGAAAGTTACTTACTACTGTGCGCAGTCGATAAGCTGGTACTCGTTGGATCTTTCGTAGCATGCCCTGACCCCCTCGTCCTGCCACAGTGTCTTTGCATGGTCATAAAATTCCTAAGGAGATAGGGAAACACAGAAAAATATTAATGACAGGAGGCAGAAATTGATGTAGAGTTACAGAAAACGTAAGTATTCAGTCCTGCTGCTGGGAATATGTACGGGAGCGCTGTTAACCCTGCATTTTGACAGCAATGGAGGTAGTGAAGTTTCGGTCAATGCTGGACATTTACATGAAAAGTGAGAGGCATATTGAGGACAAATGGGTGTTCTTATAAATTAACAACTTATTTATGCAACCTGTCACCGGGGAAGTTTGTCCTGATACACTCTACCACATGTGATGGATGACCAACAAGGGAGACTTGTGAAGGAATGTCCACACTGTGCAACAGTTGAAAATACTTTTAAGATATGTATCCCAGCCAGTGGTACGCTACATTGTGTAATGACCCTATACTGAACCAGTTACCTCTGCCTAATCTCATTTCATAGCTGTTCTGCGAGAGGCTCCCCGTTTCTCGTCCTGTACTGTACGTTTATTGTACCAACGTGTTGCTTGCCAAAACTGTAAAAATAACCATTATCATGTTGTATAGGATGCAGAAAAACTTCAGTTGAGTCAGAATCGGATCATAAATTGCTATACTTCAGACCAATATTCATTTTGAAAGCAGCACCAGTATGAATCATATGCAACACGTGTGTTAAACATCACAGGAGATGTCGTATTAAATGTCACGTCTCTACTACTGACATGTGGCATTTTTGGTGTAGTGTAAATACGAAAGTCGTCACAGGGTCAAACTAATGGTTTTGAATATGGGATCTCTGTCTAAAAGGGAGACTGAAAATGCAATATTATATGTTGTATCTGTAGTAAATGCTGCTTGATTAAATGTGGTTATAAATGTTTATCTCTGAATATTACAAGGAGGAGACGTTTATTCACAGAGAATTTAAGAGTTTTTGTTGACACCACATGTTCCTGGATGATGCCTGTGCACATGTCTGTTTAGGTCAATAGGGGTAGAGGGAAAGAGACTCACCATACACAGTCCCTATAGACAGACTAATTCATATGCTGAGACACAGCATGGATCAACCACTTCACCTTTTTTTACATACTGCAACGCCTGAACAACAAGTGTCTTCTGTAATTTTCAAGTGTTTGAAAGCTGCTGAAACCAAAGTGACTGTTCACTCACTCACACACACACACACACACACTCATGATTTACTATACACAATGGTATTTAAACAAAATGTGTCCATACAAGGAAACAGAGACACACACAAAAAACATACGCACCTGCACTTTCTTCACATTCATTTCTAATGGCACAATTTGCTGTGTGTAACCACATGTAGGAAGTTATCCAAAGCTTAGCAAAGAATAAATGACAAGTTAACAAAGTCTCGGTGTTGCCTGGAACTCGTGATCTGCCGTTTTATGCCCACAAGCACACACCTCTCTATTTAGACACACACACTCTTCTGTACCGTCCCTCTGGCTCACTAGTAGATTCCAGATAAAATGCAGAATACACTTTTGCCATCTCATTTTATAACTTGGAAACTATGCTGGGCTTGTCATAAACAAGTCAACCAACCAAACAAGTAAAGCCAAATGATGACTGTAAACAAATAATTGCTTCCCAACAGCTCAGCATGAGTAGAATTCCTATGACAGCAGGGTGATTTAGTGGTTCGAGAGTGTGAAAAGTCACAGATTTGATTCCTGAAAGAGCCTGGTGTGCCTTAATTAAATTTCCCTAAGCAGGACAGTTGAATGCGGTTTACTCATTAACTGTCAAAAAAGATTTGGTGAAAAAGTAACCCTGTGATTCATGTTGCAGATACTGTGATTTCCGGTTACATATAATCAATCAATAAACTAAATGTTCTCGAAAACTTGGTCATTAAAGAAACTGCACAGAGTACTGATAACTTTGCGTAAAGTGTGTATTTTCCAACTAAAACATAAAGGTGGTGGCTATTGTCCAGAGTGCAGATCACTCTCTAAAACCCTTCCTTGCTGCTGCTGCTGCTGCTGTTTCTCTGGGAGAACCGGTCTGAACCTAGAATGTCATCATATACTGAGTTTGTTCTACCACGAGTCCACCTAGTTGGCACGCTGCACACTGCAAAATTGTGAATACAGACTCACAGAGAAACAGAGACTAGTATTCTCTTTACTATGGGAATAGATAAAGAACAAACAGAATATAGGTCGTCACATTAACACACGCACACACACACACACACACACATTAAAATCTATTTATCTGGGGAAGATCATCACTTGGCAATCATACCTGCAGCACTGCCTTCTACTTGGTGTACAATCCCCCACTAACATAGATGTCACTTCTATTAAAATTAAACCCAGTAATACATTGAGGTTTTGTCTCTGGGCCCAGGCAATTAGTTAATGAGAATGCCCCACTGAGAATACTAAATCTATTCAGGCATTATCCATCGGGTCATTAGTAAACTTCAGTGTCTGCTTCTCATGTCTGGGGATTAACACCTGGGATGTTGTAACTATTACACGCGCTATGAACGAATACTGCCAGTGAAATAAGTCAAAGTTGATGAACATCCTGACTCTAAAGGTCTGCGAACAGCAGCACAACAGATACAAAAATAAGAATCAGGTGCTTTAGATGCAGATGCAATTCTTTTTTGTTGGTGTGAAGATAATGGTATTTCTGGGTTTGGTCAAATACGTTTGTGAAGTCTGATTTACTACTTACAGATGGAAACTCAAAGTCCTTCTGGCTGACGAGGTTGAAGACGTATTCGATCCGGTGCTGGTTCTCTGGGCATGCCAACTGCACTGGCGGTGTCAGATTGCTCATAGCAGTTACTATGGTCTGTTGCAAATATACAAACCCAAAGATTACATTCAAAGGCTGATGACACAAACACACAAGATCTACAGCAGCAAGAAGACTTTCCCAGTAAGCAGGTGAAGTAGCATGCATTAAACGTTTTTTTATTTACTACATCCATTCCTTACCTCAATGGCCTCTTTAATATTATTCTTGATGTCCTGAATTTTCTGCTTCTTCTCTCTGAAACACACAAACATTCATGAGGATTTTATTGCTGTACAGCAGTCACATACACAAATCAGTGCCTTCAGACTAAAAGGTAAAAAAGGACTAAAATCTTGCTACAAACAGCAGAATAAATCACAGAAACAACCATGTTGATTCTTGATTCACTTTCAATTTAGCATTTAATTTCGTTTTGTACGGGAAGCTACTAAAATAAATAACTGAATTTTACCATAGTGCAAATTACTAAAACGCTAAATGCTTTTTACATTTCTTACTAGCGTAAAGCCAAGATGCCCCTCAAGACATCAGCAAGGTTGTTTTTTGTCAAACTATGCAAGGTTTTTTTTTGGTGTTATACATCTGTACAGCGTTTCTTAGAAGTGCACCACATGATGACTAAATAAAAATTTAAAAGCACCTTCAATTTATTACTTTTGTGTTCCATTGCCTTCATCTGTTTCCATGTTAGGTATGCTAATGCAGAATATTTCATATATTTTTAAACTGTATTCTACTGACGTGTATTTACATGCAGGAAGAAAACTTGACCAAGTAGTAGACCAAGAGAGACAGTTTCTGATTAATGTCCATTCATTCGGAGTGAGAATGGTAATCGGAATGCCACAAGGATAATAACCTTATTAGAAATAAGTTAGTAATGCCTAGGTAGAGAAATGATGTCTGTCAGCAGTGAAGAACTGTTGTTTGTACAACATTTTAGGACTCTCTATGTTTCTAATAGAGGCCGGTCAGTCTATCTCTCACCTTGAGCGTGCCAGGAAAACAGTGAATTGTGTTTACAATAGTTGTATGTCAGTGAAAATGGGTAGAATGGGCCTCTTTGTTCTATGGCATTTTTACTTTTCACAAGAGACTCTGCTGCAGTGGTTCAAAATATATGCAACAATGTAGAAACAAAGGCTGCAGTTCTTTAAAACCTTTTTTTTTTAAACTCAGACACATGTCAACTTTTACCTCATGCACACACACACACACACACACACACACACACACACACACACACACACACACACACACACACACACACACAGGTAAGTTATTCCAGTAGTAGTTTTGACATGCAGATGCTGACATGTTGATGTTACCAACTACAGACAAAGAAAGTCTAATTAACAGACATGTTCAAAACTGTGAGTTTTCCACACATATTTTTGTTCTCGACATCTCCATGTTCCTCTATAAAGTTTACACTCAATATTAGGCACTTCAGCATACTGAAGTGTACCGTGTACACTTTTGATATTTTTAATTGTATTCTAATATAGAGACATAAATAAATATAAATAGTCATAGTAGCATTGCCAAAACAACAAATCTAATGGTGGCCTAAGACTTTAGGACAGAACTGTACATTAGACTGACACAAAGACTTGAATTAAATTTTTGTAATACTCATTGACAAATGGTAAAAGAGCCTGCGAACACTGTGAGGTCACTGTGCACCAAGAAACACACGCGGGGGCGAGAAGACGAGAGAAAAGAGGAGGTTAGATAGAGTTTATCGGGTTAGAAGGGAGACTGAAGAGGCCTTGTTTACATTTCAAACCTGATAGTCATTAAAAATCACATGGCCGTGTGTGTGTGTGTGTGTGTGCTCTGAATGTGGTTAGAAAGGGAAAAGTAAAAAAAATAAGATGGCATGACACACAAACTTGTTCCATTGATGACGTCTACTTCTGCGTTTTTGATGTGCAGGCTGTGTCTGAGCCAATATTATATTAACATTGATCATAACTCAGTTTTTTATGGTACGGAGCCAATTAATCTGACCTTTAGATCACCAGAAGACTCAACACATTCACCCAAAATCTGTTCCCAGGCAGTATTGAACCCTTTAATCCACAGTCTGCCTTCTGATCCAGGCTCATCAAAAACAATGATGACTGATTGCTTGATAGACAAATCAAATAAATCAATCAAATCTAATCAACGAGATAATCCAAGCAATGTCAAAAGTCTGACTGAAAGTTTGTGGGTGTTGTTAATGAAGATACCCACTCATACATGTACAAATATTGACACACAATCTCCTCTGTGTCACAGAGTCATGTGCTTGGTCATATGCCCTTGTGTGCCGTAGGTGCCGATTTTCTAGGCTATCCTTATTTCCACCCCAACAACACACACACACACTCCAAATTTTGCCTGATGAAACAAGAAGAAGTCAAGTATGCCATCCAGATGCTAAAAGGCAAGAAAGAGTAGCAGAAGTGAAATAATTAGTTTTAATCTAAAGACAGAAATTACAAACTGGAAAACAAAGTAAGCCAAAAGACGAATGATTTGTATTTACAGCCACTGTAGGAAAAAAAGGCTACTTCAGTGAATGAACGGTAGGAATTTAAGCATCACTGACCTCATTGCATCTTCGCTGGATGTAAAGTTTTCCATGAACAGGGACCAAGTGTGACGAGCTTAAAAAGTGCTCCCCCGTATATGGGGTACAGGTATCATGTGGTGAACTCCTCCTAAGCCTACTTCTGATACGTGCTCAATCTCAGAATGTCTAAGCTTGTACTCATATCATACTTACTCTGCATTGAAGCCGTTGACATGTAGGATCCTCATCTGCTTTACAATGGTGCTCTTTCCTGACTCTCCAGCTCCTGAGAGAAAGAAAGAGAGAAATATTAAGGATCTTCTCATGCTGGACATGTTGTGACTGCCTTTATACATTAATATACAAAGCCAGTTCAAACACTTCCTTTTAAAAGCAGGTATTAAACCACAGGCAGAGTTTCGTGGACAATACGATTTGATGTTTATCACCATCACTGTACAACAACGTCAAGTGACTGATTTCAAGATGTGTCTTTTGGCTTCCTGTCCTTTTTGTACAGTTACGCCTTCGTCTTCAGTTCTGCTTCTACATTTCTTCTAATGGAGTACTGGCTCAGAAGATCACTGCTTGCCTTTATGTCCTGTGAAGAAAATGTTATCACACAGCGTAGACACTAGTGAGAGGTGAATGTAGATCTTCATTGTTTGTGTAATCTATTTTTGTTAGCCAACAATCAACGTCCAGGTGTCTAACTGCTAACGAACTGCATTAAGAGAAGTTTGAAGCACAGCTAGACCGTTAGCTGTGTGCTGGGGGTCTGAGGTGCATTTGCAGAACAGTGCAAACCTGTAGTATATAAAACTGCAAGAGTGAGCAACTTTAAGTATGACAAGTACAAGTTGCTACTTTTTCACACTGTCCAACCTCTTTCCTGTCTCAGGCCTTAAACTTTTAGTGGCTTCCTGTTGTTTATGATAAATATATCTTTAAAACTGAACTTGAGATGACATATTACCCGAGTGTATGGACGTAGGTATCTGATACAAATCTTGTCTGACTCATTACAATTAATAAATTGTGGTGAATTAAATAAACTGAATGCCTGTGCACCTGAACCATTTTGAGAAACAAAGGAACAGCACTAAACCAGGGTATTAAACCTAAAACAACTGTCACGGTCAAAATCGTTCTTTTTAAGAGATACTTTTTGATTCATAGCAAAGCCTTTTAAATGTGATGTGTTTTGTTTATGCTGCATTCTGTTTGAGTTTTTTAATGGCATCCACACTGCTTTTAGACATTGGAGATGCTTTAAGAGCATTCTACTGTCTAAAATAATTCAGCAGACCTTTGGTCAGCTATTGACACTTAAAACCATATCAACAGCATTTAAAACAGCAGTATTATTATTAACATAGGTACAATATTTAAGTCTGACTTCAACAAACTCAAATTGAGTGACTTCTATACACAGTAGAAGAAAATCACACTCTTATTAGGTAAAATTCAAAAATCTGATCAGACACCGACATAAGTTAAGGGTGATATAATCTGATAATGTTTCCAGATGATGTCTGTGTTTGCTTGGGTAATGTTGTTTCCTTCCCTCGGGAATTAATGAAAAAATAAATAACCTCAGTTTAGTGGTACATCAGTTAATACATCTACTGTGAACCTAAGACTTCCTAATAAATATACAAAGTTAACAAACGCTGATGAAAAAACTACACGGTCTGTAAAGAAACACACAAAAAAGTCAAGCTGTCAACAACCAATTAAAGGTGAATGACGTTTGGGGCAGGGTTCAACACTGTCCATTAAACATTTAGTGCAGTTAAATAGCAGATGACTGTAGTGACACATTACCACAGAAACATTTGCAGATCTTACTGCACACAAGCTGCTCCCAAGATTTGCAAATATTGTGGTGATATTGCATTAGAACTGGATTGTCAAATCAAATACTTGCAAAGATCAAGTTCACTTCAATTGCAGATGTCAATAAAAGGAATCTTGAGAAAGATTAGAAAAAAACATTAAATAAAATAATATCTTAAAAAGGTCCCCTAATTCTTGCTGTAGCTATTTACTAGACAGGGAAATATATCTAGACTATAATATGAAACGTCACTTTTTGGATAAATGGCAGGAGCAACTTTAAGACATCTTCAGAAAATAGACGAATGTATGTGAATGTACGATTCAATTATTGAGACCTATAACAACCATCCCACAATACAACACATACCGTCACTTTTGTGAAACACACTCTCCTGACATGGTTCACAAATATTTTAAATAGGTTAGGTTTGTAAAATAATGACCAGTGGAGTCCTGGTTTGCAGGTTACTCCAATAACGATGTGTGAAAATACACGAGACATAACAATCGGTGAGGTTTTAGTTCTGCAAATGCACGGTCACCATTTGTATATACAGTCACAAAAAAAAGGAGTGGCACCTGTAGCAATTTCCTGCTTTTCTGTCATAAATACCAACAAACACAATATTTCTTAGCTGACAAACACCAACAGACAAAATCTCTTGTGTCTTTTCAAACACACCTATTGAATATACAGAGTGATGGTGGAAATGTAATAGCAACAGTGTTCTAATAACTAGTTGAACTGCTTCTTGTAGCTGTGGATTAGACATGCACAGCATTCAGGAATTCTACACCGTTCTTCCTTAAAGAATGGCTTTAAGCGAGACATATTCTTAGGATGTCGAGAGGGAATTGCTTCTTCCACAACTTCTGTATTGGGCTGAGGTTTGGCCTCTGACTGGACCACAAAACATTTTGTAGTAGACATAATAATAATAATTAGATATTCATTTTAAGGGTCAATGAACTGCTGCACCATCAGGTATTTTCTGGCATTATTCAGTATGATTCCTAGTTAACCTGAGAATTAATTTTCCCCACAATAATGATGCCCAAATCCACTGTACTTTACTGTTGGGATGAGGTTTTCTTTTTACACCTTACGTAGTGCCGTGTGTTCTTCACAGACACGTCTGTCTACCATTTCATCTGTCCACAAGACATTTTCTCAGTAGTGTTGTACAGTTTCAAGGTGGTCCGTAAAGGTTCAGATGTGCTGAAATGTTTTGTTTGGAGAGCAAAAGCTTCCTCTGTGGTGTTCTACCATGGATATACGATGCCTGTTCATTGTTTTGCATGTGGTTGACTGGTGAACTGAGATGTTACCCAGATCCAATGAATCGTAAAATGCTTTACTATTACTGTATGGTTCCACGTCCCCTTATTGAGCATTGAAGGGATCTTGATTCAATGGTCACTTCTACGGAAAGTAGCCACAGCTCCAAATCACCTCCGTTTATAAACAGTTAAACTAGTGTGGACTGATGAATATCTAAACTCTCAGATTATTCAGAAATCTTTTGAGATGTCATTTCTGCAAGGAATGGCTTCAGCTGATGCTACTTGTGAAGATCACACTGAAACTGTTTTGATAAGTCACTGTAGCTCTAAATCACACCTCCGTTCTTGATTCATTGGTTGGACTCCAGGTTTGCCAACACCAGACTCTAGCTGACTTTCAGAAATCAGAAGTCTTGTGTTGCCATCACTCTTTCCACCCTGACTTGTACGTTTAATAAAGTGTTTTAATAAATACATAAAGGACTGTGGATGTGTGCGTTTCATCAGGTTAGAAACCTTTTGTATGCTAACATTTGACTCTTTGGTGAAGATCAGATCACATTTCAAGACCAATATATGTAGAAAACTGGTAAATTGTGCCATTACTTTATCTTGCAACTGCACATAACACCAGTTTAACATGCCATTTGTATTTAAAGATTCTTTATGGCATTAATGTGGATAACACTTCTAGTACTAGTACAAACAAAAACCAAGTGCACCCACATATCCTGCAAACGGTACGGGTGCCGAAATAACCAGGTCAACAGGTCTGGCATAAAGTCAAACTAGTAGCAACTTACATAATAAAAATGCAGCTCACTTTATGGCAGACATCTTTGTTTTGAATTTCATGTGCATTCCATCCTTCTGCTTTCCACAAGTCACAACTTCCTCTTTAGCATAAATACTGGTATGTCACACAATACCCACCTTCACTAGCATTCCTGCATAACATATTATGATTTGTACAAAGAACACCATGACTTCTTATAAGCGATAAGCCTGTGAACAGACACTTGAGGAGGGTACAGAGGAGAGCATGGCAGGGAGAGCTCGACACTCTTATTTGTTTCTTATGTAATGTAGAGAGCCAGCCCACCTACAGTTCACTCACACACAGCCACATGTTGAGTCTGACACATGTTCCCGTCTGTGTTAAAGAGGCTTCAGTGTTGGCAGACAGTCACATTATCTTTTTGCACCTAAGACATTTGCCTATAAAGTAACTAGTAGCAGTCCCGATGAGGGCTAAAGTGTACCGTACACCATGGATGCCCAAACATTCATATTTATAATCAGTGTCAGTGATCAGACTAGCTATGAATGATGTCAGTGACAGCTGTATTCAATGACAGCATGCATGTGCTTCCACATCACTGTGCACTATTAAAATTACCCTATGGATTTGCTGTTGTGTTGTGCTAAGCGAGACAAAAATTAAAGCAGCATGCTCAACATCAAGCCCAGAAGAGTGCTGCATTCTCAGCCTTATGCAATGGCAAAGTCACACTGTTGACAATGTTTTCCAAAACAACATCCCAGAAGGTTACACAGGGAGGAAGCAAAGCTTCGACTGTGCAGACTGAGGCCTTGCCTGAAAAGCAGCAAGCTGAGAAAGAGGGGGTGAAGAAGAAGAAAAAAAACCCAAACTCACCTAAAAGTAGTAGCCTGTGTGTTGCTCTGTATATCTGTTTGTCTTTTTGGAGCTGCTTTTCTATCTTTTTGTTTGCTTCTCTTTGTGCCTTCTCCTCATTTCTCTGGTCTTCGGTCTTACTGTTGCCCAAACAACCCATCTTCCCGCAAGAAAAAGGGGGAAAAAAGGGGTCCAAGGGATGAGGACGAGGAGGAGGTGGAAAGGGAACAAGAAAAAAGTGGAGGTAGGGGCTGCGTAGAAGGAAAACTAACTACATAAGCTGAACCACGCTAGATCCCTCGTTTGACCCGCGGATTTGGCAGCGAAGTCCCCCACATTTACGCCGCTGTGCTCCAGAGAGTGTCCGTGGTGCAGCACTGTGCAAACTATGTGTCCATAAGGCGCACTTGGCTGTCAGGGAAAGGGCAGGCTCCTGCTGCTGACGACACCGAGGCCGCCTGCTCGCTTCGCGTTTTCCTCCTTCACATGCACAACACTTTTGCTTTGCTTCACCCACTCCCGCCTTCGTCAGCCGTCAGCGCTGGCGAACTGTAATCCGCGAAGGTTGGCACACAAAAACCGGGGTTTCACTCGAAATGGACGCAGAAGACACAACCTAATTTGCATCTCCGAAAAGCCCGGGTCTCGAGTCTCACTGCTGCCCGTGACAAGGAGCCGAGCTCGGCGTGTCCGAGAAGCTCGCGCGTGCTGCGGCGCGGCTCGTTTCCACGTCTCCTCTCATGATTCACGCGACCATAGGTGTTTTCTTACACTTTCTCCCCGACGGACGTGTTCGCCGGGGCCCAGCGGCGCAGAAGGGAGAAACGATATTTACACCCACTCGAGCTGCATGTGTGAGCGTCTCGCTGCTTCCGTCGTCATCCGGCGGCGGCTCCTTTTCATTCTTCGCAGCAAATCATCTCGAAACGGCCTCAAACTCACTGCAGCTGTGTTTGCGCCAGGTCCCCCCCCTCCGCCTCCAACACCAGCTCCAGAGCGACCCACTATCCCCCGATATGTCCTCCTTGGAGTAGTGATGGCTGTGTTTTCTCCTCCAGACGGGCCTTCTCGCCTCCTCGCTCGCTCGCTCTCTGGCGCTGGCCCTTGCTTTTGTTGCTGGAAATGTGTTATCAACCCCTCACATCACCACCGAGCCTCCAAAAATGCGCACAGTCTTTTTTTTTCTTATTCCCAGCTCGGATCCGGTGAATGCCTTCAAGAAACGGATTTCTTTTCTAGAGCAAAAAAAAAAGAGAGAAAACGTGACCAAGATGTGAAAAACCCTCGAAATGTCTCCACGTTTGATTGCAGGTGAAAAAACAACCCCCGCTGTCAGCCTCGCGTCTTACAGCCCACACAGATGTGTTCTCGCACACCGCCACTAAACATGCGTTTGGACATTTATGCCTCCTAAACCCGAGCTGGGTAAATAGACTACATGCATTCACAGTCACAGAAAACAGGACACGGGGCTGTTGGAGCAGCTCGTTCCCACCGCGAAGGCCGCTCCCCTCCTGGCCGCCGCCGCCGCCGCTCGTGGAAGGTGGAAGTCAGGAAACAACCGATTCTCAGAGGTTTTTGTTTTCTCACTTTCTCTCCCTCTCTGTCTTAGAAGAGTAGCCCTCACTGAGAAGGCAGACAACGCTGAAGAGAGACGGGGTGGGGCCACACGGCGCTCATTGAACCCTGGGAAGGAAGGACTGAGAGAGGAGGAGAGGAGAGGCCGCTTCGCCTCGTCACGTGGCCCGGGCGCGGAGCAGCGTCAGCGGCGCAGCTCTGCGGAGAAAACGGCGCCCTCTTCAAAGAAGACCCCCGTGCACGGTCCGGAGGGGGGGGGGGGAGTCAGCCGGGCCGGGGGCTCCCTCAGCTCACTGCACAGCCGCAGTGGCAGAAAGTTAGTACAGATACCTGTACTACACGCATTTCATTCACATTATTCACATTACTAGTGATTTTTTCTCACTACAAATTATAATAATAATAATATGAACTGTAATAGTAATGTTTTATTCTGAAATGGGCAATTATACTTTAGGTAAGGTTTCCAATGCACTGTGGCAAAGACACTGGGAATACTGGAAATATTTGTAATTCAGTGCCACAGAAATAGCAACTGTGCTGCGTTTGTAACATGTAACTACAGTAAATATTTTCTCTATTCTCCCCTTATAAAATAAATTATTAGAGATATCTGCCATATTTTTCATAGTGTATTCAGTTCACAGTGCAATGTTTGTCCGTTTACAGGGTTTGGTTTTACTGGTGTGTGTGGTTTTATTGCTAACAACATGGCACATTTCTGAATATAAGATAATAAATTCATATTGGATTATTGATATCTGAAATATTTTTCTCCCTGTATCTTGGGTTTATGCACATTTACTGGTGTAAGTTTTAGATTATGCACTTTGAGCACTTTTACTTTCTATAGACTTTATCTATCTACTACAATTTAGAGAAATACTCCTTGTCAAATAAAGGTCCTACATTTAAATTTTTAAATATGCTTAAAGACACCAATGGTGATGTACATAAAGTTAATGGAAGCCCCAAGCAACATCAAGACATTTGATACAGATAACTCGATGGTTCTTATTGGTCGTGCTATTATCTGCCTAAAACAGTTATCATAAAACAATACGGGATATTAATAAAACAAATAGTCCCACTATGGTTTGGCTGTGAGGTAAACTGTTTCTATTTAGCTCAGGGTTTCCTCTCAGAGTCTCAGTAAACAGCCAGAGGAAACAGCAGCACTTGAAGGAAACTCATATCCACAGCAAGAACCGTGAGGCAGCATTGCTAAACACAGAACAAATGTCTGTTGATTCAATGTTCAGAACTGTGAAAAATAGCAGTTATTATTCAGTGGCCTTTTTAATAGATGTTCTAGGCTACATATAGAAGTTATTCTTTGCAAAAATAAATATAAACATATAAATATGTACATTAGTTAGAGGGACACAAAATCACCTCCACTGATGTTAAACACTAGGTGGCAGCAGTCTTCTTACCTTGAGCAGTAGGAAGGGGAGTTAATTTCAACTCATCACTGTACATTTGCTGTTTCAAAAAGTGTATAAATAAATGTTTATCAAAAATAAAATATCTGAAATAACTCTGCAAAGTAAAACACCTAATAAATCCCAAAAAGAATGTGAACAGATCCTGAGCTCAATGCAATCCTCAATTGTCTCAACTATTTGATGTCACACAAATATAAAAATTAACCTTTGGCTGCATATGCCACACTCTTAAAAAACAATGAGCTTTAAATTACAATCCACCATTAACTGGTATGTTACAGAACTCTGGTCTTATAGCTCAATAATCTCTCATCGCTCAACATACTGTACATGTTTAGTTTATTGTTATGATAAACACACACTTCCTCATTAAAGTAGATACATGTTTATTCTATCCACATTTTTATTTGAATATAAATTCACAGACTACAGGTCCTGCATATTATTGAACATACAATGACTTTCACATGGTTAGCGTAGATTAAAGACAGTTTGGAGCAGTTTATGTGTTGTATAAGGTGGCCCACTTTCTGCCCCTGCACTATCACCAAAGACCCTTTTTACAGCACATCTGCTTCCAGCTCCTTCTAACTGCACTGTCATGAAATTGAAGCTGCATACTCAGCCCTCATTCTCATCATAATCAATTTTGATCTGCTGCTGAGGAGTGACAGACTTTGGGGGGGGGGGTTAACTGCCCACAGAGGATCATCTTCTGTAACTATCTAGAAATTAAGCTATTTATCAGTTTATTTTTGCCCCGTTAACATGGTTAGGAACATATGGAGTAAATCAGCCAGTGAATAAGCTGCATCAAACTTTAGTGACTCAACTTCACAAAATATTTAACATTAAAACTCGAAGCTTCATGTCTGAAAAACCTGTAGGGAATTTTAGTTTTATGTAGTAACTGTTTCATCAATTTTTATACTGAAGTGTAATTGATTTTACCACTTCATTTGCCAAGCTCACGGCTCACAAACCATCAATAAAAGGTTTATAGATTTCAGAGCCTTACTGAGTGGCTGTAAAATTCAAGGCAGAATGTTTTAGGCAGAATAGGAACTAATTATTTTTAGTTATCTTGTTCTCTTCTTTTCGATCCTATAGAAGAAAAAGAATTCACTTTATTGTCATTGATACATTTTTACATGTTACAACGAAATTTCTTATCTGCATTTGACCAATCTCCCTTTTCGGGGAGCAGTAAGAAAAGCCATAGGCAGTGACTCGCCGGGTATGGGGGGATGGGCTGGGTGTCTCAGCTGGGAATCGATCCTGCTATTCCTGCATCCCAGCCCTCTGCCTTAACCACTGAGCTACCAGGCCGCCATAGGAGTCCAAGTTCAACTGCAGTAGCACTAAAAAGTACACCATGGAGTAAGAATCTGATTAAATTGAATAAATAATCCAATTTATAAATTATGCCACTGGCTCATTTAACTACTTTATCATCCTCCTACAGACACATTTGAGGCAGCTAATTTAGCAGATTTGCCAAAAAAGTCATGACAAAACAAAAATGTATTACTTTATAATTTTTGATCTTATAGTTTGGAATAAAGTTCATGTTTTTGCAACTGTCGGTCCCTGCATTGATCATTTTTCTGTAGTCACACCAGCTCTTAATGGCCTCATAGCCATGAATATTAGATACACTTCCCTTCACACACAGCACAAATGTGATGAGCCAGCCTGACGTGGCTCTAAGGAAACAAACACAGTGTACCCGTCTGGTTTTCAGATATAAAGAAATCTTACTGTGCTATCAACATATTCTCTGAGATCAAGAAGCCAATGCTCAAACACAGACACACATACTGCCTTCAAAACATACTTTTTAGCACATTTGCAAAGTCCTCATATTTGTTAAGTCTCAGTTTCTCAAATAGTTTTTGCTTTTGTTGCTTGTTTGTCCACTTTTAGATATTAGCATGTATTCTAGTCATGAAATGATAGTGGATATTCTCCCGAGAGATCCTGTGAGATTATAGAACAGAGATGCAACCCATTATGTCTGGGAGTGAAACAGAGTGAAAGAGGTGAGGGAGGGAAAAGAGGGTGTGACAGAAACACCAGCAAAGAGCGGAGGGAGTCATCTTCTTCACGCAATTTAAAATCAAGATTCTTCACTGTGCTTCCAGACACTACACTGACACGGCACGTCTTTGTATAGTTCGAGTGTATTTGCGCTTTTGTACTGGAGGATGCTTTGAGGCTGCTGGCGTTTTCTTCCGAGAAATGAGGAGAGTGGAGTTTCCCCACACATTGCTAACACACCTACCTATCTATGCACACATCTAGAGGCAGATAGTATCCGAAGGAACAGTGTAAGTGTCTCTGACACAGAGAAGGAGACATGGCGGGGGACCTTGTGGTTGGGATGCTATATAACATATTATTACCACTGCTCCTGCTGGCTGGTGAGTTGATGTTTAATTATTTGAATCATGCACATTTTTAAGAAATCACCTCTTTCAAAGAGAAAAAAGACTATATGAATTGGATTTCCTCAGCAGTTTCAGATTGTTTTGCCAGAGTTGAAGTCAGAGTATGAATAAGTCTGATCTTCATTTAATTAGTTCTCTTAAAACGTACTTAGAATACTTTAGAACATGTCTGACAAAAAAGTTTTTTGTTCTTTTACTCATATATGGCACAAGCTTTGGTTTTATATAAGTATATTGGTTTTAATTGCACCCTTTAGTAGAAACATATTATATGCTGGTGGTGTACAGAATCAATGTGGTGAAGTTTGTGTAGTAAAGCTGGACAGGTTCGCGCTGCACACAGCTGCCCTTTTGCTGAGCACCAAGAAAATCCACAACACTAATTCAGTTCCACAGAATAACATGACTTTATATAAGTGGCATTTATATATCATACATGACTTAATTCTTGACTTTTGCTATTGAGCTAACATTTTGCAAAAGTATTTGCAAATACAGAAAGTTACCAACTGCACAATAAATTAGGGGTAATTCTAAATTCTACTTGATGCAGGGGTCACATGAATAAAAGCACATCTTCGAATGTTCGAATATTTCCGTCAGAATAGGTTAAAAATTATGATTTTGAATTTGTTTAACCTTACACATAAAATCATGCAATGAGAAACTAGAAAAATCTAATTTTAAGACTTTACACAACATTAAGTGTTTGAGGTCACCTAGTAGGAAAATGTATTTTTATGTCTTTACACTATTTAAAACTACGCAAAATGTAGGATTTCTGATACATATGTAAATAAGAAGAATACATGACAAAAATGAAACATGAGAGACTATTGATTGATTGAAAATTTTATTTGAGCATAAGACGATAAAAAACAATAATCAAATAGAACAAATAAAGACATGTATATATGAAAATAAACTATGCAACTCTTCTCTGTTGACAAATGGATTAATCAAGACAATTATTATCAAATAGATGACGTATGTTTCTTATTTCTTCTGCACCTCAGCTTCTTCATTCCGCTACAATGGTCTGTCAGTGGTGTATTTCCTGTTTCTGCTCATTTTGCCGCTGCTACCGAACCCCACCCTGGTTACTATAAAAGGTGAGAAGTGCTCCACATTCCACATTTTTGTTTTAATCAGTTATAGTGTAAAAGTCTTGATACTAATGAAAGTGGACAATATGAAAATGTATGGCTTGAAATTAATTTATGTTTGTTTAGTGTCTGCAATTTAAGCTTCAAATAAGACATATAACCGTATGACAAACACTTTTCTATGCTGGTCAGTAATATAGACTAAAATCTTCAGTGCTGTAAAGTATATAAATTAGGTATATAAACACACATGTATGTCTTTCTGTGCACAAGGCACAATACAAAAGACCCTAAATGCTGCCCAGGTATTACGTAAGTAATATTAAATATTACTTAATAGTAAATTTAGTCAGTAATGAGTAACAAAGATAATTAGCAAAAAAGATTATATTAAGCAAGACAAAACGTGTGTATGTGTAAGTACTGCACATGTGTGTGTCTTCACTGTATTGATTACTGCATTCTGATGAATTAAAGTATCTGTACCCCTCCCTCAAAGTACTTTGTAAAAGGGATGTGGTTGGAATGGTCAAATCAATTATACATAACCTGGTAATTACAGTGAGGAATTAAAAGAAGTGATGTCAGCATATTGACAGCATTTGTCTTTCTTTCTCTCATCTAAAAACAATTTCAGCCTCACTAAGAAAGCTTCATAAATCCCACTGTTATCTTCTCTCTCCTTGGGCTAAGTGATCAAATGCGTGTACATCCTGTGTGTGTGTGTGTGTGTGTGTGTGCATTATCTTCACAGATTTATGTACGTCCATATATACTTTAGCATATACACATATGTGACTTCTTATTAAGAAGGTTCAGCTGAAACAGAGCTTTTAGTAAAACCTCCAGAACATTAACAACAATGTGCAGGTTCAGCTAATGTTGCACAACATAAGCAAAAAATGTATATGCATTATTTTAATGTGTCAAAGTGTAGACTGAGATTCACTGCGTGTACTTGAAAAAACAAACAAACTAGCCTTTTTAAGTGTAAGTAAACTAAGAACTTAATTTAACAAGGAAGAAATGAAAAAAACTGATATTACAGAATGTTTGCTTTTGTTCAGAGCAGTACAGCGTTGCTGTTGTATTTATTGTTTTAAGCATCATTCCTGGTGGTGGTATTTGTCCTGCCATTTAGTGATTTACTACGTCATGTTGGACCATTGAAATTCAATGAACTATAAAAGACCTTTGTGATGTGTATATCAGTTGTGTATTGAAAGTGTATTGCTGACCAATCAGAGTAAAAAAGTCCCTCTATAAAAATAACAGTTGCAAGTGAATCCTTTGTAAACATTATTTTTGTTATCTACAGTATCCATACATGGAAAATGCAAAATCTAAACACAAAATCTGTATAAACCTACTGTATAATTACTGTAAACATGAGATACTATATGTTAGCAAGCTGATAAGGCAGTTGGTTCAGTCACCTAGATAACACATATACAAGGCAGGTACTAGAACTTATGTGGTGCAACCTGTTAAATCTCCACAAACATTTAACGTAATAACTAAGTTCGAACTTTCATACCACTAGCGTAATCTGTCAATCATGAACCTAAGTGCTGTTGTGTAGCGTTGTAATCTATTTACCATGTCAAGACACAAATTCCAGGAATTAATTGTAAGATTATAGGTTTAAATTTGAGTACGAGCATTATTACAAACACCAAACTTTATTTGCACCATATAACACTACCTTTAGATGTCATGTTAATTAAAATAAAATGTGCGAGGTAGTTCAATCAATCAATTTGAACAATACAATAACTGACTTTGGTTCTTCACCCTTTAAAGAATGTTTGGCTTTTTGTAAAAGAAAACAAACAACACCTTTATGTTAAATACTCATTCGCTCGGATTTCCGGACTCACAGACAGTACTTTGCTTTAGCTAGAGTATTGATCACCAAAAGTGCTCAGAGAGATATAATCTGTTCAATTTAAAATACTGCTAAGTGTCAAGGAGACAATATTCCACTGAAAAATGTCTTGAAGAGGTGAATGAACATAAATTGTGTGTATGTGTGTGTACTATCAGAGCTCAGCAGAATCTGATGGTGAAGATGGCTAAAAATGACTGTTTGATTGATCATAGGTCACTTACAATTATAACTATGCTACACATTTACTGATCACAGGAATTTCCTTTCACATTACTACTAATAAATAAATGCACAATGAGTGTATAATCTGTTCTGGATTTGAACGTTTATATGTATTTCTTGTTTCTTTCTGTCACTGCTTGTTGTTCTCTTAGGTAAAACGGGTCAGTTCATGCTTCTTATCATCTATACTAGCATGACCTTTCTGACCCTGCAGTGCTTCATGCAGATCCCGTTCACCTACATTCCTCCACATGGTAAAAAAAACTTGTGATTGTCTTTTGGAAAAATAAATGATGCTGCTCCTACTTTAACATTAGAAATATTGTCTGACTGAGGAGACTATGTGGCTAATGGTGTTTGTCATTTATAAATGTATAATTTTAAAGGTGCAGTATGTTTAGGAGTTAGGCCCTGATTTACTAAAGATTTTCATGTACTAAATCATGTCCAAACTTGACACACACGCAAAACAGCACAAGCTGCTCTGGGGGGTGCAATGAGGACTGCATTTTTGAAATGAGCAAAATAGTCCACCGTTTGGATTTTAGACCTTTAGACCGCATAACAACATTTTTTTATGATCTTAGTAAAAAAAAAAAATCATGGCTCCCATGTAAGACAGAACATAGTTTTGCTACCTTGTCTTCCTTGTAGTAGACTTTGGCTTGGTTTTTCTGTTCTGGGCTACTGTATAGGCATGATCATCTAAGCTAAAGAAAACACAATAGGTGATTCTTAGACAATGCTATGCACTGTAATCAAAACACAAGTATGAATACGTCACTAATTTCATTTTAATATATCCCTCTACATCTCACACCTTTAAAGAACTAATAAAAACAACAGATTCATCATGTGACCATGATCATGACTATGTTTTTTTTAACAGTTAGTGGCCACTGGGACAGTTACTTCTACCATTTAGGCATCGTAAGGTATGATGCAACATTTGCTTATGCATGTTTTAATAAGTATATCATTGGTTCTTAATTTTTAGATCTAAAACCCTGAAATTGCTACTTGAAAATGATTTAGGTATAATTTAATACCTTGTATTGTTATTGTTGGAGGTAGAACAAATTTTACAAAATATAAAGGCAGCTGAATGTTTAATGCATTACATTTGTACCTATTTAAAGCAAGTCTCAGCTAATAGATTTTTTATAAGTTTCCAGTACAAATAGAAAAAATAGGAGGTAAAATGTTAATGCCTGTGTGTTGTCAGGTTCAGCTCAGTAGATCCTGGGAATATTGTGCGCCTCTTGGCACCAGACATCTGTCTCTTGTTCTCGACCCTCTTCGTACTAAGATTTTGCAAAAAACTAATGCGCCCTTTGCCCCAAATCAGTCTTCATGAGAATGGAATACGACAATCTGACCCTGAGGTAACCATGGGCATGTTTTTCATGTTTAAGCATTATGCTAACATTTAGAACCCCGCCGTGGAATCAATATGATGTTTTATCTGTCTGGCAGGAGGTGGAAATGTCTGAAACAGATTCTGAGGAAGCAAGCGACACAGAGGGTTCATCATTTGACAGCTCAGATGAGACTACCATGCCAGTTCAGTCGGATCCACCTCAGTTTGTCCAGAAGCTGATTGTGTTTGCAGCTGGATTGAGGCTACTGCTGTCAGCAATCATGAACACAGCAGCAAAGGTGGTGGTGACCATACTGCTGGGGCTGGCAGGTACACTACAACAGCTTGTGTAGGCACTGGTGTATCATAGTTTTACAAATGTTTTACTTAATTCACAGAGTTTTTCTTGTCACCCTGAGCTGTGTGCATGTGCATCTGTGTGTGTGTACAGGCATCACACTGCCCTCCCTCACCTCAGGTGTGTATTTTGGGGTGTTTCTCGGTCTGGTATGGTGGTGGGTGTTCAGTCGCTCCATCAGCCTCCTCCTCTTCAGCTGTCTATGTGTGATGATGGCCATCTTCAGTGGAGGACACCTGCTGGCTCTGTACCTGTACCAGCTGCCCCTGTTCCAGCAGTTTGTACCACCAGATGATGTCTATGCCAGGTAAAGTAGGATGCATATGTGGTACTAATCTAGTACTTAAACTGTATTAATCTGATATTAAATATCAAGAATCTGTAAAACCACAACACAATTCAAATTACAGACACATATAACGTGAGGGACGTCTTCATCAGAACTAGTTTAAGTTAATAAATTAAGACTATAAAACATTAAGAATCTTTGTCTTTTACCTAGTGTGTTTGCATTTGCAATGGGGTAATTTTCAATTCCCTCAAATGTGACATTATTACAGTTTAAATGCACTTTGCTCAGTTTTTACCAATACAGTCTAATGTACTTTGTGTAGCACATAGAGATAAGGAGAGCAGCATATTTCTGCTAGAAAAAGTTGAAAAATGTTCCTAATATAAAAGTTGATTTATTGTCTAATTATTTCTTATCCCTCTTCCCACAATCCTCTCCCCCTACCCAGATTGTTTGGTATGACAGGTGTAATCAGAACCAAGAGTTCAAACCCAAACACTCTCAGTTTGCATCCACATGTCAGCTGGCCTGATTTCTTCAACCCACTAGTTCTGCTGCTGCTGTACTACACACTGGTGGCTCTGCTGCACAAATGGGTCCACATCACTGAGGAGGTTTGTGTGTGTGTGACAGGAATTATGTTCAGAGGCAACATTGCTACTTTACAAGTTATTTATTAAAGGTCATAGGTTATTTACTGGGAAATTATATATCATAAGACAAAACATGCAATTCCCTTCACCTTGTGTTCCTGTGGTGAACACAAGGTGAGGTAAAACCTTTCATATATTTAAAGAAAAACATCACCACAGTTGGGTTTATCATTGTAAATGAAGATTTTGTCACTTTGCAGGTTTTAAGACTTTAAATATAAATAATAGATAATACCAGTGCCACTGTAACATTTAATACTACAATTATCAATAACTGTACAAAAACAAACTAATGTGATCACTGAACACAATAGCAACAAATGTGTTTTTAGTGAATAAATTAGTTTATGCACACACTATTAACGTACATGTCATGCTTTTTGTGGCTACTACATTTCTCAGGATACTGCTGATGCTGATGCTGATGCTGATGCTGATGCTGATGCTGACGCTGATGGTGAGGAGTTTGAGAGTCCAGCAGAAAGTCCCGAGGTTCCTCCAAGCTTCTCCAGGGTCCTCTATGTCTCAGGAGACAAGCAAGAGGTAACACAAATGTTGTGCTGTATATAGAATATATTTGGCTTTGACTGTAGATCTGGTTGCTGCAATACCCTAACATTTGTAATATAAACTATGGACTTGCTAGATAGACAAAAGTCAACATTACGAAGGGCACAGCCAACCCAAGATTTTCTCTCTGTTCAGCTTTTGAGCAGCACAGATGAGGAAACTTATCTACCTGATGAGGTGAGCTATTTCTATAGACTGATTTTGATTAATATAATTATGGGTCAGGTATGTGAATAGTGGTAATACACTGCAGATTTAGGTATTAAACCCTACACACTAAAATGTGTTGAGATTACTTATCTTGTGATTTTGAACTATATAAATAAAGTTGAATTGAATCATTGCTGTTTGATGACTGACGTGAATATATTGATTGTTTTTCTTTCTTCAGCCAATGATCTTAATGACTAGCAGTTCCTGGCAAGATGTCCACAGAGATGATGTAGGATCTCTGTTAGGAGGGGCAGGGTACACAAACTGTTATCTTCCACCACAGTATGAAGACAAAGACTCACTATCACATGGTAATCACACTCAAACAACTAGAAGAATTACATAAACAACTGATTAATGTGCATTGCCCTGAAACTACAGCTATACATACTGTATATTAAGGCTCTGTTAACAATTCATTAAATTACCTGTAGTGCAGACACACATTTGTTTAAGTCCACCTGTTGACTAATGACTTCCAATCCATTTTCCTTTATCTGTCACATGTGCTAGAGACAGAAGGAGAAAGAGAAGTGGAGGACAAGATTGAGGAGGTTCCAAGAAGTCTGACAGGGACCCTGCCACCCCCGTCAAGTCCAAGTGGTCTGGTCATCTTTGGGCAGCTAGTACAAAAACACAGCTATGTCAGTGCCCTCATCATCATGATGGTAAAGTACACACAATGATACGGATCAAATGGTTTGGAGATTGGGAGTGCTTCAATGTGAAACCCTAGGAACAGATAATAAAAAATCTATACAGTATCAGTACAATGTTGTATTTAAACTGTCAAATATTCTTACATGCCATTCAAGTCATTTATTAACTTTACAAATTCAATGATTATTAAATAATTACCTTTTTTCTGAGGTAACCATTATTGACTATAGTTGACCAAAATGACAGTTTGAGTGCATGTTAGCAAAGCTAGCAGAGGCTAGCGTTAACTAGTTGGCTATTTCTTTGAAGTACTGGTGGTAGAATAAAAAACTAGACTAATGCAGACTAACCATATACAACAAACTGGAGGGAAGACATTGCAGACATATTTAATAATAAAATCTTTCTGTTTAATACTAAGGTTGGCAAAAGATTTGCTAGCCTAATTTTACACAAAAGTTAATTAAATGTAACGTAGCGTATGTTAAATTATTTAATTAGTTATTTCCCATAACTGCTGTTGATGGCAAAAATGTATTTGTGTCAAAAATATGTGATCACATTTTTTTATTATTTTATACTTTATTCAAAACTATATACAAACATTAGGCAACAAAATGTTTCCTAAATTGTCCAAAATCCTGAGCACAAAGAATAGGAGTGGTATGTGTGATCACAGGTGTGGAGTATCACCTATAACAACTGGCTGACCTTTGCCCTGCTGGTGTGGTCGTGCATAATCTGGATGATGCGAGACCGGCGGCGGTACGCCATGATGTCTGCCCCCTTCCTGGCCATCTATGGCACCGTGCTGGTGGTTCTGGGATTCCTGAGTGGGCTGCGACTGAGCCGGGCCGAGCTGTACCCCGGACTGCCCCCTGCTGTGATAATGGACTTTGACCTGAACAGCTACCACCCTGCGCCCTGCGTCCACCTGGGTGCAAAGGTGAGTCACAGAGGAACCGGGACCTAAGAGGACGACCCCCTTTTGTACTTTTAAATGAAATTACCTTTTGTAACCTTAATTAATGACATTACTAGATAACTATATTATCTGATTAAAGAACAATCCTGGAATCTTTAAAATGTCAGTATATCCTTGTTACTGCATATCTGATTAGTAAGTTAAATATTGTAACTAAAATAGTTTACAGCTCTTTTACATCATTGGGACTGTGTAGGTGTAGGTTAAATTAGCAGTATGTTCTTAAATTCTCACATCAAGAAGGTTTTGGGGGATAATCTGAGGAGTTTGACAATTGAAAAAAAGTTACCTCTGGCCTCACCTAAAGTTTGAAGATGTTTGTACAAGCATAATTTAAAACATCAGAAATATTTAGTTAGATAATATCAGTGTGATGTGCAGGTTGTTCGTTCAGTGTTTCACATTGTCGTGACGTACTGAGGCCCTTAAATCCTGTTCATTGCGTTCTGAGAAATTGACCAGCTCTTGACAAGGCTGATAATTAGACATCTTAAATACTTCTGAGAAATAGTTTATATTCTGAGAACAAGCTACTTTTACAAAATATAAGTTATGTTATTAGCATCTTACCATATTCTAACCTCACTATGTTTGTTATTACATATTTACAAGCTTTTTTTTACATCACATGTTTTGCACTCATGACATACTGTGTGTGCTGCAGGTCTTCTACAGCTTCAGCTTTTGGTTGATGTTTCGTCAGCAGCTGAAGGAGAGACAAGAGGAGCAGAGCATGCAGGATGAATCCTTAGATGAAGTCAAAGTCGCGTCAGGTATTCATTTCCAAAGATTAGGTGGGTTTTGTTAGAGATTGAGTTTGGATCTATGAACCAATTTGAATCCTCTCACAAACAGTGTCCGGGCTGTTTAATTGATTTCCTTTTGTTGAGCACACACGCCTTCTCCTCCTCATCTTTCTATTTTTGGTTTCTTCCATCTCAGTAGAGGAAGGTCAGTCGTCATCTCTGGCACCGATGGTGATTTCAGGTGTGAAAGGGTTGCTGGTGAAATACTGGATCCTCTTCTGCTGCTCCATGTTCTTTGTGATCAGCTTCTCTGGAAAGGTATCTGTTGGAGGATTTTGAAAATGTAGCATGGGAAAAGTCAGACGTTCTGATGTAGTAAATATGTAGTTAATCTTTTTGTTTTTGTTAACATTTTATGATGTGCTGTGGTGACCAAACTTCTGCATTGACTTTATCTACTCTAGATAAAGTATGCAATAAAAATATTTCACCATAAAACCTTTATGGACCAGGTCATAACAAAGTAGATGTGATTGCAAACTGTAGGAAGAAAAAATATATAAGTAAGCAAAACATGAAGAAAGTCATTTTTAACTTTAAGATTAATCCACACTGCTCCACCCAACACTCCTTCTGCCAGGCTTTGATACAGCTCCACCATGCTTTGCACAATCCTTTAGGTAGCTGTTGTGAAATTAAATACCAATAAGTACAAATTTAACTATGAAGTAGAAATTCTCACAAAATGGTTGGAATTTGGCACCTTGCCTTACATTTTCATACAGACGTTACTTATGCACCATGTTTACATTGAAAATTTAAATGCTGAAGTTTTAAGTTGCAATATTTTCGGTTACAATACGTGGTCACAGCTGAACAACAACTGCAGGTGACAAAAACACAACTTGAATGAATGGTGAGAAACGTCGGGGTTGCAGTAGAGCTGTTTTAAACAATTTAATATAAATATAAATATAATAAAAATACATTTATTTACAAATATAAGACAATTGCATGCAGTTTTAGGGCGATCATGTTCGACAGAATGTAAATGCACCAAATCATGACTATTTTTTTACTCCACTCAGGTGGTTGTTTACAAGATCCTGTACATTGTTCTTTTCCTCTTCTGCGTCGTCCTCTACCAGGTTCGTGGTTTTACTGAATGCTGCTCATAGACATTACACTGTGTTTTGATGTTTTATGTATGCTTTTATTGCCTCAATATGTGCTATATTCATAGTAAAGTAGACAAAAAAGGGAAATCTGATATAGAGATTGCAGGTGCCGGTAAGAGGAGAGGAAATCTGGTGTTCATGTTCATATTATACTGTAATGCATGGACTCCTAAATTACCATCTGGGAATGTTTCTGTGTCTAACTCTTTATGCAAGAGTCCAACTCTCACATTTATTTTAGGAATTAACACACAACTCTATCACTCTATCTACGGCGCGTCAATACTATTTTACAGTTAAAAGTATTGATTATGACTCACAAACACATCCTCAGCCAGTTTTGTTGCTGTTTTCCTGCATTTTCTTCCCCATCTTATATTTCTGCTGACCTTTTAGAAACACAGTAGGCACTTACAGGAATGCCTAATGGCTACAGAGGTGATGTAGACTACTACTAAACAAATACTAAAGCCAAACAACATAGTTTGCCTTTTTGGATGACATCACCAATGTTTTACATACAGTACTAGAATGTGTAATGGGAGGAATAAAAGCAACATTTTTATTTATGATGGTGGAGATGTAATCTACAGTAGGCCAAACCGAAGGACAGTGTTTTTACTGAGTAATCCTAACACAAGCAGTCATTATATAATATAACTGTGTCATTATAGACACAGTGCTGGCTATTTAGTCTGTTTTATCTTTCCTCAGATCCGTTATGACGTGTGGCGTCGGCTGCTGAAGAAGTTCTGGGCGGTGGTGGTTGGTTACTCCATGGTGGTGCTGATAGCCATCTACATGTACCAATTCAGAAGTGTGTCCGGGCTGTTCAGACAGATCATGGGCATGTCAGAGGAAGGGTACGTGCCCTGTTAATTATTACTCACTGGATTAATTGTTCTAATAGTTTTAATAGCCTTTTTGTGCATAATGCAAAAACAGCAGACTCATTCCTTGTCATATTACTCAATATGATTCTTGTTTCTCTGGTCTGAATCTTTAGTCTTCGTGACCTGGGTTTGGAACGGTACGACACAGTGGAGTTGTTTGCGCGTATTCTGCTTCCTGCTGCGTTCCTATTGGCTTGTATCCTCCAGCTGCACTACTTCAACTCTGATTTTCTGACTCTCACCGACCTCGCCAATGTACCTGTCAGGCAGGCTCCCAGGTGAAAGGATACTGTGCTCAAATAAAGACACTCGCATTAATGTAATGTATCTATGAAGTAGATCAGAGTTAGAGGTAAATGAGGAATTATGGGTTTTCATTAATACAGTGCAACTAGATGCATTAATTCTACTAATTCAGGTCATTTTTCCGGACTATTAAAACAATAAATCAATAACAGTAACTCTCATCATTCATCCTTTCTCCATGCAGAGAGGAAGAGCTCAGGATTTCACTCAATGTGATATCTGAAACGTAAGAGACCAATTTATTCCTCCATAAATGTTTGTTGCACTCACAATTCAGACACTTAGACACAGTGTGATGCCCCATCATCACTGACTGTATCTCATGCAGTTGATTTAGTAGACTAATTAATAATAATAATACATATAATAATAATACTAATACATAATTAGTGTATAATGTTAACATTCACACATCTGTCTTTAACTTCATTTCCAGAATTAAAGAAAACATAGACAAGTTACAGCAAAGGTAAGACTCCTGTTCAGCCAGTTGTTGAGTTAATGGTTTGTGTCTATCTTATGGTTATTTGAAATAAATAACACATGTTAACAAACACTGACAACTAATATTTAACGTCAGGGTGGTGTGAACACACATTTTGCGCATTCTTTTGCTTGTACACATCAATCTGTAAATCTACTCCTGAAGTGAACGCTCAACTCACATCTACTCAACCTTTGTGAAATTAGTTATTTGAATTTTATAAATAATAATAATAATACTCATGTACATTTTTTATAAACTCACTGCAGGCTTGTGAAGGAGCAGATGGGAAGCAGGAAAAGTCAGGAGACTCTCGACAGCGTTGGACTGCAAATGTCCTCAGAGAAAGGAGCTGAGGAGCAAGAGGAGACGACAGAAGAGGGTAAAAACACTTTATTTTCTGGTAATTCATCATTTCCAACACTTTCTGTTGGATTAATAGCATTTCTGTTTTTTAAAAACTAGATGTAAATATAAGATGTAAAATATTATTTTTAAAAAAATGTTTAAAACATTAATTAAAAACAAGCTACCGCATATTTAAATCTACTCGTTATAATCACTGTATCCTATAAAAAGGTGTAACTTGATGATCAACTGACGCTATGTTTTATTCCTTTCCTGTGTTTCACTGTCTTTACAGAAAATGTTTCCTGCAGTCAGGAGAACAAGTGGTTTGTGATTGTGGACCGGGCGACCCTGCTCACGTTTCAGGCACTGATGGGACTTCAGAAGCTGCAGGAGCTGAGCTGGAGACTGATGGAGCTCCACAGCGTCAAAATCGTTTCCTCTGGCATCATTTGGGTGTCACTGCAAGAGGTGTGAAGTTTGATCTGTGTGTGTGTGTATGTTAGTGGTTGATCATGTGTTCGAGCATACATATAAGTAAAACATGAGGACTTTTGCTTTCACAGGTTTCTCTGATGAACTCGGTTTTTCTGGTTCTGTGGGTGTTTGCACTCCCATTCCCACGTTTACGACCTCTAGCATCCACCATCTCTGCTGTGTGGGCTTGTGTCATGGTGGTGTGTAAGATGTTTTACCAGCTCAAAGTCATCAAACCCATTGACTACTCCTTCAACTGCACTGTTGTGAGTAGCTGCATGTATGACAGATGATAAAAACGGCCTCTGTTGTGTTTTTAAGGCATCATTTAAACAATATGTTTGGATACAAGCATGTGTTAAACGTAATTCTCACCTTCCTGCTCACACAGTTGTCTTTCTGTATTTTAGGGCCTGACATTGTCCAACAGCTCAGATCTGGATGATGCACTTGTTCTCAGGGGGAACATGGTGGAGCTACTCAGGAGGTCTATTCTCTACATTGAGCCCGTAGACCCTGTCTACTGGTGTGGAGCTCTGCGGAAGTGTGAGGGCAGGATACTCCCGTGTCTCAGGGTACTGTGGCAAACATGTCCATGTGATGTTTTTAGAATCACAACCATCGCTCACAACTGCTTTTTCATTCACTTATATAATCTCAAGTACACTAAACCAACTTTAAATCTGATACACCAGCTTTTGCATTTACTGTAGACACAACTGTATCTGCTGATAACTGTAATAGCTTTTTATAATCTGGAAAACGAGGCTCCTCGTTGTGTAGAAACAATAATACTCCAGATGATCTCAGACAGATCACCGAAGTACTGAAATAAAAAGAAATGCAAAACCTGACTCCACTACTTTAATTCAGTCCCATAATGACTGAATAATAATAATAGCAACACCTATTATGACTATAACTAATGCGATCTACATTTGTAAACACAAAATCTGAATTTTAATTATGTTCATGTGAGAATTATCAATAATATGTCTCTAGAGAGTCTGACCTTTAACCTTCAGTTTGTTTCTGTGTGGTAGAACCATCTGTTGGTGCTGGGACTGCTGGTGTTCGAGGCGACTGTCCATCGCCACCAGCTCTACTTTCGTCTCCATAATGACCTTAAGCCCCCCCCCTTCAGCATCATCTTCCAGGGCATCACAAGACAGCACCTGGATCACGGCGTCCTGCCCTGCATCAAGTACTTTATCAACTTCTGCTTCTACAAATTTGGACTGGAGGTACCTGACGTGATAACATTCTTGACACTGACAACATGCAGAAATATTTGTTTCAATATTGTACACATGTAAATGTGTGTAAACATGAATTAACATAATTCTTAGATCAGCTTAATCGTGGCGGTTAACGTGATTGGTCAGAGGATGGATTTCTATGCCCTACTACATTCATGCACCCTGCTGGCTGTCCTGTCTCGGCGACGCAGAAAGGCTATCGGAGAAGTGTGGCCTAAATACTGCTGCTTTACAGCAGGACTTATGGTGCTGCAGTACATGCTCTGTATTGGCATCCCTCCTGCTTTCTGTGTTGGTATGGGCATTTGAATAATTTGTGTTTTTTGTCATCATCATCATTTATATGGCTCAAAGAGTATAATTTTGTCTAATCTGTTCTCCTTGCTGGACAGATTACCCCTGGAGGACTGCAGTACAGCCTTTGACCTCTAATGTCATTAAGTGGTTTTACCTGCCCGACTTTGCCATGACACCCAATCCTTCCTTCATATTCTGTAAGTCTGAATTTCTTTGGCTCTCGCCTCCCTTGACTTTCTTGTGTAATTCTATGATTCAGATGGTTCATTTCTGTCCTGCTCTTTGCAGATGACCACCTCCTGTTGCTGTGCTCCTCTCTGCAGTGGCAGGTGTTTGAGGAGGAGAACCGAGCAGCGGTGCGGCTGTTGGCTGGAGACAATGTCGAGATCAGTCGTAGTTTGGACCCTTGTTCCTTCAACCAGTTCATACCTGTCAGTAACTTCCTTCATTGCAGGTCAGAAACACAAACCTACCCCTTCAGGTCATTTTAGTTTGTCTATTACTGTTTACATTTTAGTTTTGGTGTGTTTTCTGAGCAAAGCGTAGGATTTAGTCCCTAAACGCCTTAATCAAACACGTTGCTGATCTTTTCAAAATACTTCCCGCACTGTAGGTTATAGCACAGGTGGGGAGCTGCCATCACACTCACTTGTGGTCATTTTAGGAGCGTTAAGTGGTATATCTGCTGAACAGGCACTCACGGACATCTCCCATTTCCATCATACATTAGTGGGCTTGTTTGTGTGTTTGATTTCTGCAGCAGATCATTGAGATCTCTCTGCCAGCAGAATAAATCTTAGCAAAAAAATGTAACCAAAACTTTTTTCATCTGCTCCATGTGAACCACTGACACATACTTTCACTTTTGAGTGAGATATGGTGTTTTTTTTTTTTTTTACTGTAATAGTATTTTCTATATTTCTATTTAACAACAACCACATTTGGTGTTAATTAATTTATTAATTTACTGGAAATAAATATATAGTTTGATAATACATTATTAATATTTAACTGAATGATGCCTTATGTGGTTTTTGCCTTTGAAATGTTTGAAATTCATTTAAAACTTAGGTGCAATGTGCTAAGCTAGGCTGATTGTCTGAAACCTGTTCAAATAGCAGGTATCAGACAAATAGACTTGAGTCTAGAGCTTCTCTTCTAACAACTGAAATAAAAGTAAAGCAAATTCCCATAACTCTGCAATTTAAGACAGTAATTATGTGTTTCTTAAAATAACTTTGACACATTAATGTAGAATTTAAAGGTTGGTGAATTTGTTTCTTCTCCGTTTGTACATATAAGTCTCTTTTCTTTGTCATTCTTCAGATGTTACCTTGACATGGTCAAGGTGTTTGTGTTCAGCTATTTCTTCTGGCTGGTGCTCTGCCTCATCTTCATCACCGGCACCACGCGGATCAACATCTTCTGTCTGGGCTACCTGGTGGCCTGTTTTTACTTCATGTTGTTTGGAGGCAGTGTGCTGATGCAGCCAGTGAGATACATCCTGCGACTGTGGGACTGGCTCATCGCATACACCTGCTTTGTGATCGCCATGAAGAACCTGCTGTCTGTGAGTGTCTTGTGTACAAAATCACTTACGACGTGGAGCTTATTGTTGACTTTTTAAACAGACTGTTTACTGTTCATTATGGCCTCTTGTATTATAATTCTGTGGACAGCTGGGCTCTTGCGCCTATCTGGACAGTCTGCTGAAGAACTGCTGCTGGTTAATTCAGGCCTTCAGCATGTTCTGCACCATCAAAGGCTACGATGTCCGTAAGTGTCTCTAATAACCATAACTGACAACTTTCTTGTGTTTGTTTACACTGGGTGTAAAGTATTTAGTGGTGTTAGGATCACCCTCCACACGTATTGGCAGGCGCCCATGTGAACGGAGGGTTGTGGGTACAGGTTTAACCATCATAATGTGACATACAGTTTCACTGCCGTGGTTTAAAGTTGACAGTTTCAGGCAAAGGTGAAGTAAAACGATGCGAAGTATGACAAGTGTTTTCCACACTTGGACTTTGAAAACGCCGTTCACGTTCCATTAACGAGATGGTTTTTTGGTTACTTGTTTGCTGCTTAAAATGTCAGCAGCAGTTTAATCAAACGTGCTGTTGTCAGTGTACTTTCCTCAAGTTGGTGGAGGGTGGGCATCCATAGAGCTGAATGATATCAAGCCAGAGTTGTCTATATGCAGTGAAAGGTGTCCGTACCAATCAGGATACTGGATGTCTCTGTAACCTCATTGCAAAAAGAATAATAGTCAGACATCTTCTTCGTTGAAATTATAAACTGCTGACCCTGTATGAGTACTACTGAAGTGAATATAAATATAAATATATTTTAGCTGCATAGCAGCTCTGCCATGTGCCAACAGTGCAAAACATTTCTATTTGATCCTGTTTGTGTTTCAGCTGATTCCGACGATCAGTGTGAGCTGCCTGAGGGCGAGGCCGGCATCGTCTGGGATGCAATTTGTTTCACAGTCCTCCTGGCCCAAAGGAGGGTCTTCCTCAGCTACTACTTCCTCTACGTGGTGTCTGACCTCAAGTCATCTAAGCTATTAGCCTCGAGGTACTAAACGCTTCGACCTGATTCACTGATCATGTTCAGATAGTTTTATGAATATAATTATGCACTGCAAGGTTAAAATTGAGGAATTCTTTGCTTATTATTGCAAATCGATGCAGGTTTAATGCAGTTTTTGATGTTCAGCTGACCCTCTTAGTTTTCTAGATTTCCTTTAGATGACAAATTTTACATGTCTGCATTTCTGACTGTAGTTATCTCTAGACAACACGGGGTACATTTTGTTATGTTAAATAAAACTTTAACAAAAGAGATTACTAACTTCTCTACAAACACACAAAGCATTTCACAAAGAAGCACTTTGGAAAGTAGAAGTAGTAGTTAAATCACAAGCAGAAATAATAAACAATCAACAAATTCATGTTCTTTTCTCCATCTCTCTCTCTAACTCCAAGAGGTGCAGAGCTGTTTGAGGCCAGGGTGAAGAAACAGGTAGCAGCCAGACTGGAGATGGAGAAGAAATCTGTGGAGACGCTGAAAAAACAGTAAGACGCATGCAGTGAGACACATGGATCCATTTTACAGTAACAATCAACAGAATTTCCCCTTATGACCAATTAGTCATCAGGAAAACTATCTGAGTATAAGCAATGAAATTCTGTATCTCCCATCCTTCTGTGGTAAGTAACTCATTTTCTTTCTGTAGGATGGAGAAAATTAAGTCTAAACAGAAGGGTCGACCTGCACCAGCGGACAAACCAGAACCTTCTGCTGACCAGGAGCAGGGGACACCAGGTAAAACAAGTCAATCTATTTCCTGTTTCTTCTGACAATAAACAAGCACAGCGTGAACAGCATGAGCTCTCTCTGTGTTTGCATTTCATGTTTAAGACGAACAAACATTTATATCACATCTTTAGTTTGCCATGTATGTAAATCAATTTTAAAGCCATTTACCAGTTATTCAATGTATTATTGAAAAAACAGTTTTTATGGTGTAATACTATTTTGTATTATACCAAATATCTAGTATTAATATCTAGTCCAGTTTTATAATGCATTTTGGTCTTACTGGTATATGAATTAGTCTGTGGAGCCCGTTGATATTTACCTTAATGTTGAAATGCAACTACAGTTTGGACTGTTTGAAATGTGTGTTGCAGATTCAGATGAGAAGGCAAAGAGAGATGCAGGAAAATGGTGGAAGCCTTGGGTCTCGAAGCCTGGAGGTGAGAAGCTAAATGAACTGAACTAAAAACAACTGCCCAGATCTCCCAGAGTGATGCTCTCTGTGGCTCAGCAGTAGACATAGTGAAATAATTTGGACTCTGTTCAATGCAGTGGAAAACAACTGCGGCTATCACCTGTTTGAGAGTGACAGTGATGAGGATGAGGAGGAAGCTGCAGAGAAGAAAGAAGAAGAGCCACCAAAGAAGAAATCTGCTTTCCAGGTCAATGACAGAGATACATTAAGAGATTTTTTTTACACATTGTTAAATGTCTGTGTGCACGTTTTATGTTCATGTAACATTATCAATCAATCTTCTTGTCGTTGGTATCGCAGCTGGCCTATAACGCCTGGGTCACTAGCTCTAAATCAGCTCTGAAGGACCTGAAGAAGGAGAAGAAGAAAAGAAAGAAGGAGGAGAAGAAGATAGAAAAAAGAGAGCTGCAGATGCAACAGGGTGAGTGTTGATTTATTATCATCTCATCTCTCTTTTTCTTTTTTAAGAATGTCAAATTGGAAAGAACAAAAAGCGTGAATATCCTGTCTAACAGATTTAAAGTGAGCATTATATCATCAAAGGACAGGTCATTTTGATAGATGCTGTTTGATATAGACCAGCTGCTAATGCGATTGCACAAACTAATATTTTTCCAGGCATTGACAGAACAGACTCTAGTGATGATGAACTGGATGAAAGCACCGTGGAAGACGATGTGCAGGAGGAAAAAGGTAAAAGCATGCATGTTGCTACATTATACTCAACAAATCCTGATATGCTGTCACATTTTCAAGTAAACTACTAAACTGGTGTTCTGGTTTCCTACTGCTGTAATATGAAAAGGCAGCAGAGAGAATCATTTCCTAAATAAACACTTTCTCACTTGCAGAAAACATCATGCAGCGGGTCATAAGCACCTTGAAGTTCGGTTGGGTGTTTGTTCAGTCTCTTCTTGATGATCTAACGGAGGGTTTGAACTCGTTCTGTAAAGACAACCTGAACATTTCCAAAGTGCTGCGATTTGAGCGCGCTTTACTGAACCAGCAACTTAAGAAGGTGTGTTGAAAAGGTTTCAATCTAATGAGTGTACATGTCAGAAAGGCAGAACCAGCTTTTTATGAAATTATGACTTAGATGCATTCTAGTAAAAAATAATTATAGCTAATTCTGAGAAACTGAAAGTCAGTTCCATTAACACAAATTCCTACAAGTAATTGTTTATGAAAAATGACTGAAAAGACTGTAGCTGGTTTATGTTATTGGTAGATTTGTTGTTGGTTGCAGGTTTAGTACAAATATGTCATCCTACAAAAAACAACATCAGCAACAGTCAGGTTCTATCTGCTACTTATCAAACATAGTAAAATATGATACAGCTACAGCATTACCATTGTGTTTTCTTATTTGTCAGGGCAAAGAGGTGAGCCAGGAGAGCGTAAAGCAGTTTTATGAGAACTGGATGTCGCGTCAGAACACACTGTCATCTCAGGACAACCTGAATGACTCCCTGCCTCCTACCTCCTCGCCGCCTACTGTGCCCTCCTCGCACCGGGAGTACGCCAAGCTGAAGAACCAAGCCTCCAAAGTGTCCTGGGGCAGCAGCGTTTCCAGGTAGATCACTGGACACCGAGTCTGTCACATATTTATCACTCTCATATTTTAATCCTCTCTTGAATCTGCTGTGTAGTTTTCTCTGTGTCCACACGTGCACTGTAAATAAGCGTGCTGTTAGAGAAGCTGTGCCAGCCAGTCTACAGGTGCACACAACACATTCATACATTCTGTTTACCTCTTCTTTCAACCCCGTAAACTCATCTGCTCTCCTTCTTGCCCTCCTTCAGCTGTATGACAGACGAAACGATGCTGGGCTCCCGGCAGCCGACACAGGAGGAGCTGGACGAGCCCCCACCTGTGCCACCCGCTGCTGACCAGCTCAGACGGAGGCTCATGAAAGCAGCCAACATGGATCTGACCTCTTTTGACACTGATGAACTTTCACCAAGGTAGGTGGAAGTCTTACCTTGGTTAGCAAAGCTAGTCAAGTAAAGCTCTACTTTACCACACTGATCAAACTGTTTAAGATAAGACTAACTGATCTTAGTACTGGAATTATACGTGGTAGAATACGGGGAGGCCTGGCTGTTCTCTGGAATAAAAGATATAATCTACTGGTTAGTGTGATTTGGCTCCACCATCTGATTCAGTTTAGTTTAAAGTGGTTTCAAGTAAAGTACTGTTACCAAATGAAAGCTTTACATACATGTGTCTGTAAAGTGATGCATGGCATACAACCACTGGATCACTGCAGGGATGCTGGAAAAAAAGTGGATGTTGTCTGAAAAGGTACAAAAATGTGCCAATGCTAGAGTTTGGAAACTAATGTTGAGGGCTAATAGTATGGCAGTATAGTAAGTTTAAAATGTAGAAGTTGGCTAATAATAGAAAAGTGTCTCTCTCACCTTGTATTGCAGGAGTCACAGGGGATGATGATATTGCTGCATTATGGAAGAATTATTACTGTGATTTTTTATTTTTACAGTTAGGAGTGATGATTTTTGGTTTGCTGATGTTTCAGTGGATGTGATGGTTTATCAAATCAGATGAGGTCCAGTCTTGAATTGCTTATTATTCTATGGCAAATTGGCTAAATCGATTATGTCTGAATATTTGTCGCCAGACTTAATGTTTACTGCATATAAAACTAATTCTCTATCATCTACTTATCTCATGCTCTTTAAAACGATGTGAATTTAATTAAATGGGAACTCTTTTAGTGTCAGCACATAATAAGGAGTAAATTATGTGTTGATGACGATGTAGTGCTGTGAATTCTATGGTCAAGCTAATATGTTGGTTCTAACTGAGCCTCACTACGTGATACACGCTATTTGTGTTGATTGTAGCTGTACTTTTTACTAATTTTGTTTGTGTGGACCTCTGTTGTCTGATATGAAATAAACTTAATTTAACTTACTTGTCACAGCAGCTCACGTGACAGACAAAAAGATCTAAAGGTGATTATAGAAATAAAAGAGGGGTTTAAGACCTTACAGAATATTTACAGATGATTTTAGTAAATGTTTTGTTTTTTTTAGACTTCTAATTTTAAAAAATATCTCACACTGTTTTTTCCTCCAAGCCATGAAGATGGTGCCCTGCAGAAGGAAGACCAAGAGCAAGAGGAGGACACAGAGTGTGAGAAGGAGCCCGAGGAAGAACATGAGGAGACAAGGGAAGAAGAGGCTGAGGAACGACAAGAAGAGGATCGCGAGGTTATGAGAGAGGAGACGGAACAGGAAAAGCAGCCGAAAGATGATGATGAGTGCGCCTCACTGGGTTTCAGGGACAGTGATGGAGAGAAAAGTGTTGAACTCCCAGATTCTCCGAGGCCTCTGAGTGAGGAAACAAGGAACCTCACTGCCAGTGAACTGCTGCTCAATAAGTTAGTTATGGGACTGAGAACAAGATTAGAGCACCTGTTTGTTTTGTAGGAGAGACAAGCTGTTAATCTGATTTTCCTTTTGTCTTCCCTGCCTTCTCTCCTGCCTGCAGAATGTTTGAAAGTGATGAAATCTCAGAGTCTGATACGTTTTTCTTGACGCTGCCGAGGCCACTGAAACTGCTGTTTGCTCTCTACCATACAATGGTGTCTAAGTCAGAGATGCTGTGCTACTTTGTCATCATCCTCAACCACATTGTGTCAGCGTCCCTCCTCTCCCTCATCCTGCCGATCCTCATCTTCCTCTGGGCCATGCTGTCTGTGCCGCGGCCGACTAAACGCTTCTGGATGACAGCTATCATCTACACTGAAGTAGGTTGTTTCAACATTATTGGGTCGTTTTTATATTTTTTATGATAACTGCTATCTCTGAAATAAAGAAAATCAGGTAAGTGTATGCAGACGCTCTGACTTATTCCCAACCCAGAACCCTGTCTCTTCTCTGTTTGTCTCAGCTCACTGTTGTGGTAAAGTACTTCTTCCAGTTTGGTTTCTTCCCTTGGACCAGCTCTGCCTACCGCGGCATCAACGCAGATCGTCCCTTTGCCCTGCCCAACATTATTGGTGTAGAGAAGAAAGACGGCTACGTCCTATTTGACCTCATTCAGCTGCTTGCGCTGTTCTTCCACCGATCTATTCTCAAGGTAAAAAGTACCATTGATATTTATTTCTAATTCAAATATATCCTCTGCCACCCGTACTGGTTTGCGTGTGAACACTGTGTTTGTCTTTATGACTGTACAGTGCCACGGGCTGTGGGACAACAAGGAGGTTGAGATGCCGGATTTCTTCAAGAAGATGAAGAAGAAGGTGGACAAGAAGAAGATGACAAGTGGAGACAGGATGGGCAGTAAGGAGACAGCTCCACGCCGGCTGAAGTTCCTGCCTCTCCACGCCTCCACCACCTCCATATTCTGCAGACGAAAAAGAGAAGACTCTTCGCAATCTAATGGTGAAAATTCACAGAAGTCTCAAGTTTTTACTTTACTTGTTTTTCACATTTCTCAATGTTATCTTTCATTTTTTCATTGGAGAGTTGAAACTCAAGAAGAATCTCAGCAAGAAGAAAAGACGGCAGCGCCACAAGGCTCCGCTGACCAGGAAGCAGAGGATCAGACAGCACATCAGGGAGAAAATGCTACAAGCCAAAGCCTCCATCATAGAAGTGTGCGTCATCTCTATTTATGCGACACGAGCTGCAGAATGTGTGCGCTGATAACGTTTTCTATATCGTAACTCTTCTTTTTCTCTGCAGTTCCCTTCACATTTACTTACCCATAAGACAGTTTTTCTATGACATCATCCACCCAGACTACAGCCCTGTGTGCGATGTCTACGCCCTCATGTTTCTCATTGATGTAGTCAATTTCATCGTCACTATATATGGTTACTGGGCTTTTGGGGTAAGAGTCTGCAGTGTTTCTCATAAAATCAAGAATATAAATTCATATTAGTTTTGCTTTTTGTTTTGTATGATGCACTGACGTACTACTCTTTGTAGAAATACTCTGCAGCAGTCGACATTACAGAGTCCCTGTCTGAGGATCAGGTTCCAGAGGCCTTCTTGGTTATGCTGCTCATGCAGTTTGGTACCATGATAGTAGACCGTGCCCTCTACCTGAAGAAGTCCCTGCTGGGAAAGTGTGTTTTCCAGGTAGTGCTGGTGTTCGGCATTCACTTCTGGATGTTCTTCATCCTCCCTGGAGTCACTGAGAGGTCAGACTTCATCGATTAAATGCAATTTTAAAACTAAAACTAATTTTAGTTCTCTTTAATGCTACTGATGTCTCCTTCTCTTGTTGTGTCTCGTTTTGCTCTGCAGGAGGTTCAACAGGAACCCTGTAGCTCAGCTCTGGTACTTTGTAAAGTGCATCTACTTTGGCCTGTCTGCCTACCAGATCAAATGTGGCTACCCAAACCGCATCCTGGGCAACTTCCTCACCAAGCACTATAATTACCTGAACCTTTTCCTCTTTCAGGGGTATGAGAATGAATTCTGGCTTTAATAGATACAAATATATCTCCTTTAAGAACTTACATTATTCATTTATTATAGTGATTGTAACATTTATAGTTAAGTGTTGATGGTGTTTCTGATATGATTAGTTTTTTCAATTTTTAATTTTTAATATCCTTTTATTAGACAATGTCATAATTTCTTTATACTTGTCTCTGCTCCTCTTACAGATTTCGCTTGGTTCCCTTCCTAACAGAGTTGAGGGCGGTGATGGATTGGGTTTGGACTGACACAACCCTGTCTCTGTCCAGTTGGATTTGCGTTGAAGACATCTATGCAAACATATTTGTCCTTAAGTGCTGGAGGGAGTCTGAGAAAGTGAGAGCAGTGTGCTCACTGCATATTATTGTCATTCTCTACCATTTTAATCACAATACTGCAACACTAGAACTGAAATAATATTAAAGGTGCACAGAAATTCCTGTCTTTGTACAGGAAACCTCCGCCCAGGTTTCCCTTTGATCTGGTAATATTAGGTATTGGTTTGTTGTTGTTTTTACAGAAATACCCCCACCCCCCAGGCCAGAAGAAGAAGAAGGTGGTAAAGTATGGAATGGGCGGGTTCCTGATCTTCGGCCTCATCGGAATAATCTGGTTCCCTCTTCTGTTCATGTCACTGGTCATGTCAGCAGCCGGAGTAACTAATCGGCCTGTAGAAGTCTCCATCCAACTGAGCATCGCAGGATATGAGGTTGGCGTGAATATGAGTGCTGTATCTGCTGTGTTAATTATAATATTTAATATGAAAATATTAATATAATATCTTTTACTGTCCGTTAAGGGTCTAAGAAATAGATTCGTCATTGAGTACGACAATAATATTCTAATTGTATGGTTCATTTTGTGTTGCATTTTAACCAACAACTGCTTGATAGATCATATTTTACACATAAGGTCATTTGGTGCTTTTAAAAGTTTTCCTAAATTTTGATTTACAAAAATACAACACATTGCTTTGAATCCAGTATCACAATGTTTCACAATATGTGAAATCATAGACCTCTGTGTCATGATACATGTCAGATTCTTGCAAATAAATAGTTCTGCTCTGAGATGTGTTTGTGTTTTCACAGCCTCTCTTCACCATGACTGCTCAGGAGCAGAACTTGGTTCCGTACAAAGAACATGAATTCAACCGACTCACCAAAGTCTACGCTACTCATCCGGTAAGATGCACTTCTTTTATCTAACACCAAACTGTGACTAAACAGTTAACAAGGGTTTGGACAATACTTACCGATGATGACCCCTCTCCCCAACAACAGTGACACCACCGGGTGGTTTCTTAGTCATGTTGACTACTGTATACTATGTAGAGATTCTTATTCTCAACTGTGGAAATGCAATGATTTTCTTTTTGTCCCTTCCAGTCTGCAATGCAGTTCATAATGAACTACTTCACAGAGGACATTGTTGTCGCTAAGATCAAGAGTGATGCGAGTCTCTTGTGGAGCATCAGTCCAGCCAGTCGAGAAGCTATGATACAGGAGCTCAGCAACTCCCCTCATATATACATGACCTTACGCTGGACACTGCTAAGGTCAGTCTGTGTGTGTGTCTCATAATGAAACCCACACTCCTAGAACAAGTATGAACTACATCCCGAATACACCAAGGCACAAGCATGGACAAACATTTTTCTTAGCATGCTGCTTTCTACAGAAGTAGTAATATAGTGTCCTATAGGACTTAAGCTTTGTCACGTGTGATGCTGCACAGTCCTTTCCTGCTGTCCCCAGGAATGCATCTATATCAATCAACGCAATGACGGTGGGAGAACACACTGTGAAGTTTAAGGACAAGGTCTTGATGGAAGGCATTGTCAACATGCTGAAAGCAAACAGCAGCAAACCTGTGTGAGTCTCGTATAGGACACAAATGTATTTTCTTTTAACCACATATGGTGAAGAAGAGTTTAATAAATGAGCTGTGATACAGTATGTTGTCATATGTCCTGTGTCCTATGTGTTATTTCCTGTAGGATCATTAACTCTCTGCTGCCAAAGTTCATCAGGGGTCCAAAAGGTTCAGAGTCCAAAATGGCAACCAGGATGAAAGTGGGTTAGTCACTGTTTACTTTACATTTACTAGAAGATGGTCTTTTATAAAGTATGTGTATTGCAAAAGCTCCCTAGGTCTCCTTTTATTTGTGGTTTTATATCAGGGAGGTCTGAACTCCAGAAAGAATCGCCTGATCAGTCCTGTTTCTATCACTACTGTGGTTTCATTTAAACCTTGTTCGTCTTTCCTCAGAGCACTCGGACCGCCCAGATCTCAACACTCTTGCTTTCTTCAGACCCATGTCAATCAAACTTAAACATGTCAATAGGACCTCAGAGAAAGAGGCAGACCAGTGGTGGGTGGTGGAGGAGTGCTCCCCAGTTCTCACCTCCTCTGTGTGTCAAAGTATAGAGATCGTGGTGTTCAGTGATAAAGTCAGTCCCTCCAGTCTGGGCTTCCTGGCTGGACACGGGTAGGTAAAAAGCAACATCACTGTTATGATTATGAGTTTAGAAAAAACAGGACTTTGCTAAATTTTGAGTCTTTAGAGGGACATTTCACCTGCACATGTACTAATAACTCTCCAGACTTATGTTTTGCTGATGCTAGAAGGAAATGTACTTTCTGTGAATAATTCCAGGGGTTTGACGTGTCAGTTTTAATGTGGATAATGGTCAGTAATCATGTCTTTTAGAGTTTTTCATCTGTGATTCTTCAGTTCTTTCACCTGAATGTTGCTGAGTCCAATAGAGCAGGTTGTTATACAGCTGTGTCAGCGAATTACTCCAGAAGTACAGTATTAGGACTAGTAGACACTATAAGTTACAGAAAACTTTGAAAAACTGTTTTAACTCAAATGCATTGTCTTATTACAAAGAAGAAAAGCTCAGACGTACTTGAACCCATCCTCTTCTCTGCTCTCTACCACAGCATTGTAGGCCTGTACATGTCAGTGGTGCTGGTGATTGGAAAGTTCGTCAGGGAGTTTTTCAACGGGATCTCCAGGTCCATAATGTTTGAGGAGCTGCCATGTGTCGACCGGGTCCTGAAGCTCTGCACAGACATTTTTGTGGTTCGGGAGACAGGCGAAATGGAGCTGGAGGAAACACTGTTTGAGAAACTCATCTTCCTGTACAGATCGCCGGAAACTATGATCAAGATGACCAGAGAGAAGAAAGACAGCTAGGACTGGTTTGCACCATACCGGTACAAGAATCCGCAGGTGAACTGGCGATTTGTCCACACAAAGCCACATTAGTTTAAAATGGAAATGCAAATAAAACTGTATTTTCATTACATGTGCAGGAGAACAGGATGAACTTGAAGGTTCTACAGTTGTGATCATAAACCCTGGCGCTAAAAATAAATATGATTCTGAATCTCTTTTATACCCTGCAACTAATCCTGACCTTCATCCATAGACAGGACAGCAGAGATTTCCTAAGGGGATTAGCAAATTATGACTTATATAAAAGTAGACTTAACTGAAAACAAACATATTCTTCCTCATTTTAGTTTCAAATACAGCATTATTAACATTTACTTCTCTGAAATGTTTAATGACACTAGCTTCTCAGATGAAAGGTTTTTTACAGAGCTTAAATACAGGCAACAAAAGCAGACCATCTATCATATGTTTGAAGGCATTGGAAAAGAACAGTTGTTACTTGCTGTATTTAATTTTGAATTAAAGCATGCATTTTTGAAGTTTTGACCGATTTCAAGCCGATGACACCATATTCTGATTTAAGATTATTAAAGGGACATTTACATTTCAACAAACTCATGGATCAACACATACCTCAGTAAATACCATGTTTCTGTATCAGACTAATGACTTATTTATATCAAATTAAAACTTGTTACTGGACAAAAGTGTTTGTGTCTCTCAACCAGCACTGCTGTACTTTTCAGACAAAGAGACAGTTTCCTATTTCTTTTATTTATCTTTATTACAATTTTAATTACAAATAAAAGGGGAAAACAATGATTTTCTTCAGGTCCCCAGTCTCCAACGTGTCACCTTGGTGCCATCCATCATTCATCATCCCCCACCCCTCCTCTTATCTCCACGGTATGTACGACAGGGCAGTGACTGGACCTTAGAAGTGCGGGATAAATTATCTACATCACAGTCTCACATCCTAGAGACAGGTCAAACAAAAAGAAAATGTTTGTCATGAACATTAAGATCAACAACTTTTTATTTCAGTTGAATCTAGATTAGGATTAACCTCAACTCAAAAATGCCTAAAAAAATAACTGCAACATAAATGCAAAATAAATCGTATATTATGTTGAGATTTAGGAATCGCACACACAACATTATGCATATTTAAATTTACTCTCCACTTTATTAGCTACCCAGGTACAACATAATGCAACACAATACCAAAGCTTCAGTTATGATAGGTTTCAGTTATGATAAAAGGTGATAAATCTTCTATATGCTCAATATTGCTGTCATCGTTTGTGGTGGAGTCGTGCTATATATAAAAATACATGATATATTATTATACAGGAAACACCTCTTAATACATATTAATACTCCAGTACGAGTACATCCAACTTGACGAGGTAAAATCCTGTTTAAACATGAATGCATCAGTGATGATATACTAAAACACAACAGTACAGTAATTTTAACATCGTGTACTGTACCGAACCGTAGATTTTATTTTTCCGTCTCTTTAAAGTGATTGTAACTTATATAAGAGAATAACTGCTGAACTTACGCTATGCTGCTACTTTGGGTTTGAGGACTTTAACGCTGGCTTCTGCGGCCTTCTGCGCCTCAGTTTTGAACTGCGGCTTTAGCGCAGCCCGCACCGCGTTAGCGCAGACAGCGGAGAAGCGGATATAGCTGCAGAAAAGGACATACATGTTATCCGCAAGCTAAGGAGCAGACAAAACATACAATATCGAGTCCACAAAAGACACCGACACTAGTTTTTTCAGTAACAAAAGCTACATCTAACGCAGTAACAGAAAAGGTTACATATCGGACGGTTAAAATTTAACGTTAGCTGTTAGCATGCGTAACGTTAACGCATGGATGAAAAGCTAACACAAGCTAGTACAGCAGGATTATCCATGTGAGAATGAATGGGAGGATATCATTTTAATACAAAATATTTCAGAAAATACCGTGATCGATAAAGAACATAATGCAAACTCTGAAAACACAGTGTTTTATATATTTTATTACCTGAGGCCTGCCTGTCTCCAGTATGCTACCATCTTGCCTGTGTTGTAGATTCAAGGACAGATCGAATCCGTGCGTGATGACGTTATTTGACATACGCAGTACTTTTGTCGTGCGTGATGACGTTTATTTAACATGCGCAGAGATTTTCTACCACCTAATGGGAACAGCTCAGGGTCGTGATTGACAGGTTTAATGCCCACTTGTCCCGCCCCTCAGAAACACAGCATATCTGTTCTTGGAGGAGCAAGGGTAAATATATTTTAGGGAACGTTGATATAAAATGATATAAAAACTACACTGTAAGCGCATTGTCACTAGGGGCCCCCATACATAAGTACATAAACACACGTTTCACTAACGAACCAGTTCTTCTGGGCATCAATGGAGAAAAAAATCTGTTTCAAAAACAAATATAACAATGTTAGTGTTAACAACACTAGTGTTAGTGTTAACAACACTAGTGTTAGTGTAAACAACACGAGTAACGCCGTGGTGCAGTCTTTTCTAGTTCAGATTTATTTCAACGGCCTCATAAACAAAGTTTCTGCAGAGAAAAAGAGTTAACGCTACATTCTTCAAAACCCTACTTCTGGAAATTTAATTTGATATTTTTTGATATATTTATTATATTCAGAAACATACCATTTATGAAAAAGGCTACTTTTAGAAGCTACATGCCAACATAATATTTCCCTACTTTCCCCGTGTTAATAAAAACGCTGTTTGTAGTGTCTCAACACGACCCACTTCGTTTTGTGTCGTAAATGTACTTAGTTTCCTAACACCACTGTTGTGTAATAAGCATAAAATAAATAAATAAAGGAGGATTGTTCTGGATGTGCAGCACCGGCCTCTCTCCGCAGGGGGAGTCTCGGTGCCCAGGCTGCGTTACGTGTGTCTCCTTAACGCCTTTCCTCCTTCCGCACTTCGGTCACGCTGTCACCAGTCGCCGGGTCCCGAGCCCTGACAGAAAAGCCTGCTAAAATGAAGATCTGGGCGTCAGAGCACATTTTTAAGTGAGTAGCTTTGTGTCCGGGGTGATGCCTTGTAGAAATAGTTTGTTAAGAAGGGAGTTTTATTTTGTGTAACCGTTTTTTTTTGGTTTGTTCCCTGACACTGAACGGACGCAGCTGTTAGCTTTGTTAGCTGCGCCAGTTAAGTAACTCTACTCAAAGGTTAGCTCAGCGTTACTCAGTCGTTTTGTCGTATATGTTCGTTTACACATTTATTAGTCAGATGTTATCCTAAGTCATCTTTATATTTGGACCGTTAAAATGAAATGCCTTATTTGTCGTTTTTTGTACCATCGAAGAAGTACAAATGGCTTCAGCTAGCTCAGTTAACTTTTAGATTAGCCATTTGCAGTTATGTTCAAAGTAAGCTGTGCTAACAGATGCTAATTGTTAGCAAATCACATCGTTATTTGACTTAGCTCTGTAGTTTATTTTACAATCTCTGCCACTTATTAGAATTCTCTTAAACTGAGTCATGTGCTTCTCGTGTGTACTTTAATCTCGGGAACATTCCGTGATAGTGACATTTGACATGTGTATGGATCATGATCATTACATAACGGTCTGTCTGTACGGGATGTGCTTTGGTAAAATACAGCAATTCCTCCACTTCACGCGTGTTGTATTCCTACCAGAAAGTAATACAACTGCAGCAGCTGTAGCCAAAGCATTGTTTTCCATTTCTAGAATTTATAGAAGGATCCATGACCATGATGTTAGTCCTCTCTGCGCCGAGGGCGTTCGCCTCCCGCCTCCTGTGTCTGTGCTGTGCGGTTTCAATCTGTAATATTCTCAACTCTATACGCAAGCGTTTGCCTTTCACAATTACTTTAACAAAAATGTGACTTTACCTCGGTATCACGAGTCACTTGGCTCGTGATACCGTAATTTTGAGATGACGTACGTGATTCAGAACTTGAATCCTGAGAATAATCTTGTTTTTAAGATGTCCTCAGTATCACAATATTTGAATGATAGATGTTGGCATATCGAGTAGTCCAAAGAAAAAATAAAACTGTTTATGGCTAATTCGGTATACTTTGTTTTCTAAAATATAAACAATTTTAATGAAATATAACTCGTTTTATGGTCTGAGGCAGTGATTGAGAGGCTTCAAAACTTGGTTAGGTTTTATAATTTAGTTTATTATTTTAGTAATTTATTAATTGTTGTCTGTACATGAGATTTCACAAAGCCAAAATAAACTATAAATACCCTTGTTTGATTTGCAGCCAGTTGTCACATAATAGAACTGTGCACATTTTCCACATCTGTGCTCTTTTCTAATTTTCTTTGCCCTTAGCTTATTGGAGCCTATATACAGTATGTGATAGGTTTCAGTATGGTATTGATGCTGCACATTTAGTAAAATGTAAGTGTTTCAGAACTAATTAACAATGACTCTCATTGTTTTATAGTTTATTATCCTGCAGAAACTTGTTGGTCTAATGTCTGTTTTGGTTTTAATAGCCATCCATGGCACACGGTAACCCAAGCAGCGATGCAGAAGTACCCCAACCCCATGAACACTAGTGTGTTTGGTGTGGATGTCCTAGACAGAAGAGTGGACACAGAGGGACGGTTACACAGCACCAGACTGCTCAGCACAGAGTGGGGGCTTCCGGCCATGGCCAAGTCTGTAAGTTAGACGATGAAAGAAACACCTAAGCTACAGAAATGGTTTGATTTCATTTCTTTTTTATTGTTTTTCTATGTTATAAGCCTAAAGTGTATTGTTCTGCAGATCATTGGGGTAACAAGGACATGCACTTATGTTCAGGAACATTCAGTAGTGGATCCCAGACAGAAGACCTTTGAGCTGCAGTCTACAAATGTGAGTAGTCTGTGTGTGTGTGTCTGTGTATTTCCTGCTTTCCCATGGGGAGGAGTTTTTCAGAACAAGAGGATAAGTGCCAGGGCTTTATAACTCTGCGGTAGTTGTTGTCACTTCAGTTAAATTAAATGGCTGTTAAAAATGTAAACACTTTATATGATGTAAAAAGGGTGATGTATTATGAACAAAATTCTTTGTTTTGTCATTGTAGATCTCCTTCACTAACCTGGTATCTGTGGACGAAAAGTTGACGTACAAGCCACATCCACAGGACCCTGAAAAGTAATAGGTTAAATGTACTTTTTATGAACCTAAAATCTCAATCACATAGTTGTTTTCCACACATCTTGCTTGGGTCTGATTATTTTAGGAGGAAACAGAATTGCTACATGTATTCATGACTATGGATGCATTTAGTTGGCAAATATGTTGATACTAAAAGGACTATAGGATTTGTGCAAAAGCAACAACGGATTCTTTATTGTTTTAATAGTGTTTGTAACCTTTGTTTGTGTAACTGACTTCAGGACTGTGCTGACACAGGAGGCTCTAATCAGTGTGAAAGGTGTCAGTCTGAGCAGCTACCTCGAGGGTCTCATGGCCAAGACCATCTCTGTCAATGCCAGCAAGGTAACGCTGCCTGAAAAGCTTCCTCCCTTTTATTTATGACACAGTCTCTCTTTTCATAACAATAACCTGTTGCTACATGTAATATTCTCTAACACCTGTCTGTCAGGGTCGGGAGGCGATGGAGTGGGTCATCACACGACTAAACACAGAAATCGAAGAGCTGGCTGCAACGGCTCGTGGTACAATGCGTTCACCGATGGCTGCAGCTGCTGCAGACAAATGATCCAGGCCTTCCCCACTGCTTCCTCCACCATCATGAGCCGATGGACTTCTCAGACACTTTCACCTCAAAGGGGACATCACCTGCCAGCACAGCCTAATAACTACAACCCCATCTCTTCGCCCTACTCATGTTTGTTTGTATTTTTAAGTGACTCACTGTTCGTCCTCAGCAGTTGGTGCAGACGAGTTTTATTCTTGCCACTGCGGACAGTGACGAGGAACCTTGAGCTGATGACAGTTGAACATGGTTGAATTGTTCTGCACTTAAAGCTCATAGGACTTTTTCCTTTGATGCTAAAGCTTTTTTTAAAACTTCACATTGTGCCTCCACATCACATCATCAGTCTGCTCTTGTCTCTTTATACGTTATGTTTTTTTCTAGTCTTGTTATTGACCTAAATTGAAGTCATTTATTACCAGTATATTTTTTCCAGGATTGGCTGATGTCATTTTTACAACAGGATTGACCAAACTATCTTCACTCAAGTATCTCAACAGGCTGTAACAAAGACACAGACTATATCACCTATCTTGTGATATTGACACTCCAGAACTTTAAGTATTTTTGTAACAATGAAAGATCTCTTCAGAGCTAGTTTGTTTGTAGTAATGGTGCAGCTCAGAGTATTTAAAGTATTTAATGAAACTAGGAGAGCTAATTCTTGTTTTATCTACCGGTCATAAATCATCTTAGGATTATTCTGGTTTAGTTTTGGTATGTCTGCTTTGGATTTTATTGCCTTTTCTTTTCATCTTACACTGATGACGTGCTGTTTGGTTTTGTGTTACAGTTTGAAAATGCGGATGCTTGAATATTTGAGTCGTTTTCAGCATTTGTTGTTAGCGGGAAGATGCAGGAATCAATATGAAACTGCACTGAGCAGGATGTTGGCACTCGCAAGTGTTTAATGTGTTCTAAACAGTCACCAGTGTTACAGGTGGAGCGCTACAGGGTTATGTTCAGGATCACTAAGTGTGCCAACACAAAATGTAACTACAGAGATAATTATTGATTTAACACCTTAAAACATTTCATCACTCATGACACATTTTCATTTGATGGTGATATTTATGGTATATTTGTGTTTATTAACATCAGCTGTTGTAGTTTTTCAGAGCTTTAGTTTAGTGCTAGTGAATATTTTATTCATTCCCTTCTAATCTCATAGAAGAGTCTCAGGTGCATTTTTCTGCCTAATGATGTTTGCTTCAGTATCCTTCTGATTTTCACACACACCCCTCTAAGATGTAGGTGACATCATAGCTCTAAATCTCATTCATCTCGATTCTCTAAATATCTGAATGAGTACAGCTCTTTAATTTAAAGTTTACATTAAAGGGTTGTGTGGTAAAACTGCAGTTATTTAACAGTGTAACTCCTGCTCCCTCCCTCCCAGCTCAGTGGGGCAAATATCCAGCTTGTTTATAAATTAGCAGCAAATCATGCATTGTCCAGCTCAGGTCGGTCTGACTGACCTTCGTCACATCGTCTCATTTTGTGAATGATGTGTGATGTTTTTCTGTGGGGAACATTTTAAGAACAGTGGCTAATATTTATATTTTTGAGTTACATTCCAAGAATGTGACCATGTAACTTAACCTGAAGACGCTCACCAAGACGTTTCAAAATAAATGTCATTGATTCATAAATGTGGTGGCTGTGAAGTGATTTATAAAAGGTTTGAGCCTCCACTTGATCCTCTCTGTTTCATTTTGGTGTTTTCTCCTTTGTATTTTTGTGTTCCAGGATAAAGTGTAATGGTTGATGACGACTCTGCTTTCATCTACTGTATGTTGTATGTTGCAGAGTATATACAATGACAATTGTGAGTGAATACAGTTTGATGAAAATGATGTTTGAAATATTTGTTAGAACATAATGTTGATCTTATTAATAGTACTAAAATCAGGAAAAGTATTTTGTTGAGCAGAATTTAATTATTCCAGTAGTCAGATAGTTTCTATGAGCTTAACTGTTTTGTAGCTGTGATTAAAAACAATCATTAGATTATAATATGACTGTATTACAGAAAAACTGCAATTTAGAAAGATTACATTTAAGATGATTTACTCTTATGGTGGGGTTTGGAACAGTTACTGTAAAGAAACATTTTTTACCACTTAAACAAGAATTTAAAAGATGAAATAAAAATAAGCACATAAAATCACCATACATAAAATAATTAGGTTTTTTTTGTTAGAGGGAACGAGCATGTAAAGTGTTAAATCCACAGTCAGCATTTAGCGCACAGTTCACCTGCAGGCTGAATCGGTGTGGATTAAATTTGAAGATGTGCAAATAAAATTTTTGATTACAGTATTTAATGTGCAGTAAAGTCCCTGAGGCCCCTTCTTTTTTTTTCTTTTCAGGTTCAAAGACACTGTAGTAGCGGTTTTGATGTATCAGGGTTCAACTGTTTGTCAGTTGGACCCTGTGTTTCTTAGGAAAACCTCAACATCTGAAGACATGGCCAAAAATCCCTGTTAAAATAAGACAATAGTCAGTTCAAAGACAAAATATGTATTTATTAAAACAATGTGATTTCTTTTGTTTTACTGACCTCCTGCACCTTCAGAACTGAGTCGACCAACTGTGCTTGTTTTATTCTAGGTAAAACAAAACCTTTGGCCAGTTTCTCTGAAACAAGAGACGTAGAGTACACATGATATAGATATATTGTTTTCATCATCCCCCAAAAAACAACATTCTTGATGTTTATATTCATATTCTTTAAAATAAGACGTGGGTCACTGATAAATACATTTATGCTTGAAGAGAGCTTCAAATGAATACTGAATTACTATCTGATGTAGGAAATAGTCATAAAGATGTAAACAAAACTCACTGTTCACTTCTGGAAATACTATTGTCTGCATCCCACACTTCACAATATTTTCCAAAGCATCGGTCTGCAAAGAGAAACACGTGAGTCTTTCAAGATTTAAAGAACTGTAGTAATCCCAAAGAGAAACTGCTTTGCTTTAACGCCACTGCTAGATTCACCTCAGTTTGTACACACATAAACATAAAGTGTGTTTTTGTCCTTTACCGAAAATGTTCCCACTTCACTCGCTGCCAGCTTCAGAGTAAAACTGGTAGAAAAAAAGCATCATGATCACTTTGAGTCTGTGAAACAGTGTCAGGTGTGTGTTTTAAAACATGGTAATGCTCACATGTCCATTTTCAGAGAGCTCTTCAGTCTGCCATCAGAGATCCACAATTTACCACTGAACTCTGAGTCCTGAAAGAAGAAATGAGTTTAAATTGACGCTGCAACCAGTGATCATTTGTTTTTATGATCAACCTGTGGGGTTTCCTGACACATTACCTGGTGAGTTAACAGAATCTCACATCTCATCTTTACAGAAATTTTAGTCAACTATATAGAGTTGTTTATACTCATTTTACTTAGAATGGGTCTTAAGACAAAAGTACTCACAACATTAAGAGTGAACAGTGGGGTCTGGGTACCATTACGCTGGATGGCAAAGGCCTTGACAGCACCCAGGATGCCCAGTTTAACAACATCACGCTGGAAGAGAAACACTGGAACCTCCCGAGCATAAACCTTCAGACTCATCGGAAAACCTGGAAACATCTTGAGAAGCTGCAGACGGAAAAAGTAGCTGGTTAATATTGGGTATTTTGCTGTGTGTAGACTTTTTATTATCCAGATCTCCAATTTAGGACTACTTTAGATTGTCAGTTGGTTAAACAGGTTAAATTTTTGTTTTATTTCATTTTGAGTGTTGGTTGACACATTATCAGAGGTACGTTATTGTACAAAAACACAAGCTGGAAGAGGAAAAAAAATTAGCTAAGTTTCCTCCCCAAAATAATAGTTTTGCTTATGGGACAGGGGACTTTGGCCCTGGTTAGCTTGATATAAAAAACTCACCTGAGGAATGAAGAGTGCCACCACACTGGTATTGAGATGCATGTGGAGGTGCTGAAGTATCTGAGATGATGAAACATTATGAGGCAGACATTGTTAAGAGAAAACAAACTTTAAACTGCTTTCTTTTCTATTATGTCAGGATTACCTACCATGCTGTCGTTGATGTCAGCTTGAAGCAGTCCTGCTGAGTAGTATCCATATGAGGCAGAGTTCAGCATGAATTCAGACAGACCGAACGAGAACATGTAGCTTTGCTGCTCAGGCAGAGTGAAGGGCTTGGCCACGAAGGGAGGTTCACTGTGAGTTTTTATATTGTAGAACTCCCCCTTTAAATAAAGAGAAAGGTGTTGTTAATATTTCTTTTCACAGTTGTTGCACCAGCTGTAATTTTACATCACTAATGCAAAACGTAGTATATACAGATTATGTTGTATTTTTATTGTTTATATCTTTTCTTACACGTTAAATGGATAACTGAGTATGGATCATTGCCCATTGACCATTATAATCCATAGCACAACCACTAAGTAAAACATGTTTTCTAAACAGTTTTGCAAATTGATGTGAACCATCTTCAGGTCTCATTGGGTTTGCATCTGAGTTTTAGCGAAGCTACTTAAGGTCAGAGAGAGACGTGTTGAGAAACCTCTCCAGCTGTGTTCTGGTTATATGCTTCAGGTCACTGCTGACAGGTGATGTCAGTTTATGTGCAGGTTTTTTCTGTATTTAGCTGCATTTATCTGTCCCCCAACTCTGACCTGTCCTTCTGTCCCTGTTGCTGAGAAGCATCCCCACAACACGATGCTGCCACCACCATCACACTTTATCAAAGTGATGGGTTTAGCGGGTGAAGTGGAGAGCCTGGTTTTTAACTCAGTGTCTCATTATTACCTTAAGGCTCAGACTCAGACTTGAAGCATTAACAACAGGTGAGCTGGTAAGATGGAGGTCAAGAGTAAGAACTTGATCAACGTCAAAGGAAACTGAAAAAAAAAACATTTAAACAGTGAATTTTTAGTATAGAAGTATAGTATTGTTTGGCTTATAACCGGTGTCTTGCAGTATACAGTACATGAAAATGTAGTAAAATGCAATACCATTCATGGCCTGTAGATGGGACTCCAGTTTTACAATCACGTCCTCCACGCTAGGGCAGATCTGGGGAGGAGTCAACAAGGCAAATGTTCTGCAATGTTCATCACACATCACACTCTTTACAGCATACAGCATAACACTCACTCTTTTCTCTATTTCACCATTGATTCGCCTCTTGAAATGTTTCACAAAAGCCTGGAAGATCCAACTATTGTCAAAGGAAAATGCAAATCTTATATCTTATATCAGATTCTTAATATTCTTTGAATCTTTTCCTCTCTTTTTTGTACTGTACCTGGCTTCTCCATAGAAATCCATTTCCACATCTCCTACTTGAGCATCACAGCTGACGCTCCGGACAGACAGTCTCTGGTCTTGATCTTTCCCCAGGTTCACAACAGATATCACATTCAAATCAAAAACAGCCATGTCAAATGACCCCCCATCATGTCTGAAACACACAGTACAAACAAATCAGTACATGTTTGTATTGGTCAAATTAAGTTATGTAATGTTCATCTCTGAAGCTGCTGAAACCCAAAAACTAGTCAGACCAACTTTTCCAAGTTGTAACTTGTCATGTGACCTAATTTACATCTGATTATCAATCTACTTGATTAAATTGATTGATTAAAGTATTTACTTTTTCTTCTTCAAATATTAGCTACTGATTGTGTTATCATGAATTTAACATTACAGGAAATCTGAGCATGAGTGACCAAACAATTTAGTGTTATAGTTTCATCACATATATTCCACTTATCAGCTGCTCATTAAGTCTTAATTTACATTGCTCCAACACAGCAATTCCTAAACCTGGTCCCGGCCTGGATCAGGTGTGTTCAGTCATTCAGAAGCTGTTATCATACACACCTGCTCCAGGTAATCAGCAGTAGGTAGAGCAGAGAGTGTAAGAAAACAATCAAGGCTGTGGTCAATGAGGACCAAGTTTGGGAACAACAATTTTAAGGTCTTTATCTACATTTCAAATACTGGGTTAAAAAAGATATTAACTGGATCAAGGAGAGCAATCTAATATCTCAGGTTCTTGTTTTTCATCAAGACTTCAGTGATACTATAAAAATCTTGACGGAACAGCTGTGGTGATGAGGAGTTCACATGTAGCAGAGACAAACCTACATCATCCTAAAGTGTATTGACCACCCGCCTGTTAGCGCAATACTGAGGCCTGAGATGGATGTTTTGAATCCTTTGACGTCTGGATAAAACTCAACAGATGGCTCTGGAAGGTCACACATTGTTATGTTGATGCTAGAGGACATGGAGAAACAAACAGTGTCAGTGAGTGTGAGGGCACAGATCTGAGTAATGTAGACTGGTCAGATGAAATATTATATAGTATATTCAGGTACATTCACACAGTACTAATTGTTTTATAATAGGACAGTTACACAATTATTCACTATAGTCACATACATACTGTAGCTTTTTCCTTTTCAAGACTAAACTGTGTGTGACTGTCAGGAGGTGATCTTCAACCTACAAACTACTTTGGAAACAATAAGACATATGTGTTTTAAATAATGTCCTACTCTGTTAGTGTGTAGTCTATGCTGCCCAATACGCCCATGTCAACTTCACCACTGATGTCGGGGAGAGTTACATGCTCCAAATTCTTCTGAATCCAGTCTGTGCCGCTATGCCTCCCTGGAACATACAGTGACATACAAAGATTCTATATGAAGTCTTGTGCAGCTCCAAAGTAATCTAAGACAACTTAGACATATTTGTAGGACAAAAAACAGGTGGATGATTAGCACCATCTCATATTGCCTTACCATAGTTAAGTCCTTTGTTGGTGAGGATGACTTTTAATGCAGGGTTTTCTCCACAAGTGCAAGAGAGGAGCATGAGCAGTACTACCACAGATGGAAGCATGTTGCAGAGTCCCTGTAACACAGCATGAGTGTAAGCACACACTTCTGCACATTCAAAGAGCAACCAGTCATTTATGTTTAGTGTGAGTATTATGCAGCCTACCTGACGCATGTTTTTCAAGTATAAGACAGCTCGTTTTATATACTGAGAAGTGAAACTTAGTGACATCTGACAGTAGCCTACAACAGTCTGTTGTATTGGTCTATGTGTCTTTGTGGTGGTAACGGGAAGCTGTTTTTGATTATGCTCTATGTTCGCCAGATATTTCAGATTAAGTTCTGTGAAGTTGCAGCTCTTCTTTGAAACATTTCTACTGTGTCTCCAGATCAATAAACCAGGCATCATCCAGCTTAGTATTGTTCTGTTTAGGGTCGTCCATACATCATCTCGTTTCATGAATGGATTTTGATGTTTTTCTGTAAGAAACTTGAGAAATTAGAAAAACTGTGGCTGTGGTCTCACATTTCTATGTTTGTGGCATTCGCATTCAAAGTATGTGAACTTTTTACCTCAGCTGGAGAGTGCTCTGTGAGTCGCTTCAACATAAAGATATTTTATGGTTTCATGCTTATGGTGGTCAAGTGATTTGTAAAATGTCTGCACTTCCACTTCTGCTTTTCCTTTCCAGATGTTTTATTTTAGGTTTCACTGAAACAAAAACGTGATGCTTCGTGGTTGATGATGCCTCTTAGAGATTCTCATCCACTAATGCAAATATGTATCTGAACAAGTTAATTTAATAAACTGCTAAATTAGTTCTTAAATGAAATTAAAAAAACAGACCAATGAAAATGAGAATGGCTTTTTGCTCCTTTATCAGAATGTATCAAAAAAGACTATAGTATAAAAACACGGTTTTTAAATTTTATTATATTTCTATCAATGAGACAGCCTGAATACTGTTATGTAATTTAATGTGTTTATTTGGTAAAAAATCAGATTTTAAGGTGTGAACATTCATTCAGTATTTCGTCAGCATTAAGCCTACAGTTGATAAGCAGATATAACAAGCGTTAGTTAAACATTGAGAATATAAATCAGTGTATTAATTTAACACTGTATAGCTCTATATAGGCTCTTTGATCATGTATAGTCTGTGATCCAAACTAAGGTAGAGGTGATGTCTTTTAAAACTACCAGAGCTTTTGGCAAGTGGTGTCAGATATATATTTCTTTTCAGGTTCAAAGACACTGAAGTGAGGTGAAGAGTAGTTTGATGTAGCAGAGTTGAACACGCCTGATTGTTAGTTGAACCCTTTGTCTGGTAGGAACACCTCAACGTCTGAAGACATGGCCATAAAACCCTGTTAGAAAGCCAGTTCAAAGAAAAATAATTTAATTAAAATGTCTTTCAAATGCAAAACACTAACCAAGCTGTATGGTGTTTTTTCGTTATACTGACCTCCTCTATCTTCAGAACTGAGTTGACCAGCTGTGCCTGTTTCATTCTGGGTAAAACAAAACCTATAGCCAGTTTCTCTGAAATAGAGAAGTTTGTTATGATGCATAGTCAGCAGGAAAAGAAGCTTTGTGTCATTAAATGATTACACCAAGCTGTTTTAATTGAATACTTATGCAGTAAACTGCCTTAAAGCAAGAGGTAAACACAAAAGACTCACTGTTCACTATTTGGGAGACTATCAGTGGAACTCCCATTCTTGCATCTTTTTCCATAGTATCAGTCTGCAAAGAGAAAGATTAGATCTTTTCAAAATTTAAGGACCTTCCATAGTCAGGCACAGTCCCTGCTAGATACTCCTCAGTTTGTTCACACATAAACGTACTGTGAACTAGGACATAAAGTGAGATGCAATTTTTATTAGGTCATTTACCGAAAATGTTCCCACTTCAGTTGCTGCCAGCTTCAGTGTAATACTGAACAAAATAAAACATGACCATCAATTTAAGTCCGTGAACCAGTCTCAGGTGTGTGTTTTAAAATTTAGTGATGCTCACTTGTCCATTTTCACAAAGCCCTTCAGTCTTCCATCAGAAATCCAAAATTTACCCCTGAATGCTGAGTCCTGAATGAAGAGAAAGAGTTTAAACTGGGATTGCAACAACATTTATTCATTATGATTAATCACAATTTTCAAGATTCAAGATTCAAGATTCAAAACACTTTATTAATCCCAGAGGGAAATTGTTTGCCATAAATACAGCCGCTC
>JAUMHF010000024.1:7010822-7033385 GCA_032359275.1 Microctenopoma steveboyesi
CACAGGGATCAGGCAGGACCTTTTCCACCCCAGAGGAACTCTCTCCAGCTGCAGGCTCAGGTTGAAGATGTGATGGACAACCCCACATTTCTTTGACTAAATGTATCTTCTGTGAACTGAGCTATTCATATGAAATAACTTGCCAGAGAGAGAACCTACTCAACACAAATACAGCGTAACACCATACTCAGCTCAGATATAAATATATACGGTGCCACATCACTGTTAATGTGTTTTCAGCATATATCTGAAAAAAGGAGAAGCAACACGCCCATTTTTATGTCAGAAATCAAAAGTACTCACGATATTGAGAGTGAACAGTGGGGTCTGGGTACCATTACGCTGAATGGCAAAAGCTTTGACAGCGCTCTGGACGCCTAGTTTAGCACCATCACGCTGGAAGAAAAACAGTGGAACCTCCCGAGCATAAACCTTCAGATTCATCAGCAAACCTGGAAACATCTTGGGAAGCTGCAGAGGGAAAAATCGATGTTGATGGTTAACAATTAACTGTTGAATATTTAAAAGAATACGTTGGGTGTGTCTCTCTGGGTTTAGCAGTAAATAATCACAACCCCATCATGCAGGAAGAGTTCATTTCCAGAGCTGTTTTCCTGACATTTAATGTGGATGTCAGATTTGTTTCGATGCACACAGTCATAGAGACTTTCATTCACTGAACTTATTAAGGTGATACAGTACAGGGTAACTTACCTGAGGAATGTATCGTCCCATCGAGGTGGTGTTTAGACGTATGGGAAAGTATGGAGGTATCTGACATAAAAATACATAAATATTGTTTAGAAAGAAAAACTCTGAACCAAATACGAGCTGTCCTACTTTCTTCACCACATCTATCTACTGATTTCTGCATCTTTTCGGTTTTACCTACCATGCTGTCGTTGATGTCAGCTTGAAGCAGTCCTGCTGAGTAGTATCCATAAGAGGCAGAGTTCAGCATGAATTCAGACAGACCGAACGAGAACATGTAGCTTTGCTGCTCAGGCAGAGTGAAGGGCTTGGCCACGAAGGGAGGTTCACTGTGAGTTTTTATACTGTAGAACTCCCCCTAGAGAGAAAGGTATATAAAATATATAATATATATAAAATAAATAAAGAGAAAGGTGTTGTTGTTTTTGCAAAACAGGCAGTCCATCAGCCTAACATACAGTACCTCTGAACGTATCCAAGTGCAGTCGCCAATGTTTTGTTTTTTACCTTAAGACCCAGATTCAGACTTGAGCAGGAGACGACAGGAGCAGTAGTGAGAGGGAGGTCGAGCGTGAGAACTTGATCCACATCAAAGGAAACTGAATAAAACAAAATTAATTTGAAGAGTGAATAATCTATTTGTAAAATGCGTATTTTTGGCATCTGACTTGTGAACAGAGATGTGTAATTCGGATCTTAATGAAAATGAAGTGTGGTGCAGTACCATTCATGGCCTGTAGGTGGGACTCCAGCTTTACAACCACATCCTCCACACTAGGGCAGATCTGGGGAGGAAACAAGATGAGTGCTCTCTACAGAAACTCTTCACAAACAGAACAGAACAGGTTTACACTTAGATGTAGAAAAACACTCACGTTTTTCTTTATTTTACCCATGATTCGGCTCTTGAAATATTTTACAAAAGGCTGGAAGATCCAACTATTGACAAAGGAAAATGCAAATCTTATATCTCAATATCACCGTCTCTGTATCTTTTCCTCTCTCTTTTGTACTGTACCTGGCTCCACCATGGAAATTCATTTCCACATCTCCAACTTGAGCATCACAGCTGACGCTCTTGACAGACAGTCGCTGGTCTTGATCTTTCCCCAGGTTCACAACAGATATTACATTCAAATTAAAAACAGCCATGTCAAATGACCCCCCATCATGTCTGAAACACACAGTACAAATAGATCAGTGCATGTTTGTATTTGGTTTACAGTTTTAATACAACATACATTACTGTCTCATGGCCATCGAAACTCTCTGGACTCCTCTGCCATGTGTACTATGTGTCCCTATCTGAGCATTAAACCAAATAAAAGCAGTTTATTGATTATTGAAAATATTTTTCCTTACTTCTCTTTCTTAGTTCATTTTCACATTACATTCAAATGACAAATTTTATTTTCCAGATAAATTAAAATATTTGTTACCGAATAATCCAAAGAAATGTTGCGAGTTAAATTAAAATGTCAATATGCTTAACTATGTGTAGTTTCTGTATCACTTCATTCTTTTATTCTCTATACTTTACTTTTTTAATGTATACTATACAACTAGGGTAAACACTGCAAACCAAAGGCTGATATAAGACCAGGTTCCTATTCACAAGCAAAATCTAATGGCTAGTGCCTCGCTGGTTTTGTTTTGTTCGATGATGTCCACCCTGTCACTTTTCAGTTCTAATTATTCTTTTCAAAATAGGGCACAGAAAGTGACACCTGTTTGCCCTTTTAACATTAGTAGACTGATCTAAGGACTAAAACGATGCAGAACTGGAGACACTGTTGTGGTATCAGATGAACACTTCCTTTTCTGAATGACCATAGGAAACTATTTGTGCTTTAAGATCACTACATCACAAAGTGATGTAGCCAGCAGTTTTAAAAAGTTCTTGTCTTGATAAAGAGAGTGACCAAGTTGGAAACTTCAAACAGGACAGAGAAAACTCACATTAGACCATAGTGTGTCAACCACCCTCCTGTTAGCGCAATACTGAGGCCTGAGATGGATGTTTTGAATCCTGCGACGTCTGGATAAAACTCAACAGATGGCTCCGGAAGGTCACATTTTGTTATGTTGATGCTAGAGGACATGGAGAAACAAACACAACAAGGTACAGACTTGAGTAATGTAAGAAGGGGTATTGAAGTAAAAAAGACATCTGTGTTTTAAATAATGTCCTACTCTGTTAGTGTGTAGTCTATGCTGCCCAATACGCCCATGTCAACTTCACCACTGATGTCGGGGAGAGTTACATGCTCCAAATTCTTCTGAATCCAGTCTGTGCCTCTATGCCTCCCTGGAACATACGTGTGAATAAAACACGTTTTGTCACGTTTTTTGATCATACATACAAAGATACACAACTTAGACATGTTTGTAGGGCAAAAAACAGGTGGATGATTAGCACCATCTCATATTGCCTTACCATAGTTAAGTCCCTTTTTGGTGAGGATGACTTTTAATGCAGGGTTTTCTCCACAAGTGCAAGAGAGGAGCATGAGCAGTACTACCACAGATGGAAGCATGTTGCCTGTAACACACAGCATGAATGTGAGCACACATTCAAAGAGCAACCAGTCATTTATGTTTAGTGTGAGTATTATGCAGCCTACCTGACGCCTGTTTTTCAAGTATAGGACAGCTCCAGATGTTTGTTTTACAAATGTCCTCTCTGCTTCTGCTGGTGATTTCTCGACTGCAGCTTTTGGTTTCTCTCCCCGTGAGAAATGAAACTTATCAGTGACAGGCTGCTGTGTTGGTTCATGTTTGTGTGTGTGAGGAACAGGAAAGAGTTTGTTTTAACCAAATCGCTGATAAAACCAACACTCTAAACTGTTTTAAACGGGAACTAAAAGCATGCCACGGTTCACTAGATCATAAAAAGGAAGTGACATTTTTTTTCTGTTCTTGCTTTTACCAACATTGTCGCCTAAAAAGTACGTTGGTGTGGCATGTACACCACCCCGTAATAGTATCACCGTACTAGTACGGCATGGTAACGTATGAGGTTTAACACGCATCACGTCTATATTTAACGTAAATGACAAGTCGCAAATATCAGCGAAGCGGATTTTTTATCCAACATCTCGTTTTACATGAAAATGCCCGAGTTAGGATCAAAGGGGGGGGGGGGGGTAAAAGACCGTAATATACCAAAGGCCCCACACACCTAACGTGTTGTTTGCATTAACATTTAAAGTAAAACACCTTTCACCTCAGCTAATCCCAACTGGATGCGGGACTTCGGTCTTGAACTCGGGTCCCGTATCCGGATTCTGTCCTGCAGTGCACCGGGCTGTCCCAACAGGTTGGACAGGTTTCTATGTTTCTAAAATACGGTTCTGTGAGTTCTGTCCTCCACTTTACATTATGTTTTCTTTCTGAATTTAAATTTGATCTGACTCGATTTACCAACAGTGCTGTCAAAACAAAACATATTTAAAAAATATTATAAATATCAAAAAGATTCCCCTAAGCTTTAGCTATTATATGCTCACGTTGCTGATCTAATAAAGGAGGCTCTTAACCTTTAAAAGAGGAAGTTCAACAGACGACACAACAGTGAAATAGAAAAAACCTGCATGTTTCCTGCTTTTCAGACATTTCTGCTTCAACTTCATCTGACAAGAAAACGTTAAAATCACCAGCCATAAAATATTTGATTTATTTATCTCTTAATTCAACAAATACTCTTTTTCTCACACACCGTGATTAGTTCCATTAAATCACAATTAACATGTTCAATAGGAAGAAGTTCTTATCAGACATTTTCATATAACACAATTAGGACCCACTTGTTTGCACTTTGAAATTCACTTCATCCAGAATGACAATTGAAACACCAAGAAAACAACAAGGGCTACTACAGGTATAAGATCAAAATAAAACACTAAACAAAAACAAAACGAAATAATAATTCTGTTGAAACAACTACACAGTCATTTTTCATTGTTTTATTATAATCCACACGGCCCCATCTCGTCTGATGGGTGTCTCTGTGTTATATTTTCTCTGAAGTGGGATAAATGATATATCTAGCAGCTCAAAACCAATGATAACATAGTAACTCCATTGTTTTTCACATACACACTCATGGTAAGACCAACGGCGAACGTTTTCACTGGACCTTTAAACAACTTCGCATGAAGACTGGGCTGACCTGTTCATACCTGTTCATGTTAAGGTGGTGTTCCCCTGCCAACCCTGTTTTCTGGAATGAGAAGACTACTTTACACTATGATTGTTGATTGTATTATTGCACATTTTCACGAAGGCAAAATAAAAAGATGGACGTTTAACACAAATGATCCTCCTCTTGAGCTTCTATGTAGAGTGGCCTTTAATAAGGTCTGCGTCACGAGACCGTTCAACAGAGGTGAAGTCTTAATCTCTCAGTCGTGAAGATTGTACTTAAATGCTTCTATGAGCCCTTCAATCGAGTGAATGAAACCAGATACAGCGCAGATGCCTCCAATAACAAAAATGGCAACGTCGAAGAACACGTGGTGCCACTGAAGGTTTCTCCACTGGAGTTTCAGGTGGAACAGGCTTGGCAAGAGGAAGCACAGGCCGGCGCCGGTGAGGCTCCCGGTTAAACCCATCAGGAGGGCGAAGTGGGGGACAAAGACAGCCATAAGTAAGGTGAAGACAACCAGGGCCACTCGAAGGCCCAGGCCCCATGATTTCAACTGCCCACCAGGGCCGTAGCAGTCAGGGAATAGCGCTCTGCCACCATCCTGGAACAAGGACTTCTCCAGAACCTCAACTGCAGCAAAGAACGGCAGCGGGTAAGACAGCAACGCCTTGGCCACGAGGAAGATGTTAACTACAGCTCGGATGGTTGTAGGAAGGTTATCTGTGATGACCTCTTTGGTGGCGTCTGCCCATGTCAAGTAGGCCACCAGAGCAAATAGGCCCTTGAGGACGCAGGCAGTGATGTGAGTCCACTCCATCATGCAGTGGAACTCGCTGGGCTTCTGCATGTTTCCCTCCAGGGAGGGGAGGAAGATCTGGGAGGTGTAGCTGAACACGATAATGCCAATAGAGATAGGGAATTTCTTCACGTCGATATAAAACTTGACCTTCTCCCAGGCCCACTCTCGCGCCCTGGAGAGACAGTATGCGATCACGAGGACGTTGATGACAAAGTGAGCCAGCGTGCACAGGAAGCTGAACTTGGACACGGCCTTGAGGTTCTTCAAGAACGCGCAGGGAAGGAGCGCGGCCGTGGCCACCACAGACCATGCTTTCTGGGAGACGGGAAACCCGGGGAAACTGTTGTACATCAGGTTCCCGCTTACCACAACGTAAAGAATACAGGTCATGACGAGCTCGATAATTTGAGCCACGTTCACAACGTGCCCACCAAGCTTCGGGAAGCGGGGCGCGCAGCAGGCATTGGCGATGTCCACGTAGGAGTCCCTCACGCGCACTTTAATCCCGTCCTCGTTCTCTTCATACAGACACGCGATGAGGGTTTTTCCGGTGTAGCAGCACACCACAGCCGCGAAGATAATGAGGAAGAGACCGAGGTAGCCGCCGTGGAGGATGGCGTACGGCAGGCCGAGGACGAACATGCCCTGCGGACAGAGAAGCGCAGTTGAGTGGTAATGGGAGAGACCCACATCGCAGTGACAGGCCGCACCAGCCGAGGCATGCAAGGACTGGCTCACACAGCCCACGTCTTACATAATAACAGTGATGAAAATGATATGTTTGCTCCATGAAATAACAGCGCGACACAGAATGTGTGCATGATCACAGCTGATTCAGGTTCACGTCTGCATCACACAATTACTCCATAATTATGTTGGCGTCGCCCTTGTCCGGTCCATTCGTGTGTGAGGGCGTATGCTGAAACGAATGAAGGCACTGAAAAATATTTTAAAACGAATTTTTTTTGACTGAATTTGATTAAAACTTAAATTTGATGAAGACTGATAAATCAGCACGTGGGTGCCACTCAGCCTCAGGGTTATCAGAGCCGAGCAGGCCCTGTCTGCAGCCCCGCTGATAAAAGGATTTGAATAAATAAATTCTAATGACTTTTGGCTGCAATGGATTCACCCACAAACATCTAATCGACGCATAAACTACAATCCGTGATGATAATTACAATAAAGTGTGGCACATTTTAAAATGTCAAAATGATTTTTTTTGACAGTAGCTTATTCGGTCGATTGTGTAAAGATGAGCCTGTGCGCAGACACACAGCACGGATGCCTCATCTCTTTGCATATATTTCTAACATTTCAAGGTGACTTTTTGTGCAGTTGCAGGCCTGGTGTTCCCGCATGCAGGCCGTCAGTAGGTGAGGTGTACCTGGATGGCATTGGTGACATTCCAGCCAGCTTCCCATGATGTAATCTTGGGTTTTTCTTCGTCCAACGAGCCTCCTGTCTTCAGAGACAGCCTGGGGCCGGTGCCGTCTCTCTGGTAGTGGCTGTCTCCATCCAGGTCCCCCTCTCCCTCCACGTTCCCCCCTTCCTCTTCGCGCTGAAGGACATCCATTTGCATCCCTTGCCTGTAGTCATAATCCAAGTCGTCGCACTCGGCGAAACCCAAACCCTCCTCGTCCGTCGCGGCCTGAAAGCCCAAGCGCGCGAACATCCCGCTGACCTTGGCCTGAGATTTGTGGGACACCGTGTGGGCAGCATTGGTCAGCTTGTTGGTCAGCTTGTGTCGGATGAGGTGAGCCATCGTTATCCGAAAATATGTTCAACTCAAAATAACACTGTCGAGTAGATACAGAGATAGGGTGATTTTTAGAAAGCTACTGTAAAGTCATGCCTGTTGCCTCTTCGGTGTCTTCGTGAAGTACTAAGCTAACAGCCTCCTAACGGCTGCCTGACCGCTTCACCCGCTTTTCTTGGCTTGCTCACCCATATTATTCCTTGGCGTCAATCACAAAGAAGAAAAGAGACCGAAAACACGAAGATATGTCCCCATATGTCCCTAAAAAATATGATGAATTTTTTGTCCAAGCAGTTTTTTTCTCAGTTGGGGTCCGGTCGGTGACTGCGCGAGCGCTGGAATCTGTGAGTGCGTCATCTAAAGAGAGGGAGAGCGCGGGGGAAGCGTGCACGTGTCTGCATAGAGCGGGAGACGACGAGAGAGAGAGAGAGAGAGAGAGAGAGACTGATCCCAGTCAGGTTATTACAGAACCGCCGCTGACATAATGCGCGAGGGAAGGGATCAAACATTTCACCTGCTCCATTCTCTCAACAGGTCGACAAACACTGCCTGCAACAAACAGCGTTTATGTTAAGTTGCCCAGATATCTAACAAAATCGACACGAATTTATCAAAAAGGTATTTAAAGTACTCACCTATTTTAGAACAATCTGCTCTCAGTCAGTGAAAAGACTGATAAGAAAAATGTGATAAAAATTGTCGTTTGGAATTACTTTAAATATTCTGCCTAACCTGCTCAACCGTAATATAACATGTGAAATAAATGTAACATTAGTGAAATGAAGCATTCACATCCCACTCTGAGTCACTCACTCACACACACACACACGCACATCTCACAACCACATAGAAAATCTATTTCGATTTCGTTGATGTAACAGAAATATAAGGTAAAAGCAAGATTGATAAAACAACACTTAAATTATATTAAGACACAGGAATATTCTAACGTAATAATGTTTTTCGTACACGCTTTTATTCTTTAATAACAGAATCTAAGATACGTTTTAGTAAAAGTGTTTGTATATATTTAAACGTCTTATTAAAACGTTTAAATGTAGATCTGTGGGCATTCACTTATCATGCGTGTGAGTACAGGTTTATGTTTCTTGCTCATTTAGGCCTAACAGCTTGGATTCAGATCAACATGTTCTGCAGGCTGTGGGGAGGAAGCAACTCGTTTCTAATACGCTGAACATCCTGCAGCTGCATGCTGCAGCTCACCGACAGCACCACGGACAGCTCCTTAATAAACAGAGGGCAAACTAACGGCTCCGACTCCATCACAGACGTTTATATTTATACCGCATGAAAAACACAAACATTTAACACAATATTCAAAAATATATGTGTTTTAATGGGCTACACTACACACGATCTGCACAGAAGAAAATACTCTAATTGTGATCCTCGGGAATACGAAGCATGTCGTCTTTGCCTTCATAATCTGCAGTAACACTGCTGAGGAAAAGTGTCATCTAGTTCTTTTTTCTTTTTTATGCTTTCATAGGAAAAATCAAGACATGAGGTCAAAAACTAAACATTTCGGTGGTTTAGGGATGTATAAACAATCGAACATAGAATCGATTGGACAATATTGTATTACCAGCATTTCTAGACAAAAGCAAAAGACGCACACGATCAGGTCTAAATTTAGAAACGAGCCAGAGGACAGAGAAAGTTCCGCATAATTTCATGCTTGGCTTGAGCTTCTCTGCCTGCTGCTGTTTGTGCTCAGGCCAGTGTTTGTTAGTGTGTGTCATCCAGTATGTCTCGGGGTATATGTGTGCGTGTGCGTGTGTGGGATGAGGAAATAGGGAGAGTCCTTGAGGCATCTGTCCCTCCCCCATCACATGCACAAACCCGCGGCTAATGACGCTGGAACGGAGAATCGGCAGCAAATGTCACCAACACGCGCACGCAGAGAAACGCAACGCAAAGACACGAGTCACTCAACATATTATATATATATATATATATATATATACATATACACACACACACACACAAATATATATATATATATATATATATATATCTTCTGAAGAAACCAAAAATGCTTTACAAATCTAAGATATTCTAAGCTTTATTACATTTTCTCCAACACGACAGATGCATTTCTAAAATCCATCCACTTGGTCTTTTTTCCTTTAAAGGGTCTTTAAGATTGGTTGCTGGGGCGACCAATTTAGCTTCTAAGGCTACAAAGAGAAGGATTAATTTAGGCTCAATGTGTGTGAGCGAGAGAGACACTCGGAGTAGAGGAGGGAGTATGTGCAGCAAACCCGGTTCAGTGTGTGTGAAGGCCTGATATGGAGGAGCTCAGAGTCTAACATCCATGCAGTGCTGACTGGGAGCAATAATCTCTGATAGTTGCCATGGCCACAGTAATTGGACAGGGTGCGGTCTATGTTGAGAATTTTTTTTCCAGTACAGGTTGAACGCCCCAGTGTGGGGAGTTTTGAAATCATTTAAACCACTTCTAAACCTTAAGGGAGTGACAAAAGAAAAGGCTAAATATAAATTACAGTCAGACAGCAATTGTCTGCACATATAGGCTATTTATTTTAACGCATTATTTTTGGTTATTCAGAATACAATTTTGAAGAATGGCTTGCTGTTAACTGTGCACGTTGTAAGAACTTATAGTTTCAGTATTTCTAGGCTAATTGTGCAGCAGTCAGCGGCAAAATTCAATTTAGCTGCTTGAGGTGCACAGTGTAAATATAATAACAATAAATATAAAAGGACCACTATTATCAAACACAATTGTTTTTTGTTGATTTTGTTTGATTACTCAAAAACGTCTGCAGTAAAACATACACAGTAAATTTAAGGCGTTACATAGATGAAAGAATAGACGTCCCAAAATATGTTCTACCACAGGTGGTTTCGAATAGGTGCTGACAAAAAACATAAACGTTTTACAGTTTTCAGCTATTCTTCTCGCTAGAATATCAGTCTCTTTGCTAATCAAGACATAAGAAAATTCCGACTGCACCCTGACAGATGGCGGACACCCTGTCGGTTTTTATGTTCTCTCACGCGGCACATCTACAAAAATGGTCTGCTCAGAAAGACAAGGGCGCAAAGGCACCAGAAGAAACAACGAGAAAAACGTCACCTTTATTTTCTATTGGGCAAATGAAGCAGGCAGGTGACGCCGCAAACAGCAATCAGTGTTCAAACAGATGAAGATACAAATATAAGGTAAGTAACGACTGTAAGCGAGTGAGGAAATAAACAGGTGAGCTGGGGGGCGGAGACATATCACGTGACTGGAAGCGCGGGAAAGGGTGCTTTGTAAGTGGGCGTGGCAAAGAAAGGCGTCTGGAAAGGGGGTCCCAACAACATCTTTAGGGCCACAAGAAGAAGTGCACAAGATTGACACTGAAATAAATGCCCACATTACATTTTACATGTTGCAACAAAATGAATGTCTGTATTTACCCCATCCTCCTGGGGAGAGAAGTGGGCAATACTTAAATACTAATTAAAGATGAATATTAAAAGTATGTATTTCTTGTCACACTGCATTTTTGTAGTGGATTATTAAGGTGGCATTCACAAGTGCACAGTTGTGCAGGGGAGAGATGTCACTTCCACTCATTGTTTAAAGCATGAAAATCTTCAACTCCAGTAGCCCATTTATGATTACAGTAACTGACAGATCCACTGCTAAATCTGAAAGAAAACTGTTTTTTTTCAGTCTTTAGTGTTAGACCTTCTATAATTCCACAGTACTCAAGTAAACCTTCCTGCTTCATGTTAGTGAAGACAGTTATACTGTCTGATTTAGAAGAGAGACAAAAAGGCATGGAAGCATGGAAAAAGGAATGGAAGCAATAATGTCAGTCATTTATTTGTACTGTACTATACTGCCACTGTAGCTGGTTCATTATTACATGTTACCTGACCTTATTCTTCAGCTAATGTGTTTCAGTATGTTCAGATACATTGAGTTAAAATGAATATATCTGCTTTTAATAGCATGTTCCCATGATTAACATATTTTTGTGTGTTAAAATGTTCATGAGAAAACGCTGATACAGTGATAAGCTGCAGAAATGGTTAGATTGTGAACTCAGGATGATATTTGCACCACTAAGTTACAAGTTACACTCTTTCATTACTGATTGTAGTTCACAAAATAATACAGTTGTGTGTTTGCCAGTTCTAACACTGAACTAGAATCATCAAGAATATACCATTTCTAATTCCTTAAAAGCTGGGTTATGCATTTTAGTTTAACACCTAGGTTTTTCTCTTTGCCCCCATGTGCCCCTCTCTGGTCCCCAACCTGGAAATTTCTATATCTGCCCCAGGATGACAAGACATGAGAGGGAAACAGAGACAGGAAGGCAGTGAGTGAATAATCACTGTTTTCAATCAACTGACAATGAATGTGAGATGAAAGAGCAGCATTGGCCTTTTACAGCAGTGTAGAGCTATTAGATGTGCTTTTAGTTTACTATACTGAATAACTCTAAAACACCTGAATGGGTTAGATGCTTATAGAAAAAACCTTGGACATGGAAGTGTCCAGATGTATTCTTATGCTTATTTTGGGGATGAGGAATTTCAGGTGAAATGTAATAGACCAGACATTACTAAAACATATTTTACATAAACAAGAAAGAGATTGCCTACATACGCTTATAAATCAAAATATTTTAATTTTTACAGATACATTTTCACATTCACTCAATAATATAGCACATGCACACACACGCACACACATGAATGCATGAATAGTGACAGGTGCACAAACACATTAATCACCCTATGGCCTAAAAAGATCTGCTGGGTTTACAGGGCCAGAGACTGAAGAGAGTGATAGTGACAGACTGTGTGTGTGGGCGTGTGGTGTGTGCAAGTATGTATTTGTGTATGAGGGTAAAAGAAGAAGAAAGACACAGAAATAGAGGTTAGATGAAAAATCTATGTTTGTGCAGACATGACAGGGTGTGGAGGAGAGTCGTGGAGGTTTCAGGGGGTTTTGTCTGCAGTGTGGCTCTGAAATATCAGAAGTCAGGATTGTTATGTAAACCGGTATCTCTCCACCATTTGTCATCTCTCTCTCTCTCTCTCTCTCTCTCTCTCCCTTGCTCTCTCTATTTGTCATGTTTGTATTTCTGTATTTGTCAGGACACTTTTGAATATGGAATGCATGCCTCCCCTAGTAAATCAAAAATCAGACTTTACCTTAACCTTACCTTTACCTTTAAATCTAACTCAAATCAAACCGTAAAACTGTGTGCATTTTTTTTTCTGTTTTCAGGCAGTCAGTAACTCATCAAATAGTATTTTATTCATTTAGCGACTTTTTACTCCTGTGTATAATAGGAGATTACATCACCAAGAGACTAATTTGCATAGACAGTCCTGTGTTACACACAACGCTCAGTTTGGGTCCTTATATTAAATTATAAATCTATTGGGATATTATGACATGCCGCTGATTAAGTTAAATTTAAGATGACAAAGAAATGTCACAGCATTCCAGAATCCACACATCTGTACAAATGATACATTTGTGTTGGAATGTGTAATAATTCCATATTTGAATGCCTTGAAATCATGCACATAGTTGTCACTCACAGATGTGTCAACGGATACCTTTTTTAATATCTTCTACTAAGGCACAACATAGTCAGATGAAACCACTAAAAGATAAAAAAAGACAATGATTTACTAACACTAACCACTTCTTGGCTTCACATGTGGCAGTGCCAGATACTTGTAGCCTATTAGCTCCTGTGCTGCTCATCACTACTGACTAGATGACAAGCACAACAAACTGGAATGAGTGCAGTGGACGCGCGTTTGTGTGTGTTTGAGAGTAGACAAAGCAGATTGGGGGGGTGTATACGTGTGCACGTGTGTGTGGGTGTCGACATTTCTTTGAATTATGTCTGTGTGTATGTGTGTTAACAGTGGGTGTGTAGCCATGTGTGTGTGTTGAAGAGGGTGAGTTGACCCAGATCTGCTTATTAGCATCAGGAGGAGGGGGACTGTAGTCACTTAGAGCTTTGTGCCTGAGCAGTGAACTGTGCTCATGCTTCAGTGACACACCATCAAGCTTCATACAGTAACACCCCTCCCACACAGACATTTTCCTTCCTTGATCCTTTTCATCCTCTACTCCCAAATATCTGTGCTATCCAAGAAATAAGCCCACTCTTCCTCTATTGCTAACTGTTAATTTTATGTTTTCTACCTGAAAAACATATGAAATAATAGGAAATTAATCAGTGTATCAAAATGTTTAGGGAATATTGCACGAGAATATTTTAAATAGCTACACCATTTTGTAATTGTCCATTGAATTACTCTATGAATTGTATAATATACCAGACATATTGTACAACATTTGTACAACAATAGTAACCTTTAGCACTGCCTTTTTATCCAACATTAGGCTGTGTTATTAATTGAAATATTGTATTTCACTTTGAAACCATGTTGCTAGTCTTGGAATGAAAATTGTACCCAGCTATAATCGTGCATTTCAGTGTAATAAAAATTGCTGAGTGTGGGATCCCCAACAGGTGCAAAAACCGAATGGTCTGAATTGAAGCCAACTGGGATGTACAGTAGATCTCTCATGTGCAGGTGTCCCACATCACCAGCTGATGTTTCACTCGGTCAGCTGAGAGTAACAGGATGGCAGACAGAAACCGGGGGTTTCTGGGCCTCAGGGAAAATGTCTGTTCACATAGCTTCAGTGAAGCTTCAAAATTGACTCTGTTTTTTCTGGCAAATTTGACTAGTATTCCCAGAATTAGATGTGATGAGAGATAAACACAGATTTGAAAAGGCTATAAATGCATGTTTTCTGGCTGTTCCATGAGAAACTCTGGGATTTCAAGTACAATTGTATTTTCTTCTACTTTGCCAATTATATTTTACTTTATTTCAAAGCGATTTACAAGGTGTCTTGCTAAAGGACACACCTGTTATAGGGAACGCGCTGGCATCCTGCCACCTTCTTCACACCTTCTGCATCTCAGTCTGAAGCTTATCCCATTGAGCAACCAGGCCACATACATTTAAATGAATGGTATGAGCAAACAAGTAAGTGAGATTTTATATTGTTTAATATATCAGTTACCATTGAGTTTATATGTCAAGTCAGATGAGCTATAATTGAAATTTGAAAATTAAATATATGTTTACAATATTTTTAGAGAAGATTTACAAGGTGTCCTTTTTCCGCCTGAATGATAAACACACTCTGAGAGTTGGTTTGTCTAATAACTCAACAAGGGCGATCCAGTGATGCTACAAGGTTTCTTCTTACAGTTACTGCAGCATTAACAATGTAGTACGACCCCTGGTGGTTAAAGTAAATATGGCCACATTTAGAAAAAGATTCATGTTCATAGTAAAGGCTCAGATAGACTGTAAACAGCAAACAATGTGCGACAGAGGATCGGTAATCTCGTAAATATTGGGGAACGTTTTGTCACACTTGGAGGTTTGAGAGGATATATATACATATCTAACGGCGATTAAATCGGATTCCGGCCGGTGGGTCGGAACCATATATTAGCGTAACAAAGGTTTCACTCGGCTGTATTTTGCAGTGACGCACTCTCAAAATGGCAGCCAAGGAGCAAGCCATCTGCCAAATCTTCTCATTTCAGGACTGTAAAACGTTCCCCGACCCGATTTATGAGCTCCCCGCACAGTTCTCGGCCGCCACACCGGCCCCCATAGTGATAGATAACGGCTCTTTTCAGACCCGAGCCGGCTGCGCGGTGCCGGCGGAGACGTTTGACTCTCCGCGGCTGCTCTTCAGGTCGGTGGCGGCTCGCAGCAGAGGGGCTGCTCGTAGCGAGACTCAGATCGGTAACGACATCCCAAACCTGGAGCCGCTGCGATGGCTGCTGAAGAGCCAGTTTGATCGAAACGTGGTCGTAAACTTCGAGATCCAGGAGCTGATTTTCGACTATGTGTTTACACATCTGGGCGTCGCGTCAGAGGTGCGTGGTGGTGTGGAAGTAGACACGTACACGTCTCAGTTCAGACATCACTTAAAGGTTACACACTGATGGGGAAATCAGCAGCGTCCTATGGGTTATTTTAAACATTACCTGATCTACTCAATGCAGACTGACCCGTAGTGATATCCTAACGTTGAGATTAGTTATTTTAAATTATTCCAAGCATTAAATATATTCTATAAGAATATTAGTGTCAGAAAATGCCCATCATAATCTTCTCAAAGTTCAAGATATGACTGAAAATCAAAAATGCAATGTTGCTTGACCAACAGCCCAACAGTAAAGCTACAAACCTGTGCTAATCGCTTGTTAAACTTGTTTCTCTGTTGACCATGTACTTGATGCTTGACCATTTCTGTTTTACGCATAACGACAGATGATCAATTAGTTTATTTTTTAGGGCAGTGTGGAACATCCCATCGTGCTGACAGAGGCGCCCTGTAACCCACTGCACTGTCGGCAGATGATGTCAGAGATGCTGTTTGAGTGCTACCACGTCCCATACGTCTCCTACGGCGTTGATGGCTTGTACAGCTTCTATCACAATAATAGAAACAATCCGCCAGCTCAGACTGGCATCGTTCTATCTTCAGGATACCAGTGTTCACACATCCTGCCAGTTATCAACGGCAGGTGAGAGGCAAAGAGTTGCTTTTGAATTCTGTATTCGTTTTTTCATTTAATTTCCTTTTAAATTCCTTTTTTCTTAGAAATGCTCCTAATCTTTATAAAGACGCGGAAGTAGAAGGAGTTAAATGCAATGCAGCCATATTTGCGTAGTGTAATTCTGATGGTGTCGATTTTTAGGTTGGACGCAGTAAACTGTAAGCGTGTGAATGTGGCTGGGAGCCAGGCCGCATCCTATTTGCAGCGCCTCTTACAGTTGAAGTATCCGGGCCACCTTGCTGCGATCACCCTCAGTCGCATGGAGGAACTTCTGCATGAACACAGTTACACAGCTGTGGATTATCATGAAGGTGCTTAAAGTCAGTGCAGTCACACACGAACACACACAACTGATACAACTGTACAGCTACATGTTTTGTTCTACACAGAGATGGAAAAGTGGCGCAGCCCAGAGTTTTACGAACGGGAAGTTCACCGTATGCAGCTTCCCTTCTCGGGGAAGTTGCCTGGTGGCTGTGTGAGTGGGGAGGAAAGGCAGGAGAGACGAGCTCAGCAGCTCCGACGGCTCCAGGAGATCAATACTCGCCGCCGGGAGGAGAAACTGCAGCAGGACCAGGAGAGGCTGGACAGACTTATGGCAGTACAGGCAAGAAACCAGCCACACAACTTATCATTTATGGTGTTTAAGTGTTATTATACATGTGCAAGAATGGTCAAGAAATGTGCTGTTCAGTTACTATTGAAGCAAGGAATAATAAGTTTGAATCACATTTTTGATTTCATATGTGATCGTTGGTTTTAAAACACAGTGACCAAAGAATTTGTTTGCACAGGAGCTGCTGGAGGACGGCCTGTTGGACCAGTTTCATAAGAACCTGGTGAAGCTCAACATGGACTCAGCCCAGGAGCTGCAGTCATACATCAACAAACTGCAGCTGGCTGTGGAGCAGAGCAGGCAGAAACTGCTGCAGAGTGATGGAGTGGAGGGAAAGACAGAGGTGGGTGTTTACTTCACCAAGTCAGAGAAAACTTGAAATGAGTAACTCTTGAATCGTTGTTTTGAAAGTAAAACATTTTGAATGTTTAAATAAATTCAATATTACGTTTCTTTTCATTTTCTTAATGCATGAAAAAACAGATCATGCCTTTGTGACGGTTCTCAGTCATCCAGGTCATGGTTAGAAGTTCCTAGAGATTTAGATTAAGTTACTCAGATAAAAGAATAATTTCTAAACATTATTAATATATTAATTGGTGTGATGGATTTATTTGATTTGCTAAGATAACTAAAAAAAAAACCAATGTTCTCAAACCTTATTAATAAAAGTTAGATTATACTAGATGTGCACAAAAGTTTTATCTGAGCAGTGATTCACTGTAGTGTGTGTATGCAGATTGGTGCAGCTATGCTGTAATAAACTTCAGCAGCTGACTAAATTAGGAGCCGCTGAGCTGAAGTAAACTTTAAATGAAACCGTTAGTAATAAGGTCTCCATATCATTAGCATGAGCATGCTGTGAGGCTCTACAGGATCCACGCTTGTTTTCTGCAGTTGATAGGTTGCAGCTGACATGGAGCCTGAGGCTGTTCTGTTGCTCTCTGCCAGGTGCCTGAGCTGGAGCAGACGATGGACGAGGGAGATGGAGTAGCGCTGATGGATCCTGACTTCCCCGAGGACACGCTTCCAGAAAAAACGGCTAATGTGGTTCAGGTAGCGGCACAGAGACACTGGGACTCCTCATTAATGCTGTAGAGGCAGATATCTGCCACTGTAACGTGTGACAGGATGTGTGAGGAAACTGTCTGTCCTGTATAATGTGTTTGGGCCAGAACAGTAATGAACCAGCCAACTTTGCTCATCAGCTGAAACATTTAGTATCAGTACTTTTTACATTTCAGTGAAGAATATTTTTGATCTTGTCTCCAGCCCATGTTCAACATGGCAGAGTACCACCAGCTCTTTGTAGGGACAGAGCGGCTGCGGTGTCCAGAGATCCTGTTTCAGCCATCACTGACTGGAGAGGATCAGATGGGACTGATGGAGACCCTGCAGTATGTCCTGGCCAGGTATGTATGCAGCCAAGCAACAGCAAACAAATAAGACAAACATAATGTAACAGATGTATGGCCGTAACATACATACAGTATGTAGTAAGTAAACATGAATGAAATCATGCAAAAATAGATGGATCAGGCAGATTCTGATATTGTCAGTCACATACTGCAGTTTTATACAGTTCTTTTTATGAAAATGTGAACTCTGAAGTATCCAAGCCACTTTTTTTCTTCCTCTGTTCCACAGGTACACTCCAGAGCAGCAGGAAGCACTGGTGAGCAATGTGTTTTTGACCGGAGGGAACATGCAGTATCCTGGAATGAAGGAAAGAGTGGAGAGAGAACTGCTGGCTATGAGGCCCTTCCAGTCACACTTCAAGGTATAACATCACTGATGTCCAGTTCACGTGTCACAGCAACAGAGTATAAACTGACCCCAAACGTTAAAACAACACAACGGAATATAGCTCAAACTGGAAATCAATACTATAGTATAATAATAACTATTCCAACTAACTATATTCCAACTGTGTCTGTCATCTTGTCAGCCAGGTGACACTTGAAAAAGGAGGAGGTCACTATTGTTTAATTGCAGTATTGAATGAAGCGTGGTTGATCTGCCAATGCGCTGTCAATGAAAGTAGTTAATGCATTATCCGCTTTGACTAATTAATACTAATAAATTCCAAATAGATAGAACATTTAAAAGCTTACAGTGACAGATTGAAATCGTGTGCGTTTAAAATACATTCTTATTAATATGGTATAAAGAGAACACATGGAGAAATAATCAGAAAAAATAAATGTAGTGAGTAAAACTATAGAAAAAAGCTCTAATAAAGGGAAAACCATATCCTCCCAACACTGTTCACGATTTAAGTCTGACTGATCCCTTCTCAGGTGACCATGGCATCACGGCCGTCCCTGGATGCCTGGTATGGAGCTAGAGACTGGGCCTTGGAGCATCCACCTGGAGGAGGTGGAGGACGAGCAGAAGGGTGGATTAGCAGAGAGGACTACGAGGAGAAAGGAGGCGAATATTTGAGTGAGCACTGTGCCTCTAACGTCTACATTCCCATGAACATCACCAAACCAGTTCCTGCTCGCCCCGCTGAGCCTTCAGTGACATTGACGGGAACATCTGCAGCTGTTACCACGGTTACACTTGCTCCAACTCTTGCTGATTCTCCTATGGTTACCTCATAAGCTGAGATCACAGAAATCATGAGCCTTCTCCCAACGTGCCCTGAAGGGCACGTTGGGAGAAGTTGAAGGTTCTTTCTTTCTTATTGTATGACTTTTTCCACTTCCATGCTTGATGAAACCACAATAAACCCTTCATATTGAATGGTTATAAAAGAATTAATCTTGAAAGCTCCAGTGAGCATATGATGTGTATTATTGTGTAAATAGATTTTTTTCTTTGTGTGTTTTTTAAATATATTTTCACTGATGGAAAGAGATGTTTGCTTTTGATTAAAGGATGAGATGGAAGTCTGGCAACTGTCCGATGTCACTGGTGATCAAGATTTACATTTTATTCAGTCCCATCTTTCCCATCATCTGACTGCCTAATTAGTAAAGGATCAGTTCACTCAAATTAAACAAACATCAAAACGTGTTCACCAGCAGTTGTATCTTTACATACAGAAAGCTTTGCATTTAATCTGACATGAAATGTGTCACGCCAACATGGAGGTAAAATGTAGAAGTAGGAACCAGAGAATGTTAAAATAATTAAAGTAATTCATTAAATATGTATTATTTCAGCACCGCTCTGGATAGTCCAAACAATATGTAGTCCGCTCCTTTAAATACAACATGAATGAAGTGCAGTAAAGATTTGCACCACTAGATGTCACAGTTGAAGATAAAATTAAGTTGATTGGTCTTCAGTGGAAACTGAGCTACAGCGGTTTGTTGTCAGTTACAGGTCTATTATCCAATATTACACAAAACTTCAGTGAGAGATTTCTTTAAAGCCCAGAGCTCAGTGTGCAGCCCCCCCACATAACTGGTCTATCAGCCAGCTTCAAGGAGAGAGAAGCTCACTGTACTAAAATAATGCAGTTTGCTTTTACTGATCTGCAAAACCTAAAGCTTAATTATCTTTATGTTTACTCTACATGTGACAGCTGAATATTTGATTCTTGACACAGGACGACCTCACAACCGTCATGTTCATAGTAGAGTTCTTCTAATCTAAGAGTGTTGACTCTTACTCAACAACTATCAGGTGTGTTTGCTGCACCCGTTTGCTCCTTCTTAGCAAGCAACAGTCTGAGATCTTATAGTATCACGGGGTTTTAAACTGTGCCAAGACTCGACACGCAAACCCTCAAGTGATTTAGCTCGAGCAGCAGTCTCGCAACTACACACAGCAGCCTGATTTCCACAGCAGGACAGAGTAATAGCTAGGCCTGTGACAATTGGATTACATTTTTTAAGAGGCAGAGAGAGGGAAAACACAAGTGGAACACAAGACAATCTTTTATCTGTGAAAGCAAGTAAATACAATTTCTGTTTATGGTTGCACTCCATTTCTGCCTTTGTTAAAAGTTTTTAGGAAACAATGTCAGATGCAGGTTTGTAGGGCTGCTGATGGGACTTGCTTGGTTTGTTTTATGCCTTTATACTATAATTTTCTCTCTTATTGAGATGCAATTTTGAGCAATGGTAAGATAGAAACTATCTATATTCATGGCTCATCTAGTTGTCACCACGTGGCCATGTGTCAGAGGTACACAAGTCAAATTTACTGCTATAACCAATGAAGATCATCATTAAATAGGCTTCAGAATAAATTCTCTATCAGGCAGCACAGTGGAACCTGCAGGTACACCATGCAGATCTTGTGTATTTTTAAACAAGCCTGCACAATGTCGTTTCCTTTTCGTGTCGTAGTCCTGGCCAGCGTCCAATTAGGAGGATTTATCTGTAAGCTGCAGTGTTGTAGGTCAGCAGGAACACCTGGCAGGGCTGAGCTCATGTCAGTCCTGTTTCGGAGAGGAAGAGAAAACAAGAGCTAGGAGTTGGGCAGACAGATGCTCATTGAGGGTTTTTTTAATGGTTGGACAATCTTACGGTATTTTTCCGCAGTAAAAGTTTTTTATCAACACAGAAACTTTTCTTTGGGTAAAGAGGTTATAACAGCCTGTTTGCACAATGCCCTGTTCTCACATAGTAACTCATGATTTGAACACCAGTTGCAGATGACCACACTAATCTTCTTTATCTCTTTTAATCCTGGGCCCAAATATTGGCTGACTGCTACAGACATAACGGACTTTGTTCAGAGGTTTGCCTGCTGTGAGGGGTCATGTCATAACGTTTCTAGTGACTCCAAATTGGTGGGAGCGCATGTTAATGGTGCAAATTGGGTTGAACCTAATACCTTAAACTATGTAAAAATGTTCAGTGTTGAAATATTAAGTAACATAAAAACACAGCTGCAAAATTGTACTGCTGGTTATACCATTTAAGTCAGTGCTAGCATTAGACTCGGGATCAATCCCCTATGCCTCTCCCAGCCTCCTCTATGTGCTCTGCTGTTCTCTTCTGCACGCTCCACCGTGCAGAATAATTAAGGTTACACACTGTAGCTTTACGCGTAGTACTTGAATAAAAGTTCATAGATAATTCGAACATTGACGAGATCCTACAGGAAGTTCTAACATCTGCTGCCAAACAGCATTTCTCTTTAACACAACAAACAACCTAATTCATATTCTGCTCTTAAAATGTCCTTGTTTTTGTTTTGCTCTTGCTTGTGAACACCCCATGAGATAAATGCTGTTTGGCATCTGTGCATCTACCCTCAAATGTCAGGGCTTCCCACAAGAGTTTGAAGGCAGTGTTCAGAGAGTTGCTTTTAATATCTTAATTAAATGTTCACAAGCTGAAAGCCTAAAAATCTCTATTCTCTACAGAGCTTCCTGTCTTTCAATAAACTGTTGAACATCTAGTTCTCTCGTCTCAAACTAATCTTGGCTGTTGTCCAACAAAGGCACTTGCTGCAACTCTTACTGAGCATCAATATTATGAGCTGAATGACCCTAAGAGACCTGATATTTCCTGCCTGGACAGGGACAGTTTGTGAGAAGCTGCTGTCTCTGGAAAAACAATGATTCCATTTTATAATGTACGCACATTGATCCACATCTCTGTCGTCCTATAGAGACAAGGCTTTAACAATGATGAATGGATTAGTTGTGCTTCATCCTTCTGTCTCTCTTGAATCGCCCACCCTGAGTCTGGTTCTGCTGGAGTTTTCTTCTCTTAAAGGGAGTTTTTCCTTTCCACTGTCGCCTGCTCGAGTGGGACTGTTGGCTTTTCCTTATTATTCTGTATATAGACACTTATATTTTTGCTATGTAAAGTGCCTTGATGACCTTTGTTATGATTTGGCACTACACAAATAAAGATGATTTAAACTGATTGGATAAACATATATATA
>JAUMHF010000024.1:7033597-7050264 GCA_032359275.1 Microctenopoma steveboyesi
GCTTTAACATATATATATATATATATATATATATATATATATATATATATATATATAAACATTTGATTTGGTAGAGAAAAAGTTGACTACGTACAAGGATGTGTGTTTGCAAACAGACACGGCTCTGATGTTATCTCGTGCTGGACTTAATTACCTCCTCTGAGGCTGATGCATGTCAATATAATGAATCATATACAGTTATAAAAAACCTTAGTGCTCCACTTTTCCAAATTGTCCTTAGTTCCAACTGAAGGTGTACGCTGTCCACTATATTTAATGCGGCTTTTATCTAAAACAGACATCTGCTGCCTGGGTGAAGCTGAAAGTGTGGGACTCGTATTTGTTTTAACTTCACATTTAACCAGAGTGAAATGAGGCAGAGATACAGGTCCACTGAAAAGTCTGAAGGTTTTCCTCTCAAGCCAGAGTACACAGTGTTTATACATGTTTCTCTATGTTGGTCATATGATCCTTATGAGGCCCAGACGTGGTGCTTGAGGCCCAGTATATACATTTCTGTGCCAATATCATCAAGCAGAGAGTCTTGAACTAATTATGGTACGCCGTGGTAAGGTAAACTTCATTCTTTATGTATTGCATTGCATATTTCTATAATAGCTTCTGCAACATGGAGTTGACTTCATTTTAATCACTTGCAAAGTTTTTACCTGACCGAGCCGTGTTCCTGTGTTTGGGTTTCTTTTAAAAGAGCTGAACTGTATGCGTGTGTTTTTCATCATGCTGTTTCTTTTTGAAGTTATCTTTACTGGTGTAATTTTGGCAACTACAGACCTTCATAGATCCAGATATTTCCCACCGGCATATAAAAAGACATTGTTTGTATGCTCCTCTGTTTCCTTCAGCCATCTCCCTAAGGGCTGAAATGTCTTTAAGCTCAGTACTGGAAATGAGGGATAAAGGCCTCTGAGTTTCTCTGCAGGATGTTACATAGCTTTGTATGATTGAGCAGTGTGATATGAGCATCAGTTGTCTCTTCATTTTTAATGGTCGTTTACAAGGTTAAAATGTTGTTTTAATATGAAGCGTTACACACAGTGTCCAGCACAGTGTAATCACACCAGCAGGAGAGCAGAAGTAGCAGTAATTAGATGTAAATGGCCTCTTTCTCCTCCTCCTGCTCCCCTCCTCCCCTCACATATAGAGAGCAACAGGTCTAAATCTGTGCACGGCTGTGCAGAGCCTGTGGTTGTTGATAACAAGGACTTGAAATATTGACCAAATAATTTGTTCCTGCATTTCTGTAAACTGCAGCAATGAGGTTTCGAGCAGCTGTAGAGCATGTTAAAAAGCACCCCGGTGTAAGTATAAGTTTATTTTATTCATATTTGTGCGAGTTGTTGCTTGAGAGGAAAATAACTAAAGTTTGACAAAATGGTTGTAGAGGTTCTGGTTCTATGTTCAAAAATGTTTCAACAAGCTTAATTAATGATCCAACAAGTCCTCTGCCTTTGCCCACTTTCCTTTGACTACGTGTTTTTTTTTATAATAACTGAGCAGAAGTTTCTAATTAACATAAAAATAAGGAAAATGTGGTAACAGCATTTAGACAGCTGAAGTGTTAAGAAATAAGTCGTGAAATGTTCTCTACTACCACACTTTGTGTTTCATCTAGTCATTCTACAACAGCAGTGCACAATATTCAACATGCTGTAAACATCAGCATAAATGAGTCCGGTTAAACTGTGGCAGCTGTGTGGCACCAGTAGTCCGTGCATGTGTTCTGTTGTGTTTGTTTAGATTTATTCTTTTTCTTTCATTAACAAGAAGTACTGAGAAATATGGCTACACACGTGATAAATGCACAACAAACTTGGTTCAATCTTAATGTCTAGAATAAAATGCTAATAATGAACTACCTGCAGGCCACTTTGCAATTGCGTGCAGTGGCAGAAGAAACTGGAGTGTTGGTAAAAGTAATTAGTAGAGACAAAAGACACGACTGGAGGTCTAATTTTATCTCATCTACCTTAACTCTAATTCAGTAGGTTAAGTTGCTCCATTTGAATTGAAGCCAGTGCAAGAGAGGCTTAAGACTTTAAAATACACACCATGACTTTTATAAACCTCCCAAATCTAAACTGACAAATATACATGCATTTAGAAAATAAGTAGTTGGAATAAAATACATTTCAAAATGTAAGTTGTCCCTACAGGGAATGGGATTATTTCTATATTTTTAACCAGCTCTGCTGTCAGAGAGTGGAGTGACAGAGTTTTAACTTCTTGTCATCAGCCTCCCAGGAGAGAGAGAGAGGGAGAGAGAGAGGGAGAAGTTGCAGGGAGCAAATCTCTGTGAGACTCTACCAGACCTCCTTCATGTGGTCTATCATCCTGACAGACAGACGTGCTGAGAGGCAGACAGAAGGAGAGAGAGAGAGAGAGAGAGAGAGAGAGAGAGAGAGAAAGAGAGAAAGAAGCTGCAGGGAGCAAATCCCTGTGTGACTCTGCCTAATCAAGGTAAAACACTCAGAGAGAGAGTCAGACTGCTGAAGAGAGAAAGTGTCAGAGTCAGAGAGACAGGCAGAAACCCAACCACACAGACAGGAAGTCAGACACATGAGATGGAGAAGGTCTATTAAAACAAGAACGCGTCAGAGACAGACAGGCAGGAGGTCCGACAGGTAGCACCGAGCCAGATGGAAAGTTAATCACAAAGACTGTGTCCGAAAATCTCTCACGTATCAAAACGGAATTCCGTTTGTGCTCTCTGGATTTCAAAGCATTACAACAGCCTGGAAATATGTTCACGCCACGTGGAAAAGATCACTGACCAGTGCTAACAACCAACCTTTTTAAGACGACGTGTGTCTGACAAAAAGAAGAAGTAGTGTGGTCTTCTACTCAGGTAAAAGTCTCAAAGGAAATGGAAATACTCATGTAATGTGTAACCTACACTTCAAAAAGAGTGGCCTACTTATGTGCTGTACTTAGGTAAAGGGAAGCAGACAGTCAGTTTTCTCAGCAAGGACGGACACTTAACAGAAACTCAAACTGAGAGGCAGATGAATAAAGTTCTTAGAGAAAGTCTAACAGGCAAAGAAACAGTCAGACAGATGGAACGAGTCAGGCAGGCAAACAGTCAGAGTTTGACAGACAGAGTCAAGGACAGCTAGTTATAATGATGATGCTGTAGCTCACAGTGAATTACAAATTTGCTGAACAATCATTATCAGCACCATGATTTCTCTCTCTGACTAAAAAACAACTAATTTATCAGTGAAACGTGAGTCAGTACGCAATGTGCACAAAAACATACCCTGAAAAAAGAAAGAAACCTTTGTTAAACAAATACCTTCTCTTGAAATTTTGTGAGACACATGATTTGGTCTTTTGGGACTGGAACAGGTAAAGAAGAAGAAGAATCATGTTCTTATATAAGAATTACATATTATTGTCATTGATACATTTTTACATGTTACAACGAAATTTGTCTTCTGCATTTTACCCATCCCCCCATGGGGGGAGCAGTGGGCAGCCACAGGGGGCGCCTGGGGGCAGATTTACTGTGCCTGCACGGTCACTGAAATCGTGGAGGGTGATATATGAAGTTGGTTATGATCAGCCGCATGTATGAACCAACCAGACGTAAGTTGTAGACAGAAGTGTGAAAACAGAGTGAACTATAATTTGATGTTCCTACAGCCAGTCTAAGATGGAGCGTAGCCTAAATTTGCCCTTTTTTTTATTCAAGAAGGCTTCTACGTGACAGTTGGTAAACATGCAGCTGACAGAAAGAAACGAAACGAAACGAAACACTGGCATTGATTCTGTTTTTCCAACAGTCCCATTTCTTCCTGTTTTCTTTGTTCACTGTTTCTGTCACATAGTCTCCATAAGTCTCACCCACACAGAGTAAACAGCAGGTAGAAGGAGTAAATTACAGTGTCTGAATTCAGCAGTTCAATCTTAGCACACTTTACTGTGTCACTTGTTCTACCATTGTTCTCACCCTCTTCCTAAATCCACTCTTGGTGAAGTATTGCCATGTGATGGCAACCATAAAAAAATGTTGCCAGGGAAGCTATTGGCATATTTTTAGTTGATTTTACAATGTCCACAAACACACTCGACCATCACCCTGCTCCTCAGATTGTGTTTTATAAATAACCTAATAACAAGCACATGCATTCTCGGAGTGTTGTGCCTTTTTAAAACTGCCACGGGACGTCGGCGGTACTGGTTGTTATAACAGAAAGTTCAACTGAAACCCACTGCTGGTGGAATAACAATAACCGAGCTACCACCGATATCAAATGTCAGTCTCCCCTGTTTTCTTGACTTCACGGTGGTCTGCAAGAGTGCTCAACTTTCCTCAGTGTGTTGGTCTCTCTGGGAAAACTTGAAACATGTTTTTTTCAAACTTCCCTTTACATTTTTAAACAAAAAAAAGAAACCTATGTCCAGATGTGCTGCTAGGGCTGCAGCTGTCAATACATGACCCATATACACTGATGGAAAGTGAAAACATGTGTAAAACAGTGTATTCACAGACTAACACATCAAGATGATGTTATTATTTAAGTTGAGCAACAAACATTATCTGTGAAGGCGCTTTTGATCAGAGAACAGTCAGATCGTTTTTTAGACTTCACATCTAAATATCACCAAATTACCAAACCAGATTCTCACCAAATCAGCAGAGCTGAAATAAACTAACATGTTGTACCACTTCTTCTTTGTGTCTCCAGCTCATCCCCCAGTTCTTCTTCATCTGTTTGGGAATGGGTGGTGCATTTCTGTATTTGGCTCGGTTGGCCGCAGGACCCCATGTTACGTAAGGACTTTGAGATTTCGCTGTGACTTCTGATAAAATATTGTAAATAGTATATATGTATGATTGTTCTTAGAATAACTGCTTTCCAATTTGATCTCTTTGCTGACAAATACACTGAAAAACACGTATATTTCCTTGATATTAAAGACAAGGAATCTGTTAATTAACCTGTGTTTTCGTTTGTTTAGACACCTGTTTAATTGTGTTTTCATATTTATAGTTATTTTAGATTAAATGAGCTCAGACGTCATTCTTTTAGTAAGCCCCATGTTGAAAGGCTCATTTGTTAACATTTTAACAAGGCATTGATGAAAAACGACTTATGCTCTAATTGAACAGAGGGATAATTACTCTTGCTTGGATGTTCTCTCTTCCTGCTGCAATCCAAACTGTTGATTTAGCTTTAATGAGAGTCCAGTGACAGCAGACACAGCTAAATACTTAATAAGAGCTTACAGGATGGTGCACTGTCTTTGATCATTTCTTAGCAGCAGTGGCTGTTCACAAGCTTGATAAAATTATTAGACAGTGTACTCGCACTGTCGCACGTACTGTGGAGTTTGAATGTGACTTTGCTTCTTTTTTGCAAATATATATTTTTTTCTGACAGAGTAGTAATAAAATGGTGTCAGATAAGCTGAACGCATACTTGTGTGGTAGGTTTGCAATGAGAGCTTTGTGCTTGCTTTTGTGCCTTTAGCTGGAACAAGACCAGTAACCCTGAGCCATGGAATAAACTTGATCCCACATACCAGTACAAGGTAATACCATCTCTCTGTGTTGAGAAAGGCACCTTTAAATTAAATGTATTGTTATTATTATCAAGTGTTTAGTGTTGGAAATTTGTAATCACATACATAAGGTTCGTATGCAGACGTGAGAAAATGTTTTTCAAACTCTGCGGATTTTGATCTTCTGCTTCTTCCTCAGTTTGTGGCGATCACCACAGACTACAAAAACCTAAAGAAGGATGGACCTGAGTTCTAAACAGCATGAACAAGATATGGAAAAACCTCATCTTGGACCAACTTCACTCCTCTTTACCGCAGGTGGATTCTAGATTTGGGTGGTCAAGCATTTAGTGTATCTGGTGGTAAACTGGTGACATCAAGATTCTCAGTGAATAGATGTGCGACAGATACTGAAAAAAACAAAAACAAACAACATCCAGGAAACACATATACACACCTCCCCTTACGTCTTCTAACCTTCCTGACTGTATATTACAAACTGAGGAGTGAGATATGGTGACACTTTCTTTTTCTCGTGGCCAGATACCTAATGCAAACATAAGAGTTTGAGTTTTCTAGAGCAAGTCTGATTTTCAAACTACAAAGAAATCAGTGGAGGAAAAGAAAAAACTGTTAAAACTGGCAAATACACGGGTCGAGCTTCTTTAAGCAGCTTTGTTCACAATGTCTGAAAAAGTTCAACTTTTTATATTCTGTATTTAAGCGTCTTAACCTCTGAGAACATCAGACTGTCCTGCCGTCTCTCAGTGAAGGTCAAACGAGTGTGACCTCACTGATTGTGTTTCTTCATAACTTCCACGTGATTGTATGTTTAGCGGCCACTAAACTTAACAATTAAGGTGTAAGTCATGAAAACCAGCAGAGATGACGTGAACGGAATTTTTTCATTAAATAAACTGTCTGACGTATGTTTGGATCGGAGTATTTTTTGCCAGTTTCCATGTTACACATCCACATTCACTCGTGTGACACCTGCATAGATCTAAGTCAGATACAGATCTTTTTCCACATCCACACACACACACAGAAAAAATACACATACACTCAGTGACTCTGATGGAACAGATCCGTCAGCTGGCAGCGCAGCTGCCACTCTGCAGCCTGATTGGTGCTTCTACGACCACATTTAGTCGCGTGTGTGTGTGTGTGTGTGTGACAGCAGCCCTGTGTCTTTGAACAGCGACAGCAGAGTGGCAGGAAGCTGAACAGTCCCCCAGCATGGTGTTGATGTATGACAGCAGAGCACACTGTGTACAACCTGAGCACACACACGTACCTCCACACACACAGCAGTCCACATCCATGTACCACGGTCTCTCCCTGCTGCAGACACAAGCACGTACACCTTGGATGAAAATGAAAAGGACTGATGAGGTTAATCAGGCGAAGACTATTTCTGTGATTGCTTTCAAACACAAACTAAATCTATATCTGGCTTTGAAAAGGGGACAGATGAAGGAAATAAACACTGATTTTAAGGAGATACTCTTAGAAATCGACAAAATGATGAATAAATAATCAAAAATAATAGAAATCTAAGTAGAGTAATAGTAAAATGAATATAAATTTGACTGAAGTCTGACTTGTGACTGGGTGGCAGGTACTGTGATGGTTTTCAGGACTGCTCCCCCCGACATATCAAACATTGACATCCAGTATTCATTCTTTCATGCTTTATTAACTTACTTAACTCCCCTACTACATCTCTAGAAATTATTAAGAGACTATTCTTAAATTCTCACACGATCTCTCAGCTTTGTTCAGTGAAGGTGAAAGTCGTGTTTCATCCTCTTAAGAAACCTCAGACCGCTCCTTCGGCTCTTTGTGCTCACACTCATCTCTGTGTCAGCTGTGTTTTCCTCCCTGTGCTGCCACAATAAAGAGGGAATGAGAAGAGAATAAAAATAGTGCGGATAAAAAAAAAACCCTCCTCCTTTTGAACACCACAGGGATTGTTGTGCCAAGAAGTAAAGGTCTAATGACCTAGAACGCTGGAACATGAAGGATTGAACGATTTCCCTAAAGTGGATTTAAAAGCATTTAAACTCACATACGCAAACTGCGTCAACGGAGCCTTTGGGTCATGAGAAACAGGCATGGAGATGAAGCGGATGAGATGATATTTGTGTTGTAATGCTGCGTGTCTGTGTCCACTTGTGTCTGTGTGTGCGTGTGTTTTCTAACAACAGAGCTGAGAGCTTCTCTGGCCTCTGACCTGGGGCTCAGCTGGCGAGTCTCTATGGAGGGGACACATTCCTCTGGCAGAAGCTGAAGCAATAACCTTCAACCGAAAAATTGGAAGACTGAAACGCTGAGCAGGACACAAAGTCTGTCACAAAACAAGAGTCCATTCAGTTCCTCAGAGAAATAAATATTAAACCCTCCAACATGCTGCAGAGCTCGTTTAGAGCCGCTTTATAAAGCACTTTGTGTCTCAGTGGAAACACTTTTCTTTGGATAAAAAAAGTGTATAATTTCATCCCAGAGTGAAATAAAGAGAGAGGTTGTCTTCTTTTTGACTGTCTGGGATTATAAAGATGTGACTCCAGAAATCTAGGAAACAGTGGGAGAAGAAGCACTTAAAGACAAAGAGACGTAAGTTCTGAAGGTTTTCTTGAGGACAGTGAAAGACTCTGATGTTACATAATGTTTTCATTTCCTCAGTAAACTGTCTGTGAAAATTATGTAATGTGTGGTATCAGGGTGACATGCAGAGGCAGTATCTCAGAAAATCCATTTTTGTTTATGATGGAAGAAGAAAATTGCTGAGGGAAGATGGCTGTATTTACCACGACCTCCTGCTTGTTTCTTTTTGATTATGGCAGGTGCTGTATGGTCATTACTCCTCTTTCAAAGGAGATAATTCTGTTTTAAACAGCTGTCCTCTGAAGGAACGAGTCTAAAGTGTCTGAGGCAATGAAAAGTAAAATATTGCATTTTTTTCAGAGAAGCTGTGACAATCTAACTCGCATCTTCTCTACATATCTGTGTCCAACCAGAGATCAGCTTTTGTTTTCTCTTTCTGGACTCCTCCCTGAGGTGGACAGTGAGGGGAAATGAAAAGAGGAAATGCCAGCAGCTTATCATGTATGAGGGAAATATAATCTGAAGAGCATCTTTCTATGAGACGTTACCCAGCAGCTATTCATAACACTTCACGACCACACATTTGATGGTACACCGTTTGCTGTGTTAAATAATTTACAATTACAAACAAAGTGAATGTGAAGTAAGTGACAGTACATTTTACAAATGTATGACATGTTTGTGCTTATGCTTTTTGGTTTAGTGAGCGTAAACTCAGCATGTGTTCGTTTCCCAACACAGCTGCTTGGAGTTTCTCAGGGTTTGGGATAAAGCCTGGTGCTGATAAGGGCTCTGGAAGGAGCTTAGTGACAAAAAAGCCACATACCTAAGAACACTCAGGAGTACTTCTTAGCTGTGGACAACAAACAAAAGTCTGTCTGTGCAGTGAAATCCTCATTAGAGAAAGCGCAGCAGCTGTTTATGTATGAACTGCCAGATAATGTACAGTGCTGTGCCACATAAAAATAAGTCATGCAAACTAGTTGGGAATTATAATTTTTATAAGTTAGAGTTCACCAACACGTGCCTACAACACAGAGCATCTATTGCATATACTCCACATTACAGATAATTTACAATAAGAAATTAAACTATGGATAAAGTAGGTGAAATTTCACCTTTCCTTTCTCTCGTCCGTCTCATTTGTGGTTTAGTGAGTGTAAACTGAGCATGTGTTCAGTTCAGTCAACACAGCTCCAGGGAGTTTCTCAGGATCCGGGACAAAGCCTGATGCTGATAAGTGCTCTGAAAGTAGCTTTGTGACAAAAAACCACATACCTGAAAACACTTAATGGCTCTTTGCATTAGGCAACAAACACGTCTCTGTGCAGTGAAAACGCCTTTTGCAGCAGCTACTGATGTGTTAAGTGACACAGCACGGTGTGGGAATTACAAATGCATTATACAATAAATGATGATATATTTTTTTAATTTAGCATTTACATCATATGGCATGTTTCATGTTATAAGGCGGATATAGTGTCATTAGTCGGTTTGTTCATGTCTGACTGTGTGCAGTAATGACAGTAATGACCGATGAAGCGTACAGTGAATACAAGTTCATTACGCTGCCATTACTGTCTGTGGTGTGGTGCAGAAACTGCCTTTCTGACAATGTTGCTGGGTTGCTGTTACTGGTCAGTGAATCCTGGCATAGGGAAGGGCCCGGCAAATAGCTCCACCCGCTGGCGGAGCTCTGTGATATGTGACACCGTCTCTGGGTCCTGCAGCAGAAAGGACTTGAAGCTTGCCAGATTCCCTGTTGTGAGACAGTGAAGCAAAGCACCAAGCTTAGATGAGAGGTTAACAAAATGTGAAGTGTGTCTTAAAAGGAGGAAAAAAAATGTTTTTCTGCTGCAGTTGTTCCTCAGTTCACACTGACCACTAACAGATTCTTTTCTACTTGTGCCTTTGATGTAAATAATAAAAAACACAATTATTATTTGTTTTGTGCAAAGACATTATATCAAATTTGATCGTAGGGGGCCTTTAGCCTCCATTCAGAATACAAATATAGTGAGTAAGTTAAAGCCTTTGTAGCACAAAATTAAAGTTCACTTTGTTACTGTCAACGCATAAACACTGATAGAGAAAACATGAAGAGATCGTTTTACTGCGATTTGACTTGATTATCTCAGATGTCTAAACTCTCATATCAACTTCAGATACAGTCAATGTGTGGATGCACTTTCTCATAGAAGTTGTTTTGCACTGCAGTTTTTTTCTCTCTATCATTTACATTAAAGTCGTTTTCAGTGACTAGGACACTAAACAGTAACATTTATGTGTGTACATATAATGTGAACCTAACTCTACTTTGAAGAGACACCTTCACCTTAAACCTTATATTAATATGCCTTTCAAAGCTGTTAGGCTGTTGGACATTATGTTTCACTTTCTAACTTTGAAAATAAGCACAATCCTCTCCATGATTATAAGTCTTGTCGTTGGGTTCTCACCATGCTTTGAATAAATCACAAGATTAAACAACCATCTCTACAATAATTAATAAAACAACACTAATAACATCTGCAGAACTTCTGCTTTAAACCAAAATATGTACATATTAAAATAAAAAAAACATTCATCATCATTAAAAACATTTATCTTTTAGGGGAACATTGCTAAGACGTCATCTCTGGAAGCTGCACAGTACACAGTCTGTACCGGTACCTATACATTACCCTACATCTTTCTGGACCTTCTCCCCAAATCATTTTCATACAGTCCTTAACTCCAAGCAAAGTAATACATGTTGTATTTGCAACACATCGTCATAAATTGTCATCTCAAGTTCACACAAAACAGAGAAACATCTTCTCCTCTCACCAGTCTTCTTCTTTCAATCTGAATCCCTTCATCAATAAAGTCCACAACCTTCTCAAAGTCTGCCTCTTTGAAGCGTCGAGCTGGGGTTCCTGTAAGACAGTGACACGAAGACATGACACTGTATGATCAGATGATAACAAAATCTAATACTAGTTCATCTGATATTCGTAAAATTGATAAAGAAGTTTGGACTGTTGTGTTAGAGAGATGTGCTGACAGACTAACTGACAGACCGATGGACACACAGACAGACAAAAGCAGACACACATCGGAACGAGGCTCCAGTGTCAAACAGGTGAAGACTGACTGGTTGACAGGTTCTGCCCAAACAACCTCTGCTCTGTCAACTCTTCACAAGAATAATCTATTTACCAACACATCCTGTACATGTTTTATATGTGTTCATTAAAGTACCGAGCCTAAGTCCTCCTGGAGTGAGGGCGCTCTTGTCTCCGGGGCATGTGTTCTTGTTGGCAGTGATAGACACAAGTTCCCGAACCCTTTCAGCCTGAGCCCCGTCCATGCAACGAGGTTGAAGGTCAACTAGAACCAGGTGGTTTTCTGAAATAATTATGATAAATATTCTGTCTAACGGTGAGAAAGACCCCCCCCACACACACACACACACACACACAGTCAAGACCTTCATACAGACAATAACAAAGTTTCATCACTTTCTCCTAATATTTTTTTCCTTGCTACTGTCAAGTGAAGTAAGTAAACTTTTCCAAAGTCATGAAAAATGAATGCAAATAAGAAATGAGTTAATAAAAAAGTAATGCAAAAGAAAGTGCGTCAGGTATTTGACTGGTTCAGGTGCAATATTAATATCCATAATCAGTGACAAAGCATAAACATCAGCTATTTATTTGTTCTGTACAAGTAAACAACCTTACAAAGTATATATTTCTCACATCAGTTGCCTCAGTACCTGACACCACAGTAGCCTTTCTCAGCAGAGCGTTAGCCATGGTCTTCGCGTTCAGCAGCACTTGGGATATGTACTGTTTGAACATGTGGAAGCCTGCAGAGACAGAAATGATGCTTCGTGAACACGACAGCTACGACTGTATGGTTTATAAATGAGCTACAGAAATGACGCTTTTGCAAAATGTTCTGTGGTGTGTTCTTCCCAGAGCAATTTTCAGGACAGTGGTGAAAATTATTAAATACAATTCTGAACCTGCTTTAGGGCGACTGCCACGCCAGCGACGGCGTGGTTGTGAGGTCCTCCCTGAAGTGAAGGGAACATGGCAAAGTTCACCTCCCGACCTTTCTTATCCACACACCTTACACCTTTCCTGTAGAAGACCAGCCCAGCCCTGCAGAGTGGGAAAGGAAAAACCAAAGGCTGAAGCTGTTTTAAATTTGAACAAACAGCAGACAGTATGACCCCGCTTAGTTTGTTTGTTTTAAAGATAGAACTGTACGTTTCACATGGTGCATAGACCTTCATTATACAAATGATAAAAATATTCACATATGATGTCTAGAATCTAGACTCTCACCTTGCCCCACGCAGGGACTTATGGGTAGTGGAGATGACAAGGTCGGCATGCTCAAAGGAGAGGGAACAGCTCCAGCTGCCACCAGGCCGCTGATGTGAGCCATGTCTGCCAGGAGGTAGGCATTTAGCTGAAATACATGTCAGAGCCCAGTAGGTCTCGGGGGACAGTTATCCTTATATTTAATCTATCAAACTTTTCATAGGACATATCATTCTCTGTGTTTCCCTTCTTTATGTCTCTATGTTTTTCTTTTTCTGTTAATAAATTGCTTTTTGATTGAATCCGCTTGAGTTTTTACCACTACTGCTTTTGGATTAAAACAGAGCGGTGTGCAGATGTACCTTCTTCATGCGAGAGTAGTCGATGAGACAAGCGTAGGCGCCGATTCCTGCTATGATGAGTCTGAAGAGTCGAGCTGTCTTCTCCAGCCGATCATATCTATCAGACCTGTTTTCGGCTGAGACGATACAGGATGAAAGTGATGTCGCTCAAATGTCTTCACGCTCTGATATATTTTATGTTTTCCTTCTTCTCCTTAAAATCTTTTTAACGTGTTACTCACGTCCAGCTTGTAAGGCATAGATTCAAAGTAGATTGAGGTGGCTGAGATTCTCTTGGTATCTGTCATGTAGCCGTGGGTGAGCTGAAATGTTTTAGAACAGAAAGCAGAGGAAGAGCAGGTTGGTTCATACAAGCTCCTCAGTAATGCTGTTTACTCATTCTCTAAAACACTCCATCCTCCTATCTCTGTTTAATTGTTATCTTTTAAAAATACAAATGCTCTGATTAAGTTATTGTCTTATGCAACTGAATTCATTGTTTTTCTGTTGTAATGTAATGTCTTAAATGTATATTTATAATTATGTATATATATGTATGACATTTCTTTCTGTTCTCAAACTCTATGTAATGCTTTCCACCTGCAGCTAACCTCCAACAGCAGGATTTTGGTGTCACACTGCAAATAAATATACACTGAAGTGTATATTCATGTGACATCTCCTGACTGTGTGACTAAAATTGTGCCATTTACATTAGCTTGTTTTGACGTTAAGTCACATAACAGCATCCAATTTCTGAGCAAAATGTAATAGAAATACATTCAAAACATTTCTGACATGTAACAAAATGTAATTACCATTCAATTATTATTTCTTTTGTCCACATGCTTTGGTAATGTCTATCTCTTAATAATAACAATGCGAGTAATTGTGGCACTCGTCAGTGTTTTATGGTGTTTGCTCCATTTTGAAGTAAAGTAAATTAAGTGCATACAGTATATAGTAAATTAAATTATATGTATTAAACTAAATATATCTGTAAGTTCTCCTTTCCTTTGGTATTTTAGTAACCTATTAGGTTTTTTCATCCTTCTTTCTATTGTGAGGCAGAATTCATCAATAGTTTGAATCGTGACACACGTTTTTTCTCACTGAGGATGTGTTGCTGCAGTAGTAATCCTTCATTCCCTCCTCTTAACTTGTCAGTACAACATTTTGACTGGAGGTACAATCTTGAGTGTGTACTGTTGTCACTTACTGGCCTCCATCGGGAAGATCCAGGCCCAAGATGTGCTCATCCGTTGCAGGACAGATGTGTAGGCTGCAAAGTTGGCAGGGGACCCGGAGTAAGGCTGGACGTTCACCCCCCACAAACTTGAGTCTAGAGCAGGGGTGTTCAGCCAACACACCTGATCACCTTGATCAGGTGTGTTCAGCCAATCAGAAGTCACAAATGCATGGATGCTTGGAAAACCAGCAGGGCTGCGGCCCTCGAGGACCGAGTTTGCACATCCCTGGTCTAGAGCAAAGGTGGTGAGTGCTCCTTGCTGACACAGTCACTCAATCTGGTCTATGACCTCTGTAGCTCCGTAGTACCTGAGACAGACAGGCTGCACATTTTGACATATTGAGCTGTGTTGTATTCTATTGTACTCTATTATCTTGTTCTTGCAGAATGGGCAACCCTGGTGCTTGAGTGCAACTCCCCTGCTAGTTTTCAAACCATCTCTGTCCACACTCCTGTGTTTGATCTTGTTCATCTCAGATCAGGGTGGTGTGGGAAAAGACAACGTGAATTGGCGTCGTTCACTTTCCAATTGACTGAATAAACCTCAGGAATAGCTGTATCATGTTTTATTAGACTGTGTCGTATTGAGGAGCCCACCCACACTGTACTGTATCATGTTATCATGTTGCATTATATCATATTTTATTGGACAGTGTCAATTTAACATCACATTAACTGTGAATGTGTTGTTTAATTGTTTTGCTCTTGTATATTATATTGAACATTACTGTGTTCTATTGAATTGTGTGCAGTTCTAGTCTGGTTGTATTATTGTTAATATTTTGTTATTCACTACTGAAGTCAGCCAATTCCACCACATTCTTTAGTAAATCTTTTTTAATCCAAAATTAGTGTTCTCTTTACTGTAAATGAGGAAATGTGTAATTTGGAAAGTAAATTATCTGTCCAGCCACCTTTGTCCTGCGTATCCCTCTGAGTATATGTTGTTCAGACAGGAGCGCTGGGCCTCAAGTGCTGCACGGCTGCAGAAGTTCTGACAGGACAAAGAACAGAGTGTGAACATCCAGAGACACACACTGTACATTTTTTATCATGGTTATATCCAGAACACTGTCACCATCCAAATATAACCTTTATTTAACCGCAGAGCTGTGACTGAACACTAGCTCGTCTTTCGGTCAAGTCTTATAGTTCACCCAGTATACACACTTGTATTACATACATTCAGTATGTAATCTAGTTTCTCTATGAACATTCAATTCAACTCCTTCAATTCTAAAAATAAGATGCAGAGAAGGATAAAACAATCCTAGTAATTATCTTATGTTTGTATATGAAATACTTATTTAACAAGTGCTAAAGTACTAAAGGTTCTACAGTGAAATTAAGGGAGAAAAACGGAGCAATCTAATACTGAATCCCTGTGAGTTTCAGTACAATGTCACATCTCCCAAAGACACACGAGAGTCATAGCCTCAGAAACGGAAATTGGTGGATAATAAAAAAATGAAAGATCCCTTCTTTTCCCACAGCTTCCACTTGATGATATCAGTGACTTGCATGCGGCGAAATACAAAAGGAAATATTGGTGAACTCTCTGTTACATTCTGGAAACTACACATCTGGAGACTTGACGTTGCTGCCTTCAAAGTCTCCTCTGCAGTTGAAGTAGTTTTTCTTGCTTTCTGTTTCACATATGAACACATATGACACCTCCGTCTACAGAAAAGCACAAAGATAATTAGCAGCCTCTTTGTCTCTTATTGTATAGTCACGACTATGCTGAAGATACACAGCAAGAATCACAAAAAAACATTCAAACTAAACTCCATGAAGGTAAATATCCACCCTCTCAAGCTAATAATAAACACACGGAGAGAAGTTTCTACCCCGGCTGACAATTAACTAATTTACTTTCAACCTGAATGGAATAAGAAGAAATATGAAAAATCACATGAGAATTAAAAAACATGGTACGTGAAGTTTACTACAGAACAGTTTCTGGAATCTAAAATGACTGCACGACCACCGGGAGGGCTGTGTCTGTAGAGTGACCACTGCTCTAGTCAAAGTGGTTGAAATGGAAGAAGAGAGACAGGTCTGCAATACTCTACGAGGGGGGGGGGCGCACTATTTAGGCAGCAGGGTAACTTGGGCCTGCATAAATGTGGTGGGTAAGATACCGTTTGTGAGGGAAACCTTTATAATTTGTGCAGTAGCTGGAGTTATGGGTGTTGTTGCTTGTAGAAGAATAAAGGGTGTGGAGTCCAGAGGACGGGTGGTAGGATGACCTCAAAGGAGAGAAAGAGTGAATATGTCACAGTGATGTGGTGCATGATGGAGTCAGCACAGTGTCACCCTCTTGTGGGGGGATGGGAGCTGATGGCAGTCACCATGTAGGGTGAGAACAAGAAATGACTGGAGGCAGAGGGGTGACTCACAGGTTGCCCATGATTCACTTTTAGATGAGGTCTTGGTGGTTACACGCTTTGTGGGGGAGTAAGGATCTGTTTCTGATCAAATGTAGTCAGAAGCACAAGGACACTGGCAGCCTAGGCTTTGGGTGGACGGTCATGTCTCCAAGAATGATACGTCTCAAAAAGGTTTATCCAATAGCAACTGGACTTAGTAGGTTTCTTGACGACGTTTCGCCCTCCTATCCAGAGG
>JAUMHF010000024.1:7050364-7087165 GCA_032359275.1 Microctenopoma steveboyesi
CTAAGTCCAGTTGCTATTGGATAAACCTTTTTGAGATAACCATGACCTGGATGACTGAGAACCTTCACAGATATGCAAGAATGATACGCCATCTCAGGGAAAGTGAAACAGCAGCATGTTGACTTCATCACAGAAGTTACCTGTTTGCAACGGTGGTCTATAGATCACACAGTCACATGGGCTGCAACCGGTGCAGTAAGCACAATTGTAAGATATTCAAAGGTTTTATGAGCAACTAATGTTTTATCCTTCAAAGCAAGAGAAAGAGATTTCTGAAACCATTAAATACATGGTGATAAAACATAAATATCCATGAGTAATACAACCACACAGCATTTAAGTAATAGAGTTTACTGTGTAATAATTTGTATTTGTCTATATAACAATAACAAAAATAATAACAACAATAACCAACAAACAACTAAACACGGTACGGTAAACTAACAGTTTCTCTTTGACACTAGGAGACATTTACAGTAAATATAATCCCACCCTCTGGATCAGCCTAACTCTCCAGTGTAGCCTCATTTCTTACAACTACTCCTCACCCTTTTTCAATTTTCTGTTTGAATCAGCTTCACCAGTTTTAAGACTAGTATAATCTGAGCAAAGGTTCATAATAAACATGACAGTAAAGTCCAAATTATGCATGAAACACAAAACCTCTCCACTCTCTTTTTTATATTCTCACCTCTGATGCAATGAGCTCCAGTCAACGACACTGCCTGTCCTTCTCCTGCTGCAGGAGGCTTCACATCTCTGAGTCATCCTGGGCCAGGCTCTCTTGTCCCGTCCAGCCCGCAGCACTGGTGAGACCTCGACTGCGCCATTCCCCAGTGACCCTACCGGCCTAAACATCCTAAAACATTGGTGAAGAGGGGCTGAAGTGGTGGATGAACGCAACAATCAATAAATATAACAGCTACTGAAAATATTCACTTCTTACATAATGGTTGCCAAATTGTTCTCAGTGACTTAAACAAGTCCATACTGTTCGGGAAAACCCCAGAGACTGTGCTGCTCTACACAGTTAATAAAACCCTAATGAGGAGACAAATACCAAGTCACAGGAACTGATGCAACTCTCCATTGTGCTATAAACTGAGCAGAGTTGAAAAGTTTCTGAGGGGCTCTTTTTCTGTTGTTGTTGTCTTTTGAAAACCTCACGAAGAGCGAGCCTGTGCAAAAACACTTTCATCACTCAAAATTATAATACTTTGCACCGGGGGTTTGGAAACATGAGAGTTAGAATAATGTGTCTTTTGATGTTCTAAACAATCCATTAAATGAAAGGCAGCGGGAAAAAACGAAAGTGTTGTTTAGTGGAGCGGTTAGAGAAAAACCTTGTAGATGAAAAGTGTATTGTGGGCTGGCCACACACACACTGACTTAGTTTTCAGGGTCTTGTTTGTTGAAGGCAGCTTGTAGCTGCATGATAGTTACATAACTATGTGTTACATTGGAGTAATAGACAAATTACTGTTCAAGCATAAATATATGTTGAAGCAACTCGCCTTTCATCTTCTCTGTTCATTACGTTTTCGAGGCCTTGAGTATATTGAATATTATGTAGAGCAGAGACTGTGCAGTCAACTTTCCTTTAAGAAATATTCTGGGACATAAAACTGCGCTCGCCTCTATTAATGGCCGCGTACACAGTGCAACTGGACCGACGAGGCACTACCACAGAAAATGGACACACCATGCATCTTCTAACCACACATTTCTATAACAGCAGAGAGTTGGAAAAACAGAAAACTTTCAAGGTGCAAAGGGTGATCGTCAAAACTGGAATGCAGCCAAGGACAAGTGCACTTTGTCTGGCTGATAAAAGTGATATTAACTGTAAATCATGTGGTTCACTTCTTTAGAGAATCTAAACCATCACAGCTAAAGTCAGTTTGTGTTTGCAACATGACAGATGATTCCTGCCCAAAAAGATGTCTCTATTTTGTTTTATTAATGAGCCCCAAAAACACAAAGTTCAAACAGTGAATTCTGGATTCCAGCCGTCAATGCATATTCAGAAAAATGTATGAAACACTACACAGAAAGTGATATCATGGATTAAGCCAATGGTTTTGGGAGATTTCAACAGATGAGCATAGTTTCAGACAATACAAAGTTCACATTTTAAAACTCACTATAAACACATTCTGCTATTAACACGTTAACACCTGAAAACTCGAACTGCACTCGTCGACTGACGTGTTGAAAATTTGTTTGAACATCGTATAAAAACAGTTAATCTTCAAAACTGGACACGGGACTTTGAGGGATGAACCAAATGTCTCAGTTTGGACAGAAATTGTCATCCAAAATGCTGCTGGTTCTGCTCGGCCTGGAAGTTGTGGTCCGGACAAACTTTTTGTACCAGCCTGTAATCTGTGCCCGTGAATGCGATGAAGATGCATATAACCTTGAAGGGTTTGGCACAGATCCATGCAGCTTGGGACTGGGTGTTTTCTGAGTAGCAGGTCTGGCCCGGGTCGTACATGCAGGGCTTGGTTTTCTTGGACCTGTTGGTTCTCTGGTACTCGATCCGACAGTTGAGTTCACTCACCACCATCACGTCCTGCTGCTGTTTCTGCTGGTCGGGGAGGGTAGTGCTCGTGGACTGTGGAGGGTTCTGGAACTGGGTCATCACATCTGGAACCAGGACTGAGTTTTTGGTGTAAGTGCTCTGAGTTGCAGAGTCAAGAACGCCCCATCCTACAGTTTTGGACGGAGGGACAATGCTGACAGATATGTTTCCCAGACGGGATGAGTTATGACGGAAGTAGACACTGAACGTGCCGTTGATGTGGTCCACGATTTTCCCCGTCACCAGGAGGCTGAACTTCACCGTCTTCACATTAAAGTAAAAATCACCCCAGCCCAGAATCTTCTTTGCCTTTGGGGATGTTTTAGCAGGAGGTTTGGTTTTGGGAGGCTGGCGGTACAGATACTGATCCAGGGCTTGGGAGAAGTTCTGAGGCCACCCGTATGGACCGAGAGAGCCATAAGCAGGTGTTTTGTGTTTGGTGGAGATAATCTGTAAATCTTTGGAGATATGTTTAACCTTCAGTGCAGCTCCCACAGCATCTGCTCTTCCTCCTACCTCCTCCCTCCATTCAGGGGTCTGAAAATCCAAGACCTTGGCTGTTTCTTGGACCTGCGAGAACAAAACACAAATGAAGGACACACATTTTGTAGCACTCGTTCCTTCGAACTAAAAGGGCCGGTTCAACTAAAGCACAACGCCTTTTAAACTTCCCCAAGTCATGTGAATGGATTTCATTACATTCTTCCAGGTTTTGATGTCTCTGCTGACATCTCATTATAATAGATATGAATGGAAGTTCTTAGGGGTGCTCACAGAACTAAGAAAGAAAATGCCAATACTAAACAAAAACTTCAGATGGTGTCTGTGTTCCTCTGACTGATGCACTGTGAACCGTTTTCACCTGACCTATCGTTCCTGACAGTGTGTTCTGTGCTTTATCCAGAGTAATGGGAACATTCTTTAAGGTATAACTTTCTATGATAGTGATATGAAAAGACCAAACCCAAAAGTAAATGATAAAACAAAATATATGTTTTTGTTGGTGCGTGAAACATCATTTAAATGGGAAGAATATAAGGCAACACACACATCACATTTTGACTTCATTTTAAGCTGTGCAACCCGTGTGAGCAGAGGTTGTTAAGTTCCCAGTAGTATAACATTTCTATCTTTAAAGTCCAGTGTTGTTGGAGACTTTTTATGACATATAAAACAATAAAGTTAAATAATGCTATACCTCCGTGTATGGCATGGTTACACGGCTAAATTTCCAGTTATGTGCCGTTCTTCCCTGTTCTACATACGACACACTTTAAGAGTAAGTTTCTCATATCAACATTACCTCTGCACTATAGGAAGTAACATGGTAGGATGGAGAGGACCCCTTTAGACCATCAGCAATGACCGCGAATGAAGGACAGTTTCACTGTAGCGACGTTACAGGGCATCAAATAATCGATCAAAATAATTATGCTTTGATGTGCTAGGTCCTCTAAATGAGAACAACTTGAAATTGACTGATCAATACTGTAGGTCAGCTCCTTCGGGCAAGGACTACTACAAGGAACATGCACGCTCCCACACACACACACACACACAGTCACACTCATGTTGGCATTAACACATTTTAATTTGGCTCTGTCTGGCTCTCCTGCTAAAACCTTCAATGCCACCTTGATAATGGACTGAATCCAAAAGCTTATTAAAAAGGAACATTGTTGACAAAGGTGAAAATACTGAAGAGAATCAATAAAATATTATGTATTCACTGTTCATAGTGTAACTATGTTAGCTGTTAGCAGCATCTTATTCTTGTTGAGTTGCTTCTGTGCTGAACATCTCAACTGTGAAACAAAAAATCCCGCTTTAACCTTTATCTTTACTGTCATCCCTCTAAATATCACTAATAAAGTGATTTGGATTACACAGTTGAAATTAATAAGGGATTAAACCCTCAACTGTGTTCGCCTCGTCAGGTTATTTCATGTGAAGAGTATCTTATCTTTTCTTCACAGCTGTATCATCATTGCTTTTTGCAATCTTCATTTACTCATAGTCATGTTGACGTCTCACATTTTAAATGTATATCTTACATGTTCTAAATTATTTTCCACTGACGAGTACATCATTTCTTGAAGCCAAGTGTTAATTGTTTTGCCATAGTGGTTTCAGTAAATGTTTGGATCTACAGAAGCACGCTTAATTTCACCCGACTGGCGCCCTGAATTCAAAAATATCACTCCTCAGAAAAGTGCGACTGTGAAAATTAGGTGCATGTTCAGATTGATCAAGTAGCTTATTATAAGCCAAGCAACCACCTGCTGTTGTGTCTGTTAAAATGCACAAATCCCAATAAATCCAGCCACCAGTTAGGATGTTTGTGCAACTGATATTTCTGAGATTTTCTGCACAGTTCACAGACAGGACTGTAACGTGATGCTCAGATATAACAAATGTAGAGACGCAATCATAGAAAACAGGTAGAAATCACTGAGTTAAAAGGTAAAAACTAACAGGATCATCATATTCCAGTCCTTAAAAACCTCAAAAATTAACTGGATGTGTGGGAGGCATGTTGAAGCATTTATGCCTCTAGAGACTTGAAACATGAGCTCTCCAAAGGTTCTTTGCAGAACTCAAATCAAGACTTGATTTCTATTTTGAACATAATGTGTCGAGGGCAGACGGAGGTTTAGGGTTATTCTCCCTCATATTTCTGAATAAACGGCTCCCAGTGTATCATTATTTCTCACAACAAGTGGGATCCACATCACAACCACGCCATCTCTGTGTGCTAATCTCTGCCTTACCAAGTGAGCTCCAGCTGTGCCTATTGTTACATGCCTAAATCTCCAGCTATGTGCTGTTCTCACCTGCTCTAATTGGAGCCCACTGTGTGACAGCCATGTCATTGGCTCTGTGTCAAGATGCCAGCACAGTGAATGCAACTGCGCAACAGCAGTGGAGTAGATGCAAGCACAAACCCTGTGCAAAAGCAACTGCAGAGACAAAAAAATGAGAAACCTGAGAGCAGTAATTGGATTTTTAAGGACAGTGGGCGCATTCTTACCAGTGAAAAAAAAGTTCCTTAACGTGTCGGTTTTTCACAATCTAACAAAAAGAATAAAGTGACATGGTTTCTTCCCCGAGGTGCTAAAACTTCTGATCAAACTGTGCAATCGTTTAGTTCAAGTAATAAAGCGCAAAATTAGGTTGCTTTGAGGATTCACCTGACAGTTTCAGTGTTAATGTTACAGATGCTGTAGATGGCTGTTCGAGCAGCAAGAAAGTTAAATTAAAGACAGGAGAGCAGATAAATTACAAAAACACCTGAAGGAGAATTACAGACCATAAGGGTAGAACAAATTACATTTCTGAGGATGGTACATTCATCAATTCTGGTTGAATTTCACCATCTAACAAATGACTTTCCAAAATCCTTACATTCAAAATACCACAGGGCTAATTTCATTCCCTGAATACAGCAGCAAACCTTTCAAAGGAAGGTTGTGAAGTTAAATCTCAAATCAGTAGGAGTCACTGCAAGAGTTAGACAAATACATTATTAGTGGAGTAAACCAGTGAACTCACCTCTGTCTAGGACTTCAGGTATTCCATAATTACCATCCATTAATCCATCCATCCAATATGGGATTAATAATGTATTAATTATTATTATTAATATTACTCTTTAACCTTTCTTACACATTATTTTAAACAATATATAATTCCTGGAGCATACACTGGCTGACTAGATTTAAACAAAATAGTAATATAGAAATAAATAACACTTTTCTGACATAACTGGTGCTGGTTGGTCGTTATACACAGAACAAACATATGTCTTCATTAAAACAACAAATCATTTGAATTAAAAAAACAGGGCAGTGTTTGTGCAGAAAAGCTCATAATCAGGACCAGAATGTGTGGGAATCTTCAGATGACTTTAACAATAATGAAGTATAGTCCCCTGGTTTCACTAATTGGCAGCATGCACATGATTATTCGCGTCAAACTAACACCTGGCAGCCCCGCTACTACTTCAACGCCTCAGTGAGGATGAGCACGGCGCTGCTCGCTGGTCGCACTCACCGCCGAGGGGAGAAGCCACAGACAGGTGATGGCAAAGTTCAAACACAGCGCCCTCATCGTGCAGCAGCAGCGGCAGCAGCGTTTCTCCATCCAGGGGCTCGGCTTGTCTTAGAGGAAATGTGGCGAGTGTGTGAAGTGGTGATTTACCGAGTTAAAGCCTGCGCTCACTTCCCAAGTAGAGGACACATTCTTCAGCGAAAGACGCAAAGACCCCCAAATCTAGAGTAAAGACTCGGAGCTCCTTCTCCCTCCCACAGTGTCTCTCTTTCTCCCTCGCACCCTCTCTCTACCCTTCAACACACACACACACACACACACACACACACACAAGCTACTGCTCTTAACATGACAAAAATAAATAAATAATGCACTGCCTCGGGGAAAGTGTGCTAGCAGGAACTAATCAGAGGAGAGTATGAGTCTGTTGTAGACTTCTTTGGTAATTTTAATAGAGACAATGTGACATTACAAATATTCTCTCTCACACACACACACACACACACACACACACGCCTCACTGTTCATTTTCACCACCTGACCGATTCTTATTATGAGTCATCAACCCGCGGAAAGGCGCTCTCAGGCGGGTACAGTTTGACAGCTCTCCCCGCTGTCCCCGCACACTCTAGCCACGGGGAGGCTGACAAAATGACAAGGACTCTCATTGGAAAATGTTGAAATTTCCTGACAAGTCTGGTGAGATTCTGCCACTACCTCACATCAGTGGAATTTCAAGCCAACAAATCGCACAATCAACCAGACAACCTGTGTTAAATAAAGTCATAAATTCTGTCGCCTTGTTTTTAACTTACCTCACTTTGAAGCTAGCTGTTAGCTTGTTAGCTTATCAGCTCATTAAAGAATAGTTGGTGTGGTGGAAATACCGCATTTGGAGTCTCCAAATTAAACTAGTGTTTTGAAGATATTTCTGTTAAAATTACCACATTTGGTCGATTATATTATATATATAACTTTTAAAAGTCTAATTTACTTAATTTTAACACTTTCAGAACATATTTCCCAACCGGAAGTGAGACGTACTTTCCATCTTCGTGTTGATGAGAAGAAACACCTATAACAGGTTTATCTCAGAAAGGAGAATGAGAATATGGTTTCTTTAATCAAAAATGAAGAGAACTTATGGAATCATCCGCAAACATAATTTGCTTTCTGTGATGTCTATGTCAGGTATTATCAATGTTTGACCTGCAGCACGTGGCACAATTCAAAGATCTAACATCATGCCAGTAGCCAAACAGGGAGTTGTGTCAGCCATCTGTGGAGGTAGGACCAGGCAAAAGGTGCAGTTACCTGAATGGGCCTCTAGTTGGATAACCTTGTGAGAGAATGCTATATTATATACTGTATATGTTTTGTGTACTTCTGTGCTAAACAGCTCCTAAGGTGGTAGTTTGGATACCAGTAAACTACAGTATGAACCACACTGGTGCTCTGTTAAACCGTCTGCATGTCTTTCTCTTTTTTTGAAAAAGAGGAAGACCTTACAGGAGGCTTCTGGATCTACTGCATTCAATTGTTGAAGTTATGTTCATTAGATCTTCTGATTTTTGAATATAAACATAGTATATACGGTGAAATGTAATTTGTATAAATATATTATCGTAAAATATATATATCGCATATATATTTCTTAATCAGAATCAGATGTTTGGAAACAAGCAGGACAGCATTAACAGACGGCTCTCTTGACTTAATTTGACTCTTTGTTATGTTTACGCATGCGCACGAGAGATGCGAGCAAACAGCGCAAACTATGATTATAATTAATAGGTAGTGCATTTAATGTCATCGTCCTACTCAGAAGTTACATAATCGTTTGGCGACTGCAAAAATAAAGTGCTTTACTTTAAGTGTAGCGAACTTTAATGAGATAGGGGCGTGGTCAATGTCGCCATGTTCCCAAAGTGCACAGCGAACATCACGTTAGACCTGACCAAACGTTAAACATTTATATGTCACTTACATTGCTATGGTAGCACTACTGCACGTGTGCTCGCCGTGAATAGTTTGTATAATATTGTATACCAAATACTTTTAAAAACTTTATTTTAGTTTAGAACCCTAAGAAAGGACGGTGAGACAGAGAATGGCCACCGCCGCTCGCAGCCTTCTCGTCAGTACACTCTTGTTTCTCTTCAGATCGTATAAATCTTTCGCCTTTTACTAAAGATTTCCGTGGAGAGGAACAATAAGAGTTTTACCCAATTTTTTGATGCCCTGCTCACGCGGGGCTTCCTGCTCATGTTCAAAGATAAAGATTGTCATTTGAAATTATGACTTGTGGCGCCACCAATGGGAAAGCGCAGATACTTGATCCTCCGCAGTGATTTTACGCTTATCAAAACTTTATTTTCATCAAATGTATTACACAGTTGATAACGCTCCAAATATAATCTGCTAAGTGCATTTACAGACACAGAACTTTTTTGTTACTCTGTCACTTTTCATTTGGACACCTTGGTTTGCTGTTTTTTCCTATGTAGGCTAAAGAAAACCTCATGTAGTCCAGTACTAGAAAATAACTACTGTAATATAGTGGTACCTCTTGTACTGTGTGAATAGAACCACGAGAGGGCGCACAAGTCAACATGAACCTCAAACTACAGTAACTAAGGATAATATTGTTTTGGCGCGTTTACTTATGCATACTAATAAAGTTATTGGTGCTGATTTAATTTATGTTGTGTGCTGTGAGTGTCTGTCTCGGTCTTTTTACGAGGAGGTTCAATGTCGTTCAGGTAGTACTGTAGTAAGCATGATTACAGTTGCAGTATTGTTGTGATTGGACCAGCTGATGTGGGTTTGGCCAGTAACAATGTTAATCTTAGTCACCATGATGGAGGTTCCTGCAGCAATGAGAAGCCACTTGTAAACAGAATTTGAGAACTTTAGTCTGTTTACTTTGAATATATGTTTTTTACAGAAAAGAAGTGATCTTATTGATGATGAGCATACAACAGGATGATGGGTACACACAGGGTCTGTGGCAGATACTGATGCTTTCCATATCTGAAGCATGCACTGGAATGTAAATGTACTTCCAGAAGTGGAGAGCACTAATTCACAATGAGGTGAATGCATTGTCAGAATGTCTGAATGCATGTTTGTCATCACTAATTCAATTGCTCTACAGCCTAAATATAGGACATCTATAAGCTAGTGTTGAAGAATCCACTTTATTGTTATTGAGCGGCCTGGTAGCTCAATGGTTTAAGTGTCTGACTCCTAGTCCATCCCCTACCAGGTGTGTCCCTGAGCCAGACACCCAGCGCTAGCTCCCTGTAAGTCGCTTTGGATAAAAGTGTCTGCCAAGCAAAGTAAAGTAAAGTAAAGTAAAGACAGACTGGGAAGTAGAAGGCCGCATGTTCAAACCCTGTCTGAGCCAGACACCCAGCGCTAGCTCCCTGTAAGTCACCTTGGATAAAAGTATCTGCAAAGTAAAATGAATACATTGTTACAATGAGATGTGTCTTCCAGCCTGTCCCTCTGTCCTAGGGACTAGCCCTGCTTGTTTTCCAAGGATGACTGGCTGAACACACCTGATTCAGTTCCTGCTTCCCCTAGGACCGAACTTGCCTACCCCTGGGTTAGGCTTAGGGGTGAGCAGCCACAGGTGGTTCTCAGGTAGCTAGCGCTGGGTGTCTCGCTCGTATGGGGGATGGGCTGGGTGCCCTCTGCCCTAAACACTGAGCTACCAGGCCACAGAAAGCCATTTTCCATTATAGGTTGATGTGTATTTTTCCACAGTATTTTTAACTTACCTAACGGATGGAACAAATGTATTATTTGAATGTCTGAACATGAGTATACGGTAAAATAACCCCAGAGATTTGACTGACTAAGATCGCACCTGTTTGCAACTTGGTGCTCAAGAGTGGTAATCTACCGTTTCAAGTACAAGTCATGTCAGACAGTGGCTTTGTACACGTTGTGCAAGTAAACAGCTCACTTCTTACATTGTAACCGGTGTTATTGAAAAGATGTATTGGGGGGTTTTGTGCAATCAGCACTGACAAAGCTGTAGCAGATATAGAGAGATAGCACATAACATTTTACCACAGTGTTTTTGTTGTAAAGAATTAAATGAAGTTGTGGCATTTTCTTCAAAAAAATTTCAGATCAGATTTAAGTGCACTTTAGATTTATTATAGGATAAATCTACATATTTCAGGCATTTGGCAAACTTCTTAAACAGCAGCTTACGCAAACACTGTGTTCTGCATCATTGATGATTTTTATTTTCAGTTTGTTTGGTTCATATACTATATGTGAAATTATGTAAATGTATGCATCGGCTATGAGGTCTCAGCTTGTGTGAGTTTAAAGGAGCTAGAGAGTCTTGTTAATGTTAATTATATATTTTATATATTTAATATATATATATTTCATTTTAACAGTAATTATCACCAAGTCTTCTCCTCCCAATGCTACCTATAATTAGCAGGTAATTCATTAAAGCATCTCATTATTTATATTACTAGGCTATTTAAAAAATAAAATACATCATCTAATTGTCTCCTACCAACCTATAAACGAAACAGCTTTTTAAACTATCAAATTATTAACCTAACACTAACTCTGTGTTAAAGGCACAAACACCTCACAGCAGATGCTTTATCTATATTCTGTGACAGACACCATTTCTTAGATTTTTCCAAGGTAACAATTATAGAAAATTGCTGAAGGATCAGAAGATAACTTAGTTTGTGCTCTTTTACAACACATTGTGTTTTTATGTTAAAGTGATCTCCTGCAGAAGATCAGCAGGGAAGTAGCCCAGCTTTCGTCCAGTGCTGACTTTTAAGTAGCCGCCTTTCTCATCTCCTTTCTTCACAACAATCTGTAAACCAGAGGGACAAAAATCCTAAATATTGATACTATCAATAAGTTGGTATGGGATTAGGAACTGTTGCCTACACGTTCTCCTACTCAAACAGCAGTACCTGATCCTTCTTCAGTGTGATCTGTCCCATCTCTCTGTTCCCCACAAAGGAGCGTGTCACCTTGTAAACTCTCTCTGATGCACGTACTTTTATGAGGTAGTTGGTGGGGAAGTACCCTGTCTTATCCCCCATCTTTCCCTAAAAAGGAAGAGAGAAATTCGGCGGAAACATCAGAAAACAACAGCACAGAAGGATAGAATTGATACTGCAAACTTAGAGGTACTTGAGCACAAAGTTGAACTCACCCTCCACCACTCTTCATTGGAGTCATCCAGTACTGTGATCCGATCACCAGGGCTATTACACAATCACACTCAATAATTATAAAACATTAACAACAAATATTAACAGAGAATTAGGTATTTGTGATTTCCACACATACTGTAAGTCAAGGTCGTCTTTCTCAATGGCCTTGAAACGGTACAGAGCCAGGTAATAATGTGACTGGGAGAACGTCCCTTTATTCTGGTGGCAAAACAGGAAAATGCTGATAGATATGACAACTGATAATGACAGCATGTAAGTAGCTGCTTCAGAGTTAAACTGTGTTACATTTCTCACCTTGTCATCTGCTTTGTCTCCACCTTTCTCCTTCTTATCATCAGGCTTCCCTGTATAAACACCAAACATTAGAGTCGTCAACGCAGTTCTTTCTTTTGGATGTAGATTTTAAATCCAGTAACTTAAAAACTGAGAGTTTTTTTTTTGTTTTCACTATTTCTCTGTTTCATATCTGTACTATGGCACACGTTGCATTTGAGACTTTTTAAAATATTTTTTTCTGAACTACAAAAACACTTTCAACAAACTGTTCTCATGCCAACATTATTGCATAACGGGGCTTCTCGTGCATCTGATTACTGACCCAAAAGGTTCACCTTAACGTTGAATGTGAAATCTAAGGAATGCCAAGAATTGATGAAATTACTGTCAAAACGATCCGCTTTCACTTAGCAATGAACTGATTTTGCTGACCATAGGGCAAAGGTCAAGGTCACACTGAATTTGAAAATATGCAGTACTTGCAGCCCAAGAACCTTCTTGTGCTGGTGATATGTGAACTTGGTACAAACTGTATCTTCAGGTCAAGGATGAACTGACTAGATCTTATTGGTAGAAGGTCAAAGTCACTGTCACCTCATGTATGTTGATTTCTTGTCAATGCTATATCTCAGAAAAACATGGAAGTAATTTTCTTTTCACCTGACACAAACATCTGCTTTGGCTAATGCACATATTTGCACATGCACTTATTTGCATTTGAGTCTGGGCACACAGACATGTAAACTACATCACTGGTTACCAGAGGCATACATCTACAATGCGGTAATGATAGTTTTATTTTTTAACTTACTCTAACCCTGAAGGTTTTGTGCCTAATCAGTGCAAGAAGTCAGTCAAACAGTTTCCACCCTATAACCGATCGTTTTGACAGGATGTCCAACAGACAGTCACTGTCATAGACTGTCATACAGCTTTTTAGTTTCCTTGTACCTTCTCCTCCTTCTTCATTCTCTTTGGGCTGTTGGCCCTCTTCTTCCTCTTCCTCCATCATCATCATCATCTGGAGAGCAAAACAGAGTTAAATTCAGCTGTACACAAGCCTAATTCATATATGCATTAGTTGTATGTTGGCTCATAGTTGAACATTTCTTTACGGTTTGAGTAAAAGTGTATTGCACACTCACATTTTTTTTGTCATTTTCATTCTTTTTGCGCTCTTTATTTGCCATAATGACGCCAACACGCAGCGTGTCAAAGACAGGGTCATTCCGGTTTGGATTGTCTGGTTATGGACAGAGAAAATAAGCAAAACAGCTATTTAAAAATATTTGTGTAGTATTTATCAGCCTGATACATTTTAGACATTTCTGAAAAGTCGGAATCTCTAAAGTAACAGAATATGGTGAGGTTTCAGTCTTGCATTAATTTCGAAGTTATTATCTGTAAAAAAAAATGTTAATAGAATAAAATGAAAGCTTTGTCTGTACCACCTTGCAGCCTTAAGACTGATGTTGACAGAGTCTGCAGAGTTTATAACTGTAGAATGAAAACTCCTCCCAGGTTGCTGAAACCAAAATACTGGATGTGACCTCAGTGTTCTTAATGTTAGCTACAGCCCTGACTCACTTGGATCTGGTTGGTCACTGCCGTACAGAGGGGAGCTGTAGGCCCTTCTAAAACCAGGCGGCTAAGGGAAGAAAAAAGACAGAACGTCATGTTTCATGATGCGTTTTTTTTCCCGTCCTACTAATTTTAATGCAATGAGCTCATTTTCTTGAGAATCTACTCACAATTTTGCCAAAGCATCTCTGGAATTCGACATAGGACTGACATGAATGGTGGATGTTGGTCTTGCAGTTTTTACACCTCAGAGCAAATTTGTTGTTGACTGGAAGATACGCAAAAGAACATCAGTGGGTCTCGACAGAAACCAAACTACCATGTTACAGCGTTTAATGTTTAAATAGAAATCTAAAACAGAGGAAATATACTGTTTGAGCAACAACCGCCTGGCAGTTCAACGGGATAACAGTCAGACTTGGATGCACATGGTTAAAAGATTGAGTCCGTTGAATCCGTCCTTAAGGTAGACACTCACTTCTAGCTCCCTGTAAGTTGCTTTGGATAAAAGAGACTGCCAAGCAAAGTAAAGTAAAAAAAACAAACTAATCCGGCACTCCCTCATCCAATATGTTCACATTCATCGGTGGGATGTGGAATTCCAGGCACCTATGTGAATGGTCATATATATAATATTATATTATTACATATAATATCACCTATACCAAAATGATACATACGGACTATCATGCGAGCACAGACATCACAGAACTTGGGCTTCTTGCAGTAATGGTCCTTGAACTTGTGGGGTTTGTCATTGACCCGGATAACTGGTTCTGAGGGAGGTTCTGGTTCCTTCTCCTCCACTTCCACCTCCTCGTCATATATGAAGTAGACCTGCGGATACAAAGGGAATACGTATAAAAACTAAAAACTATTTGCTGTTGTGTAGAAAATGTTGAATTTGCCAGCATGTATCATTGTCAATAGAAATAGGCAGTTTAGTCAGTTGTCAGTGTTGTGATGTGATTGTTTTATTAGATTTGACTGTGATTGCGTGGCGCTGTATGTTTCACAGTAAAACATATAACTTTTTCTTCTACTTTTTAGCATAAAGATAAGCAGATTTCTAATTAAGCCTCGAGCGATTGTCCCTCACAGATGAGCCATCAGTGTCATTGTATCCCACAGGGAATAAAAGAAAGAGACACTTAATACAGGGCTTAGATTTTTCCAGTTGACGCTGCACTGTGTTCCTGTTCCAGCTGGACTATTTTAAACCACCCAGGAATGGCACTGCTTGCAGTGGGGAGCTGACATGCTGCGCTCACTCACAGTTTCTCCTTCCTCCTTCACTACATTGTCGGGAACTGGAGGATTGTCATGGATGTCCAAGGAGTGTTTGTCATCCTCCCTGGCGCACACACACACACACACACAACAGCATGATTTGTGCTGGTATCACATTAACATTCCACCTTAAATTAAGCACATATTATTTATGATACATCTCTTCCATACATTTTCACAAACAAACAGTTTCAGTGTATTAGGAAGAGGAATGGACAATTTAGGACAAGATTACTGTGCTTTTTAATCTGGATTATTTAGTCTGGCAATATTTAGCTCACTGGAATTTGAATAGCGGCTGATTGAAGACGTGCAGACAGACAAAGGAGAGCAAGAATAAAGTAATAGAACAAATTTCAAAATAATACTCACTCGTCCATGGTCTTTGGTGAACAATGTTTCTACTCCCTCACCTACAAGTGTAGACACATTTGATCATTAATTCTTTAGCAAATGCATTATTTTTTTGTGTGATTTTAAAGCACCATAGTTAAAGGTTCACCTTTTTTCTCATATAAACATATTTCTACAAAACAGCATTACAACATGTACTAGTAGTAAAGTTAAAACTAGTCTGGCACAAAAACACAAAGTCACAGAACAGATATAAAGATTGTACTTGTTAGACTTTATGAACGCATTAAAAACACGGCCATGCTGTATAAGTGCACTTGACCCAGACTATTCTAGGGTTGTGAAATTCAATCTCATCACAGTTAAATTTGGATGCTGCTGTCAGTTCGGAAAATTAAATCTTAATTCTAGAAAATGCAATTGAAATAAATCAATAAATAGTTAGTTTGTAAGAACATGTTCAGTATTATTAAGTATTTTACAAAATCCCATCTGAAATTAGTCTAAATAAAGTGACTTTGACTCTTTTGTCCTGTTAACACTTATTGCAGTAAAATGTCCCAAACTTTAAATCTAGACTGGAGCATACCTGCTGTCAAAATTCACAAACAGATCACAGAAGAAATTACAAATCCCGTGTGTTGATGAATTTCTGTGGGTGAGACCTTCGCCCGCTGGCTGACTGGAGTGTTGTGTGTCAAGAGGTGCTGAGTCCAACAAACTGGTCGTGCAACCGTCCCCCTAACTTCAGGCCCCCAGAATCCTGGGTCAACACTGCGACAGTCAGGTCCCCTTTCTTTAGTCCCTTTATAGTTTTATCTGGCTTCAGGTGATTTCCAACTTAGGGTGTTAGTCTATGTCTGTTATTGTGTACTTATGGTTTTGTGTGTACATTTGTATCTGTGTTTGTCTGTGAGCTAGGCTAAGCACTGACTGAATGTTTGCGACAGCTGGCGACCTCGGGCTGAACACCAGTGACGATGAGGAACCAGATACTTTCTCTCTGTGTGTCTTCATTACAGACATACTGTATAGATATCTCCTTCCCATTCCACAGACAACAGAAACACACATGGAGACACATGTCAAGATTAAAAACAATGAACAAATCTGTGCGTCACCTTTACTAAACATTTGCATCTGATAATTTATAGAGGTGCTCTCATATATGTACAGTATACATGATTTATTAGTGTCCATGCGCTACTAGTATACTTAAAGTCATGATCCTGATGGTGGTTGAGGAAGGCAGGTTCATTAAATTCTAAATTTAGGAGCATGAATGTGACTGCTCCTGAGAAATGCTGAATATTTGCAATAAATGATTCACCTGAAAATCCATTTAGGAGTCCTGGGGCAAGCATGAGCTGTGGGCCTCTATTGACCGTTTTCTCACTTTGTTTGCAAGTTGTGTGCATTTTTATGTTTTTAAAAACACAATAAGGTGCAAATATTTATACATTTTTTTAAGTTTATGTGTGTGTTCAAATCCAGTTTCTTCTCTTAGCTTAAGGTTGTCTAACATGGGGAATGCTGCTGCATGAATTAAATCACATAAATGGTAAACTGCTCCTGTTTGTAAAGAATTGATAGTCAATCTTCTAATCAATTACTTTTGGATAGAAGATTATTTAAACTCTAAATTATAATAATTAGAGTTAGTAGAGAAGGGGGAAACTTGACAGATTTTCATATATGCAATATATGTATGATTGAGGTTTGGCAAATTAAGTCTGTAACACACTGAACTGAAACACTTGAAAAGACAACTGTATTCCCTGAAATAATGTTTCACAGACAACAGGCCCTTTCTGGTCCACAGCTCAAATGCTGAGTCAATAAAATAAGGAAATATTTTGTTTTCTAAAATATGAGTTGTGGGAAAATCTTGTCCGTGGTTAAAATAGATACTAAGTATTCTTTATAATTTATGTGTACCACAAGCCACAAGGTTATTTGTATTTTTGGGGGGTAAGGGGGGCGCATGAGGGCCCAGAGGGGCATGTTCTCCTTATCCAGCTTCTTAACCCAAAACATTAGCTTGATTAACTAGATGATGGCAATCCATTATTATACATCATTTGTATACAGCTATGTCTCCTTCCTCTCTCTGTCTCTTAGAAACTCCCTAACTTTACTTTACTTTGATTGGCAGGCGCTTTTATGCAAGGCAAGCTAGCGCTGGGTGTCTGGCTCAGGGTCACACTTGGTAGGGGATGGACTAGGAGTCAGGTGGCTACAAAAATGAATATATAGTTGGAGTTGTTTGAAACAGAAAAGGTCACAATTGATTCTCCCTGCCAGTGACAGACATTTGACCCATGCTGCATATCTCTCAGCTTGAGCAAGCTCTGTCTTAAAGAAAAACATCATAGTGTGCATTTGTGAAATGTGTATGTGTACTGTGTTTGGTATACTGTTGAAGCACATGCAAATAAATATACATTGAGGAGCAAGCTGTAACCATAAATTGACCTTAGGTGGGTTTACAAGAACGGTCTTCAAGATTATACATTATATTACAATGCACCTTAAAGCCTTCGTCAGTTTAGTTTATATTGTGTTTTGTGCTGCATAAAGTATACTGAACAAAAATATTGCATGGTAGATCCTGGATAAATTACTAGGTTGTTTGATGTACAGCAACCTGAGAACACAGGGTGTGATTTTTGAGATATGAGATAATCGGAGAGCACCATGCACACAAAGCATAATTATGCTTCTCAACTTTCTTGGCCGATATCTTTTAGAGTAATTTCTGAATAACCTTCTTAAATACAAGTTCTTCAAAGTAAGGTAAAAAAATGCGGTTTCAAATACTGCAAGATATATGAGTATATCTTTCTTGCACTTCACTGCAAAACAATGTGTTATCTGTGTTAAAATGCAGCGTAGACAGACGATGAATCCATTATTCTGCAGTGCAGACGTGCATCCGGGGCCTGTTATTATTCAGTCATTATCATGTCCTCTGTGAAGGAGCACTGCTCTGATGTCTGTCTGAAGCACTACAAAGGTCCCGGTGCATGTCGGGTACAATACTCCCTAAGCACTGACTGCGCATGCCCGACAGAAAACTCCATTATTTTTTTTACTCGGAATCTGTAAGAAAAAAAAACACAGTGGGCAACTGTGAATTTGGGATTACAAGGGTTGTTATGGTTGTCGGAATACATTTGAATGCAAGATGGTGTAGAAGGCCAGAAACCAAAGCAGCGGCTGAATAACTGTACAACGGGCGCGGGACATCCTTCACTCTTGTTGGGACACTCCAGTAAATTACAGTTAGCTCTGCTAGCCTAGCAGCTAGCGTTAGCCCCGAGATCCCAGGCGCAGTAAAATTAAGCGTTATTGCCCTTTGTTAATAAACCGGAGCGGCAGACGTTACATAAAGGCTGTGAGCTGATTGAGCGCGCTAATACGCAAATTGAATGGTGGAGTGATTTATTATACGGTTATGTATTTTTAAAGTATCAGCCGTTTTCAAAACACTCTCCGGCTAATCCTTTAGCTACCCAGCTAACTCTTGATTCTCCCGCGAGCCAGAAAATCCAAGACTCCAAAACTTCGCCAACACCGAAACCCGACGAGAGGAGCGCTTGATAGGTCCTGCTAACATAAGCGCTAGCTGTCTGCTGTCAATAAGTGCAATCTGGTGAGCAAATTTACAACATTATTTTTGCGGTTTAGTATCGTGCATTGCTTGTTTCTTGTTACCGTAGCTAACGCACAAGAGTTTTGCACCGAACTGTTTTCTGCGCCTGACAGCTGTCACGACAACATAGTACAAAGTAAGGGTAGCTGGCTAGCTTAGCTGTTATCCTAGCTGCTAGCTGCCGTGTGTCAGTTTTGTAGTTGTTGAACTGCTTCTCCATGTCTCCATAAAGCAGATATGTTGACATTAGGTCCAGGATTGTATTTCAATGATCTTTCATGTTTCTAGCTTGTTAGCGTCTCAGTTTGTTGTTGGAAATGCAGCTGCTTATGTTGTAGCTAAACATCTAGTAAACCACGGGCCTATCTAAACACACCCTCCCACTTCAAAGTAGCCGCAGCTTGTTCTGAAGTTGTTATTTTTGAGAGAGAAGTGCATCTGCTGTAATCATTTTCCAACAGAGCTTGGATAACATCATTTTCAGGAAACGGTTTATGGCGTTAGTTATTCACCATGGTTCTCCCTGTCAGATTACATAATCCACCTCCACCTTTCTTTGCAGGCTCTCCCATATTCATCCGAGCTCCATACTGTGATGTGAACGGAAAAAATAAATCTAAAGGAGCTAAAGTTGAGGACCTGCCTCACAGCTGAGGGACATCTAGGTGTTTGGGCATCAAGTCAGGTTTTACTGGCAGTCTAAGCATCTAACCCACCAGCATGTACATTGGAGAGTGGATACCATAGCCAAAACAGATCCTGGCTTCCCAAAGATGACAAGGTTTGCAATATGAGCTTTGTTGTTTTTTACTACTTTACCTTGACAATGAACTGAGGTCATTTTTGCTGTGTTAGAAATTACATTATTTAGAGGCTTTAACTGCAAGGTGCACAGCATTATGGAAAATAAATGTTGGACACTTTATTAGGTTGTTTTGGCTCACATATAACAGTCCAAAATTGTGCATTGTATTTAATTACCAGTTCTTGTTGTATTTTTTCATGATTGTTAAACCTACAAAACATATTTTAACATTTGACATTGATGCACGATGTTATCAGATGGATGTGGTCTGCACCTATGTCATGCAGGCTTCTTTATTAGCTACCCTGAATGCTTAATATAATACAAAAGTGACATTTGTTCATCTGCTTTTTGCGTGAACGTTTATACTTGCATCACACTGATGCAAAACAAACTTTACTGATCAACAGAAAACAAATGTATAAGAATATAGGCATACATGTTTAGAGAAAATTCAGAAAATGCACTTCACTTTCAATGTTGTTGTATCGACTGTGATGCCAGCTACAATAATGAAGATTGCTAATTAAATTATTCTGATAATAAAGACATATTCAACTTAAAGTTAAGGTTAATTGTACTTAATTTTATAGTGTGAATAATGAGCGTATGTATGTGAAAGAAAATTGGCTCCTTTTCAAGGTGCTGGCAAGCTGCAGCTACAAAATGATGGGAGGCAGTGAGACTGTCAGTGGGGACAAGGATGGGATCCACACCACTGCAATACACGTCCCCATCGGCTGGCAGAGGAAAGTGGAGGGTGGGAAGGTGATCTATATCAGGTGCGTGAGTTTAACAGAAGGCATATTTGGACCAAAGAAGAATGTAAGACTTTTTGTGAGCTAAATTATTTATTCTGAAGAAATGAGAGTGCTGGCTTTGTCAATGATATTAAGCATTAATGACATGATTTGTAAAATCTTCAAAAAAAAAAAACAGATTTTGAAATTACTGACTAAACAACAGTGATATGAGATGTACATTTTTATACATGGCTTACATTGTCTATATCCTATATTAACATTAGTTACGTCTTCTGGTTTAACAAGCCACAAACACACATGAGAAGGGAAGCTGATATCACATTTGGATCAACTCATGGAATGTATAATTATCTCATGATCATATTTTTTTTATCACCATGAAATGGGCTGTGTAGAATCTACTCTTCGATTTAATTTTATTTTAGTGCCTCTGTCAATAGCTATATATGCTCCAAGCCTTAAATTTAACATATGGAAATCTTGATGTCTATCTGGCCTTAAAACGTAGAATGTTTTGTCTTTTGATATTTGTTCAAATAATTTTAATCTATAATCTTTGCTATAACTGTTGTTTTTTTCTGTAGTCCTAGTGGGACCTCCCTGTCCTCTGTGGATGAGGTCAAGACCTATCTGTTGACTGATGGCACCTGCAAATGTGGTTTAGAGTGTCCACTCATCATCCATAAGGTGAAGACAGTCTTATTATTTTGCATTGTATGATAGTAAGGCTGGGTAGTACACGCTATGACATGTATATCGCTCCATATTTCTTTAGCCTTTTGAGTTTTTTAGGTTTAATCAACACTGTGATCTGGAAGTCACTGTCACTTCATGAATGCACATTAAAATACTTTTGGTTTGATGTGTGTTTTATACATATTTTTAGGGCATGTTTTTATTGGATAGTGTGAGAATGCAGAGAGTCTGACAAAAAACATGTCAAGTGATGGTGGTGTGACGTGCATAGTCCTCAGCTGGACTCGAACCGGGTACACTGTCATAGGGTGGAATGTACTGTAGCCATTCAGCTACTAACGTGCACTCATGTAATGTTTGTGATGTCAACATATGGAAACGTAAATGGCTTAGTTTTGATGAACAGTCCTTTGTTCAGACACAATAACAGGGGATCTTTGACAATGACAATGCATGAATGAAGAACACACCCATAAGTCCTTAACTGTAATAATCTAATTAACTGGTATGCAAAGTTGTTTTTTTCATTCTGTCTAATTCCCCTTCATCCTTACTGTGCAGGTTTTCAACTTCACTGTGGGAGTGAAAGTGGAACAGCACAGCCACCCATTAGGCAAAACAGAGCAGGACATGACCAAACTGTGTAACCACCGCAGGAAAGTGGTAGCGATGGCTGCACTGTGTCGGAGTATGCAGGCCTCACAGCTGCCCTTCACCAACCTTCATCATCCAGGTAAATCTTAAAGCATTGAGAAAGATGAGCTGGGACGAGCTCCAATTGTATGCTATGCCTGTAGGACTCGAGAGCTATGACCACAGCATCAGTGCTACAGGCACAGCAGCGCTTAGCATCAGTGCTACGGGCACAGAACTAGCCGCCACGGTAACTACAGCCACGTTAGCATAGTTCACTAGACACCACAAACTGTTTCCAGGTATTATAATGAATCTCTCAGCGAAACATGAAGAGTAATATGTACACCAAAGGCACTAATTAAAAATCAAATATATAAACAGTTTTTTTACCACATACCCTTAAAACACCCAAACAATATTTATCAGTAAAGCATTCGTCTGTCGCTAAGGAATCCACCTGTATTTTTCTTGCGCTCCTGGTGGTGGCACTGTCTCAGCCGCTCATAGCTACAAGGGCGCTATGGTCACAGCCATTTGTGGCTACGGGCGCACCCCCGTGGCTGTGGCTACAATAGGAGCTCGGCCTCCCTCGGATAGATTTAACCTGCTGGTCCTTTGACCATGTAGTATCTTACACGTTCTAATATTGTCCTACATAAACATACTGAAGTATTTCAGTTTGTCTTAGTTTTCAACATTCCCTATTAATACAGGCATCTGTCTAAACAGAGGTTGGTAAGTGCTGGTCAGTACAGCATTTATCAGCATGACAAATCTGATGCCACTAATATCCACAACATACATAGGTACTAGCTTCTGACTCAGTGTTTCATCATTTGGCAGCTCCCATCTTTATGTGATAATTATCTCCTGAAGAAGGTGCCATATTTTTGCATATTTGTGTTTCTGCATTGTAGCACATATTGTCATCCCAGACACATCACGTTTCTATAGCTCATTATGAATAAAAGTGAAAGGTAGGATTCTTGGACCACACATTAGTTATTTCATCAGATCAAAACATGATTTTTCATTAGCACTCAAATCACATTAATACATTTGTACATTGTTTGCAAATTTGACAAATGAAGCAACAAAGCTCTGTGTGTGTGTGTGTGTTCAGTTGCAGAGATGAGCAGTCGAATGGACAGTCACAATCCAAAGGGGGGACCTCTAGAAGAAGAGGGCCGTGGCATTTACCATCCCAAACTTCATCCAGTTCCGGCTCGACCCCACAATAACCTCCAGCCAAACCCGTGTGCCAGCCCCAAATCCTCTCAGCAGTTCATTTACCCTTATAATGGTTCCAAATCTGTACTTCACACAGGCACAAACTCTCACCATCCCCTAGATACTTTGAGAAGGCTTCACCATCCTCCTCCTCTCCCAAGCTCCTCCTCCACCTCATTCCCATCTTACAGTGCTGCTCTGAGGTCACCACGCACCCCCACACCTCAGAATGTTAGTCAAGGTCAAAGAACGCCCCAAACTCCAGATAGTCCTAGTTCTCCTCGGCTAGGGCCTCTCTCTTCACCTTGTCCCTCTTCCCCTATGACCCTTGGTGGCGGAGGAAGAGGAGCACAGACTCATGCGCATCATCCTCACAGTGTCATTGTGGGAGGTTCCCCCATCTCTCCTTCTTCCTCTGTCTCTTCCTCTGTCCATAGTATGAATTGTGTGTCTCCTCACCAGGGGTCACACCACCCCTCAGCATCTCCTTCCCCTATTTCAGAGCAGGGAGGAGGCTCAACAGCAGCTGAAGGAGGACCGATGGGAAGTAACTTGCCTCAGAGGAGGAAATCCACCTCTTCCTCTCCACACTCCCCTCTCCCCGGTGGTTCCCCAAACCCCAGCTCCCACTTCCAAAAGTACAAACTAGAAGACTACTTCGAGCAGTCTAAGAACTCAGGCAACAGCAGCACTAATAATCACCACTGCCTAAGCCCGACAAACCCTTCCTTACTGACTAACCAAAGCAGTAGCAATCCTTATACTCTATCTTTGAATCCCTCAAAGAATATCACAGGTCCCAAATCCAGCACAGGACCACCAAGCTTTGGGTTGAACCCAGCAGGCCCCTCTACTTTACCTCTAGGGCCATTTCTGAGACACCACCACAGCCATCAGGGAAAGCTACCACACCCAGCTTCTTTTCCTGCAAGTAGTATGCTCTCTGCGGCTGCCAAGGCTCAGCTGGCTAACCAGGTAACCCAAGGTCACAGCTCAAATGCGGCCAGCAACTCTGTGAGCTTGCCCTCTTCTCTGGAGGCCTTGAAAGAGACACGGCAGCAACAGTCATCAAAGGTAACAAACAGCACTTTACACAACAGCCACCCTCCCCCTTTCAGTCCTTATACTAGCACTCCCCACTCCTCCCTGACAGCAGCCTCCACCGCCCCACCAGCCTCCACCGCCCTACCCTCCTACCTTTTTCCTTCAACTCATACTCTGCCCCAGCCCCTGGCTTCGTCTTTACCCCAACTGCCTCCCACAGCAGAGCGCAGTGCATCACACAGGAAGAGGCAGCAGAGATCTCCCATAATGCTGCAGAAAACCCCGTCAGGAGATTCGGTTTCTGCCACAGTTATCAACCTTTCCTCTGCTTCCTCTTCCTTGCACTCCTCTACCTCAGCTGTGCAGAACCAGAATGCTGTTATGCTGGAAAACCACCATCATCTCCTACTTGGGCTCCCTGCTTCTCAACAGACAGCACCCCTTTCCAAGCCTCCTCGACAAAATGAGGCTCTTGATTTCACTACAGGCCCAACGTCTTCACATCTTGGTTTGGATCAAGCGACCCAGCCTCTTTCTGCTCTGTTACACTTGCTCAGTGTACAGAATGCACAAGCCACAGCCTCAGCATCCAACCCTGCTTCAGCTCAACTAGGATCTGTTGAAGGAGGTGAACACACTAATAAACAGAATCAGAGACTGTCACCCACTTCTCCCACTCCTCATTCTAACATCAGGCACTCACAGACACTGTCACCTTGTCGAACCAATGACACTAATCCACTACCCTTGGTGCCACAGCCACTTTCTCCCCCCACTTCCTCACATTTCAGATCAGTGCAGTCTCATTCAACTCCTCGGTCTACTAAATCAAGTCCTCGACAGAGACGTTCGCCTTCGACAGCGCTGCCCAACTCAAACTTAACTTTACGCAATAGCAACAGTCCATCTCAGCATTCACCCCCGACTCCCTCAGACAAGCATCATCCAAGTGAGAATCCCATTTCTACAATAGACTGTGTTTCCCAGGCTTCTTTGCAGGAATCCTCTGCACAGACCTCAGAGGCAGTGGAGATGGGTGGTAACGGCATATCCACATCAGTGGACTTGAGTCAGTCTCATGGCAGTGTTTCTGTGGCAATAGCCACCTCACCGAAGCCTCTTGACCTTAGCAACCATGTTTTGGCCCTTCTTGCAGCATCTTCTACTGTGCTACAGGGGGAGGGTAGCACCTCTGACTGTACCACTAATGTGGAGATGTCTTCCGAAGAAAACCACACTGCAGGTGAGGATGTTGTTGAGTCAGAAATTTGTTTGTATTCTAAGATATGACCTCAACTTTTGAATTCATATAGTAGTAACACAAAGATTTGTAATATACTGAAAGCTAACTTTGCAGACCTTTTAAAAAATAATATACTTATGATCAATTAAGATACCGCAGAATCAACCACCACACTCAAATCCTGTTTGTCTTTCTGTACAGAGCTTGAGGGGCCTGGATGTGTGGAGCCAAAGGTCTCCAGTGTGACCAAAACTCTAGCAGCCACCAGTTCCCCTAGTCTTGAAGATAGCCCCCCTAGCCCTACAACTGTCAATGACTCAGCTACCCCCTTACCTCTGGCAGAGGCATTCCCTTTCATGAATCAAGAGCAGTTGCTTCAGCTGCTATCGTCAACTGGAGGTCTGCCATCCCTCCTGGACCCCGCTGTCCTCACATCATTGCCCTTAGGCGGGGTGTGGTTAGGAGGGCAACATGCACAGATAACTGCCAATGCTTCACCACAAACGCCACAGAATCTGGCTGACCAGCAACAATCAGAGCAGCAACAGTTACTGATACAGCAACAGGATACACAGCAGCAAAACCAGGATCAGCACCAGAAGCAACAACAGATAAACAATAATCCTACGTTTCCCTTGTTGCCGTTATTGAGTGGTGCCCATGGGGAGCTGCCTCTGAACCTTTTGGGTCTGTTGAACCCACTTCCACCCCCAGCCTCCACTCCTACCCCAGGCCAGGAAGCTGAATTAGCACTAACAGAAAAATCTAGCCTCCAGGCTCTGATCATGGCTTCCTTGTTACTCGGGCAACAGCAGCCGCCTTTGTTATCTCTTTCTGGGCTCGGTCAGTTGAGCCAAGTCAGCTTGGAAGTTCCTCTTCAGCAGTCACAACAAATCCCCACCACACTGGAGGGTGTCACTTTGGATAAGACCTCTGGCCTCCTGGATACATCCACCTTGCCAGGGTTACTGGAGGTCGCCCAGGGTCTTCTCCCAGTTCCTCCAGGAGCTGAAGGCTCTATCCAAGCCCTGCAGTCTCTGCTTCTTCCTGCTGCTCTTTCTCCCCATGCAGCCTTCCTGCCCATCAGCCCTGCCTTGCTCACTGCTGCCCTGAGCTCCTCCGAGCTCCACCCACCTCCCCACACCCATTTAGCTCCCCCACAGACCCAACATACTCAACCTCAGGTAGGCTCCCCAGTCTCCTCTAGCTCTTTTGTGTGAGCTCATACTAGTTTCCTGCAAAAACCCTTCAGCATGAGCTAATTTCCTTAACTCCTTTGCATCGAGTGCTTTTCCTTAAACACATCAACTTTTTTCCTTTTCTCATAAGAACAGCTAAACTATTTTTTAATGGAGCTTTACTCTAACTACTCTGTTGTTTGATCAGTTATATTCAGCCTGCGACGTGTTTGTGATAATACACTAACTTTTATTTTTACAGAAAAGTACAAGGATTTTTCATATTTCTCTGCATTTTTCTGGACTCTTTTCTAATTTTCTCTTTATTTATCAGATTCTGTAAACATATATATTTTTCCTGTACCTGCTCTTTAGGTACCCACAGATACTGGTGTTGACACCCTCATACCCCTATCACTCCAATGCAAGGACAACCACATCCTCCAACAGTTACTACCTACTTTGCTTAATCCTGCTGTACTGGGTGAGTTAGTGCCCCCCCTCTGTAACAAGATTACATTCAGTATGTTAACAACAAATGATTTTTGAGTTTTTCCAGTATTAAAAAAGGTAATACTGCAAATATTCTGTAATATCAAGACATTATTTCACGGTGTCTATGATATTTGTCTGTAGGAGATCTTTCTGGCATCACAGGCCTCCATAACATGTTGGGTATTGGAGCAGGTTCCATCCTCCTACCGACAGTCCAGACCTCTACCTTGGGCATGCCTCTGCTGCAGGGTCCTGATGGAGCCATTAACTTGCTCAACAACATACAGGTAGGTCATTTTAATAAAGCAAATGTGATCAAGCAGCCAGTAAGTTGCAGTCTGTGTAGTAGGTGTGTGTTTTTGTTTTTTTCCTCCAGCTAAACCTTGCACCACCCTCAGAAGGAGAGAAGCCAATCTCAATTCAGGAAACGCAAAGCCCGGCGCAACAGGAAGACATTTCAGCCTGTCAGATTGCCCCAGAAGTGATCCCCAGTTCTCGCCCAGCTCCTGCACTTTCCCAGCAACTCAGCCCGCCTACTCAGCGAGGATCCGAGGGCAGACCTGTTATCGATCCTTACACCTCTTTCATGGACACAATTTATACCTCCTTCCTTCAAGTCAGCGCTAAAGAGCAGGAAGATGGGGCCCACTTAGGGCCATCTGACCCCACTTCACCCTTTTGTGCCTTACCACCCGTTTCCTTCCCTATCGAGCATCATACACCATCCACCCCTGGTTCAGCTCTGCCACAGGCAAGTGCGCCAATCTCCCTTAGCCCACGGAGGGCTTGTTCTCTCCGCAACCCAGACTTGTCTCGACTCAGTCTGGAAGCAGCAGCCCATTCTCCAGCCCAGGGTACACCCAAACCCACTGAGGATGGTTCTACGTCACCTTTGCAAAGAAAGCCAGTCATTGTAGAGGGACATACACACCCAGAGCCTCCTCTGCCACCTATATACTTGGAGGAGGCTAAGACAGACTGTACTGCACCTGCTGCAGCGGTGTGTCCTTTTGTAGAGGCAGGGGACAACAGGCAGGGCCATCTTCCCCATTCAGGGTACCTCAGTCCCCGGGATGGATGCAGCAGGAGGCCCAGTGAGGAGACATCTGGGATATTACGGCACACAGAACAGGGAAGGGTGAGTGACTGAGTCTGTTGTTATCTTCACACTTTCAAACTCACTCATGCATCATCATTCTGCACCAAAATAGGAATTTGGTATGAACCCAAGACTGTGAAAATTGAGGGACTGTGAATGTCACATCATGACTGAAAGATGGTGCTTTTGTTATTTGATATCTGATTCTGCTCCAAAGGATCAAGCAGGAGAAGCGGGTGGAACCAGAAGAGGAAGGAAAAGAAAGCAAACGTATGTTGTCTTGTACATTTCTGAGAAATAAATTAGAACCATGAAGTACACGTGATTTCTGTTGTTATATTGAGCTTTAATGAATTCTTCTGTTTTTTCTTGCTTTATCAGGCTGCAGAATGTGTTGGAGGATTTCAGAGACATGGATGCTGCAGCACTAGAGGAAACCAAGGCCACAGTAAGACACGTACTCACTAGTATAGAAGTGTTGTTGAGTTGTTTGAGCATTTTCAAGCCACCAGTCTGGGGGTGACTTGTGGTTGAAGATGAATATGCTGCACTCGCTATCCAACAGCTTGATAGGTTTTTAGCCATGTAGGGGCATAGCTCTGGAAATTGGTTTGGTAGTTGAATGGCTGGTGATCAACTATTATCATCCTCAGACTTTTCGTCTTGCACCATCAAAGAGGTGACTCAACAATTGTTGAGTAGTCAGTCACAGTACAAATGGATAAACTGTGATGAAATACTCATTTAGCATTTATCATAGTACAGCATGTGTTTTTTCTTAAGGCTGGAAAGGAAATGCTGTATCTGCTCCGTGCTGAGAATCTAGGAGTGCTTGTAAAGCAAATGTACTTCTTTCTGTTGTTCAGACAGCGCTGCTAAAGCCTGAGAGGTCAGTCCGCGGCAGGAGGCGACGAGGCGCCAGGTCTCAGAGGCAGTGATTTGTGGAGAGAGCCGTCAGTCAAACCTGTTCACCAATCAGGCGGCAAGATGCCCGTCTTTCCCCCTCCATCTCTCCACCATCATCACCACTGTTTAGACTTTTCTTTTATTAAACTGCACTAATATTATGCTGTTGTCATGTCAACCATTGTTACAGCAACCACTATGGAAAAAAAATGCATAGAGAGATCAAGTCTGAAAAATAACGGAAGAGACATTTATAGGTCCTCTCTTAGGTTTAGTTCACAAAATAATGGTTGCTTGACTTTGTCAGAGACCTGTTCATGGTTGGTGTTTGAATATTATCAATAAGAAAACACAAAAAATACAAAAGTACTGTTTTCTTCTCATCAGTGTGTAACTGTGAGTCAGGATAAAGCTCATCTACTTGAACGATGCTCTCTGTTGGAAGTGTGTCTATATGTTTGTGGATGTGTGTGTTTTTTTATGTGTTTGAGCGTGTGTGTGTGTGTGTGTGTGTGTTGGACAACAGTGCTATTGCTGAGCCCCTCATTGTCCGACCTTTAGCTGAATTTATTTTTATTTTGGTTATCAGGACCTTGTCTGTAAGATAAAGGGCTCTTTTCAGAGACACGCAGTGGTTGTGTTTTAATAACATGTCTTAAAAGGTTTTCTGAAGGTAGAAGAGAATATAAGAAGGAACAGACTTGAGTTGTTTTTTGTTTTTCTTTTCATAGTATGAACCAACCTCCATATGGGACAAGCCAGAGAAAATGTTGTTCACCCTTTAGATGTCTTAGCCAGTTTACATCAAGTACTTAAACAGTTGTTTTTATCATGATATCTACATGACCTGGTGTTTCTTGTTCATCACTAAAACCTTTGTAACTGGGAAAACATCGTAGAAGTCTTTAAATTGTTTCATAACACATGGAGTTTTCCAAAACATCAATACAAGTAATTTTGACCATGTTGGATTATCAAATTCCACAACAAACGATAACATACCCGTTAGCAAATTATTTACATTTCACATGTGTCATTTGTTGCTGTGAAGAATTACATGTAGCTGCTGTGTGATGGAGACTATTAACTATTCGTTGACTAAACACCTACCCAAACGTTCACTCCTCAGCCATGGCATAAACATCTGGAAAAAGGACAGACATTTTTAGTTGAGCATTTGCAGGAAGTCTATGCTTATGTCCTTTGACTGATGGAACAAATGGCTGCAAAAGTTCAGTGCAGAGAAATGTGATGTCCTCGGTGGATCTGTTGAGTCCCTGTGTTACTGTGGATTTGGAGTAATATTGTCCCCGGTCTCCTCATCACTGTTTGAGCTCTTCTCCACACACTGCCCTGCCCCAAGAGTACTGGCATCTTTAGCTGTATTTAAAAAAATGAATAAAGAAAAGTGAAAAAGAAAGCAGATTATGCAATTTCTACACTTGGAGATTTGTACATATGTACAGTTAATGTGTTTTATTTTGATTTTATATTGTTAGAGAAAGAGACGAGAGAAAACAATGAATTGTACATTTTTCTGGGAATTGTAATTAAGTATTTTTCTCATTCTACCCCTTGCTTTCGATACTTATGTTTCAAAAGAAGATTAAATTGTGGACTGTAGCTTTCTTTTTTATATGGGAGTCTTTTTTATTTAATATTAAACTATTTACAGAAAATGTACTTTGTGTTGATTTGTGTTGAGAAAAGGATAGAAATGAATAAATTTCATGGTGTAAAGGTGTTATCACGTTGTACTTTAGGTATAAAAAGTGTCATAGTCACAGTCGGATTATTCAAGACACTTTATTAATCCCAGAGGGAGATTGAAACAGCAGTCAGCACGATTCTAACCTGCATGGGGAGACCCCTAGGCCATCACCTTAACCTCTCAGCCACAACAACTTACATTAGTATAGAAAAAAGCTCTATGTAGAGTTTGTCTGAATGTTACTGGGATACAAAACCAGTTTACGTCAGTTACCAACTCTGTGCAGTAAGAACTGAGTTAGACACTCCCCCAAGGTTCAACATTATTGAAACTATTATTAGTGCAGGCACATATTGGTATATTCCTATTTTCTGTACACCCATACAGTCTGGATGAAACATGCATGAGTGCCTGCTACCCGTAAGTTGGCGAGTGGTCACATAGGTCCAGGCACAACCTTTCACCAACCTATCATGCTGCCCTTTTAACCATCCCCAGGAAAATCAGGTCCAATTCACACATCCACCAGGATGGCCGTGACTCTTAACGACCCACTTAATGGGGCAGGAGGAGCTGCCAGGGGTGGAGCTGTTACATCCACCCCCTGCCTTTGTTTCACTTAACGAGCCCATTCAAGTCAGGTAAGAGGTGCAACCAACCTGGAGGTTGCACCTCTTCCCTCAGATTGAAAAAGTTTCGTGGACGCAGAACAAAACGTCTCTACTGAAAGAAAGAAGTCCAGATGCTATGACTACACCTTCTGACAACTTTACCTGAATGAATGAGAATCTTCACAGACATGTCTTAACTCAAAGTTAATGGGACACGTGTCGATCATTGCTTATTTTAATGATTTGACAATGTAATACTGCATGTGTGTGTACTCCATAAGTGTTTTAAAGGTTTGCAGAAGTTTGAGAAGCAGTTTTAGTTGTATTTTTATCGTCAGCATGTGCAGCTTCATCCCTGCTTTATATCACTCGCTGTAATGCTTCGTCAAGGTGAAGGCTAAACGCGCCTGTTAGAAATGCAACTTAGGTTTTTTATGGCACTGTCAGGTTTAGGAGATGGGCAGAAGTCATTCTTCATGTCCCTGTTTGGATGTGACGCCGCAGCAGGCATATTTGGTTTCCGCCGGCCTGTGGGGATGGGGATGCGGATGCTGTGGGTACCACTTTAAAGAGGCGGATGCAGACCACGCCCTTTCTCGACGCGCCGACAGAGAGCGCTGTGGCGACTAAAAGCAGGCCGAGCATCAGCAGCTTTACCCCACTGCCCTTCTCCAGCACCATCTCACCTTCAACCGGCCAGACGCACATCCACCGTCGCTCCCGGGAAAGAAAAGAAAGAAGAGGGAAAAGACAGAAATCGACGAAACAGGAGAAACCGAGCAACATAACTGCGAGTTGTTTTAATGATGTAGGGCATCGTTTGCGGTCTGACATCTAGTTTAGCTTCACTGCGACACACAAACACCGCTCAGCTGCGCATAAATAAATCCCGTCCTCTCTCAGCCCGCCGGGATCAAACCGCTGAAGCTGCCCAGAGTCGTCTCGACGAAGCGGGTCGAAGTGTCTGCGCGTTTGTTTTTACGGTCAGATCGGGCCCCGATTAGCGTCTGCATCCTCAGCAGCATCCTTCCACTCAGCAGAAAAAAGCATCCTTCCTCCTCACTGAATCTGCGCAATGGCCGATGTCCCAGCTGAGTGCAACATAAAAGTGCTGTGTCGCTTCCGTCCTCTCAACCAGTCGGAGATTATACGAGGGGACCTGTTTCTCCCTAAATTCCAGGGAGATGACACGGTCTTCGTCGGGGTAAGTACGGGAGGCGCTTTATTGTGCACACAGGCCCTTCATCATTAAATCACCAGCTCGACCCATCTGTTTGGATGTGAACACAGGGTGTATGTACCCCACCCAAATCTGTCTTTATCTCAACATGACAAAGCAAAAATACACGTGATGCTACTAAAATGCATCAGCTGAGTGAGGTCTGCATGTGACAGGAATATTAGAGTAACACATGCACATGTGTTTTCAAAGATATTCCACAGAGAAAATAACAGCAGACTTTTTTAACAAACTGTATGCTGCTGTGTTTTTCTGAAGGCCCACATCACTCATCCATTGCTGTTTTCCACACTCATTTTGATGTGTCCATTCATTGGCATCTCCTCAAAGCTACAGTGGGCAGCGTTCTCGTTTTTACTCTACACTGTTTTGTTTTGGTTTGGTTGCTCCTCCAGCAGCAGGCCCCTACAGATATGCTGGTGCAGGAGGTTCTATCTGCTGATGATGTAGGAGTAGTAGATGTTGAAGTTGGGAAATAGATGCCTGATTTGGGTGGGATGATGCTGCATGAGTGTTTATAAAGCTGATACCCAAGACCAACATGCAGAAAACAGCTGGAGAGCACCTGTTTCCGTCAAGACATTGAATAAGATTTTTGTCCAAGCTGAAAAGAATATTTTGCTGTATGCATTTTTTGTAAATGTAATGTTTAAAGGGCAGTTTGCTGAAACAGTCACAAATGTATTAGAACAACTTAAAGCTGAGATACGTGATAAATAGATATATGGTAGCATTTATGCTCATATATGTTGCTGGTCTGTCTGTATATTAAATGAGATATAAAAATAGAGCTGGGAGGACTGCACAGAGGGCTAAAAATCGAGGAGGAATAATTAGCTTTGATTTTCCTCTGGCTGGTGTGCTAAAGGGAGGAACAATGTTGAAACTTCCCTGCAGCGATAATGCAACGATCCGGACCCGACCATCCTGTCTGCTGATGGCACGAGGCTGGACAGTAGAGTCAGAACTGATCTCAGTAATTGCCTACAGAGAGGATCAATAATCACCCAGTGGTCTCATGCCCTGACTGGCCTGCCTTCTTACTGGCTCCACCTGTTTATGCCTCAGTCTTATCTCTCTCCACCCCTCCTCCACTCATTCATCTCTATGTTTATGTGTCTTTCTGTGCCTATAGTCCTGGCCTTGAATGTTTCTCTCTATTAAATCACTCTGTCATGGGCGGCAGTCAGAAGATGAGTCAGTTGGTTAATGACATTTAATATGGCTCATGTTCTGGCAGCTCACTGTTGCAACGTTGCCTGTGAATCAGATAGGACGATGACATTCAGGGATTTGATAGCCTGGTTTCTGCAGAGCAGCTTTTATAGGGCTGAGTCACGTATCAGCGTGTCATACAGGACCCTACTATTGCCTGCATGAAAAAAAAGGAAAATGTGTGTGTAGGGTAGGCATTAGTTCAGAGTTCAGAGGGAAAACTTTCAGTAATTATAAATATAAAAGATTTAGGCAGGTGCTTCACATGTTTTATTTATTGACCTGCTTTCTTATACTGTGCACAAGCCATAAACTTTATTCAACATGTTTATGTGGTTGAGTGTATTTTTTAAAATGTATATTGATTGATATTAAACTAAATATTAAAACTGACAAGCTACATCTGGGGAAGCTGCAGGGAAGCTGTGCCGGATACATGGCTTCATATAACTTATATATAACAATGTGAAACTCGGGAACTCTCTGACTACCTGGAAGACAGAGGCACAGCAGATGCAGGTTTCTCACTCATGTCATCAGCTTTTCTTGTGCAAGTACTGTCTGTTTGCGCAAGGACTTACTGCACTTACTGTCTGTATGTTTGACCAAACCAGCCATGAAGATGGGATTGGTTTAGATGACTTCATTAGGTGCGCCTCTACAATTAGAGCAACTCCGTTATGAAATCTAGTTTTACAAGATTAGAACTTCTCTGACTTAGTTTGTGTTTATTACTGAGGTCATAGTACGTGGTGGAGTTTATATTAAGCGGTGTGTCTAATGTTTTGGGCACCCTACAATAAATGAGAGGGTCACTGACCACCTCATGAGGTCTGAAAACATTTAGCGAAGTTTATACAGACGACTGGAAGTGTATATAATACACACCCCTATCACATATAAGCTAAATGCTGAACTTCTTCTCTGAATGTGGTATAGAGGTAAAATCTCTTGTTAAGTGTTTGTTCATGATCTTCACAGGGGAAGTCCTACGCGTTTGATCGAGTGTTTCCAACCAACACCACCCAGGAGCAGGTGTACAACACCTGCGCCAAACAGATTGTCAAGGGTATGTTTAAGTGTCTGCATTTAAAACAACATACTATTTAAAAATACATATATGCAGATATTGTGCTGTGGTCTCATGTATTGTGTGTTTTCCTCATAGATGTGCTAGGAGGGTATAATGGCACTATCTTTGCATATGGACAAACCTCCTCCGGGAAGACTCACACCATGGAGGTACAGTTTTTCAATGCGAAACCGCCACAATTCCCATTTAACTTACTTTTATTCATTTTAACAGAGAAATGTTCCTTTATAAAGTCATTACTCAGCTCCAATAGGGTTGTTCTTCTGAGTTTTGGGTGTTTGTGCCGATTTTATACAACAATGTATTAACATACCCTGTATTCTGATTTATATTTTGCACCACTAAGGTTACTTCTCTGGAAAAATCACCCATTAGCCTTTTTTGCAACACTGGGTCTTAGTTTTAATCCCACTGCTTTGACTCTTTGCTTTTTTGCTGTTTGTGATTCATAGACATTTGTGGACATGTCCTATTTTAAGAGAGTTTAAATGCATTATTACAAGACGTCTGTAATAACTTTTGAGTCTTTTAGAGATTACCTCTCACAGCTAGTGATTTCCTATTGCAGGGCAAGCTGCACGACCCTCACCAGATGGGTATCATTCCTCGTATCGCTGAGGACATTTTCAACCACATCTTTGCCATGGATGAGAACCTTGAATTCCACATAAAGGTATGTGCATGTTTCTTACTGTTAAGACATTCTCACACAAATATTTCTTGTCATAATTAACATCTTATTTAACACCTAAAGAGAGTTGTTTTAAAGGGATTAAGTCTGGGCAGAAATAACGCCATAATATTTCTTTCTACCTCACCAGGTTTCCTACTTCGAGATCTACATGGATAAAATCCGTGACCTGCTTGATGGTTTGTATTGATGAACCCTTTTGTGATTTCCCTGCTAACAGTATTTTGTGTAATATCTTGTCCTTTAACATTGTTTTCTTTCCTATTTTTTAGTGACAAAGACCAACCTGTCAGTACACGAAGATAAGAATAGGGTTCCATATGTCAAGGTTTGTGATAAATGTATGTTTACATGGATGCTTTAGGTGTAGGCTGCATCAGATTCATGATATTTAGTCTCATGTTCTTCCTTTCTCCTCTCCTCTCCTGTTCTAAGGGATGCACTGAGCGTTTCGTGTCCAGCCCTGATGAGGTTATGGATGTGATTGATGAGGGCAAAGCCAACCGCCATGTTGCGGTGACCAGTGAGTCTTTTACTCCTAATATCACGCAAACCCATGTACATACATGAATATTACAGGTCAGAAAAGAAATGATTATTAAGGACAATTAAAAAATAACCCAGCACAGAGATGTTTAGTGAAACATTTGTCCTCTCCACTCAGTAAAGTTTTCATGCTGCTCTACTTCCACATCAGAGATGCTGAGTGTGTTGGTTTCTCGTTAGTGCCAGCAGTCACTCTTGCAGCTCGTTACTTATGAAAGCCGAGTTCGTGTAGGCCGTTAATGTGTCTTATGTAAAATGGTGTTAATGTGCTATAATTTGTAATCTTTATTCCTCCTCATAAAAAGAAAAAAAGCTCCTGTCCTGACAGATGAAGCTTATTGGCACTGATGGACAGTTATTGTGAATTTGGAAAGTATCTAAGTGTGTCTGCCTAAAGCAATCAATAATTCCTAACAAACAAACATAAATAGCTTTTCTTTCTAACAGTGAAGTATTCATTAAACTGGCAGCAGTGTGTCAGTTACACGCACGAAATGGAGGACCCAAATGCACACCGAAGGCAAGAGAGGGTTTAAATAAAGGAACTTTATTGCAACTTAACATAACAGGAAAC
>JAUMHF010000024.1:7087317-7131621 GCA_032359275.1 Microctenopoma steveboyesi
GCAGAGGCTTAAATGGAGAGGAGACTGATTGATAATGAGGCACACCTGGAAATAATGAGGGAGTGAAAGTGGAGAGAAAGGGGAGAGAGAGGGGAGTGAGGAGACATGACACTGACACAGTGTATTTAGTTTTAAGTGATGTTACCTCCACATGCTTGAATTAAAAGCAGCGTGATATGTAAAACCTTTGTTTTTGCCACCGTGCCGCTGACTCATTCTTCTATGGTTTAGTAATAATATCTTGCTAATGTGGGGGCTAAGATGATTCAGTATGACCTAATTCAGTAAATCCAGTCATTACAATTGATTAAAATGTTGCAGCAGTGTAGACATTTGTCTCAAAATATCTGTTAGACGGCAGAATACAATCAAAATTGTACTTATTATTTCTGTGGTGGAGACTGGTGCTGACTCACAGTGACTGAATTAATAAGAGCAAGGTCAAATGAGCTATGGGATCCAGTGCTCAACAACACACCAGGACGGCCTCACTGTAATAAATCTGTAGAGTGTAGAGTTCATACATTTTGTACCTCCGTCCCTGCACGAGGCTTTTGTGACACTTGTAAGAACTCACTCATTTCATTCAGGCCTTTTAAGCACTTCAGGCTGTGCTTTGTTGTCATCTGTGCTGGAGGACTACAGCTTTGTGTCATTGTCCAGGAAGATCAATTTCACTGACATTGCCAGTGTTAACAACACATTTAATAACCTACAATATGTTATAGATTTATTTACTCTGAGTATGGGGTCATCAAGGAAATTAAATACTATTATGACACTATTAAACCATTATATTATATAATCAAACTAAAAACAAACAGCATAGAAATCAACACAGCCAATAATTAGGCAAATTCATTTCATTTGATTTATTATATTTGTAAATTACTCATATATTCACTAGATCCTACATTAACTTTCATGCTTCTAAGTGCGAGTCCTACTAATCTCTGCCTCTAGATTCATAACAATAACAATCTGATGGGGTCAGCATGCATGCAATGAGCCAGTGCAATGAATCACAAGTCAGAGTCATGCCCACCTTCAAAATAACGTAAGTTAAACACATACTCTATAATGAAAGAAGAACATTTATTTGGTTATTCATGCACATATCATTTTTTTTTAAATCCTGTAAAAAAAAGTCATTAGCTTGTGCTTTGCTAATGTTGGAATTCTGGGCATTTACTGAGCACTGAACAGACCCATAAAACACTGACTGACCCAACCGAGCGACAGCGTGTGCTCTGGCAAAGGATGCTGAATCCCTCTGTCCATATTAAATTCTTTTCTCTGCGTTCCAACAGAGACAGTCATTTTAATGTAGTGTTACAACAACCGCGAATTGTGGTTGAATAGTTGTTGAATATTCATTGAATGCCAAGACAAATTCTTTTATAGAGGTTTTTAAAAAACATGTTTAAAAAGCCACCCACAAAAAAAGAAAGTCTTCTACGTGGAGTAGAAATAACATAAAGCTTTTCAGTGCTAATAAAACGATGACAATGTCTTTCTCCCACAGCGCAGACTGGAAAACCAATTAAATAAGACACAAAGCAGTAGATCAGATTTGCTGAAAGGAGTTTTCTCCAGCAGCACAGTCTTCTCTGTTTCCTGTTGACGCTCGCTGACTCATGGTGCTGCAGAACGGTGTGCTAAAAGCAGATAACACTGTGCAGACACCAACCCTCCGATATCATCTGCAGAGAAACCTGAACTTTCTGTCTGTGAAGAGGTCTAATGAAGAGGGACATTTAGCTACATGCTGATGAGAATTGGTGACATCATTCTGCTGCAAGAAAGACTTTTCGATTAAGCTGTTCCTGATTAAAGTACATTACAGGAGACGCTACCCGGCAGCATTTGACACAGCAGACATGTTGAAACGTCCAACACCAACAAGACAAGTCTGTGGCTTGTGATCATCTGTGTGAAATATAATTTCTCCCCATGACTGTGACTTCAGCTTATGTTAAAATCTTCTCAAACTCAAGTATGAAACCTCTTTCACCCATCTGACCGTAATGTCGCCTCTGTTTTTGTGCAGACATGAATGAGCACAGCTCTCGCAGCCACAGCATCTTCTTAATCAACATCAAGCAGGAACATGTGGAGACCGAGCAGAAGCTTTGTGGAAAACTCTACCTGGTGGATCTGGCTGGAAGTGAAAAGGTAAGAGGGAAAGATGCAGAAATCTACCGTTATGGAGACAAAAATTATTCTGTGCCTGTGTCATCTGTGCTTTTCTTCAGCTGTGCATTGGACTTCACTCTTTTTGTCTTCACCTTTGTTCCAGGTCAGTAAGACCGGAGCTGCAGGATCCGTTCTGGATGAAGCTAAAAACATCAACAAGTCTCTTTCTGCTCTGGGAAACGTCATCTCTGCCTTGGCGGAGGGCACGGTGAGACATTTTCACCCCGATTCCCTCATTTCTATCAGCAGTAGAGTAACAATTGAGATTGTGTGTTTGTAATAAGACAACAGATTTATATTTGCAGTAAATTGCTTATATATTTATTCATGAAACATATTTTCAGAACTAAAGCTTAATTGTGAAAATGGAATTTAGATAAACTGAAACATGTTTAAATCCCATGCGAACAGCTGGCAGGTTGTATACTGGAAAATAAGCCTTCGCTCTCTTTTCCAACGCTGCAGGGATCAGGGCCTTGTGTTGACCTCATAATGAAATGCATGTCCAGTACCCACACCCTCCTTTTCTCTCTGCCAACTCACCATGTTTGACCGGCAAATGCCAAATCAGCCCTAGTTGGACGGGACACAGTCAATCTGCCACATTTATCAGTTTGTCAGAATCTAAAACAGAGAAACAGAAAGGAATTGAAAAGTGAACATTTTCACTTACTGTAATCTGCTGATAAATCACTGCAGTACCCAACTGCAAAAAAACATTTATTAACATTTATTTTACCCTGTCTGTCTTCTCTGTCTTACTTATTCCTCATTTTCTCTATTGTTTTCCTTCCTGAGTGTTTCCTGTCCTCCCATTACCATCCCTTCCATTCTTTTTTCTTCTCCTCTCCTGCAGAAATCACACGTGCCGTATCGTGACAGCAAAATGACCCGCATCCTGCAGGACTCCCTGGGTGGGAACTGTCGCACCACCATGTTCATCTGCTGCTCACCCTCCAACTACAACGAAGCTGAGACCAAGTCAACTCTGATGTTTGGACAACGGTAGAGTCACGTGTTTAATACAGTCGGCGCATTTGTGGAAAGAGAACTTTATTAAAATGTATTTAGCAGGAGCTACATGTACACACAGTAAGGAGGAGCTATTTTGGATTTTTTGGACACAAGGCTGAGTTACATCTGTAGATCCACTCAGTGCACCTGTAGAAATAAATTTCACATATTTAAGTACTTACAATAAATACAATATGATTATTAAGGTCAAATTTGGGCAAATATTTCTTAATAAAACACAAACACTTGTTATAAGCCTCTTTCTTAATTATAACGAACACTTTATTGATCCCTTAATCACTAGTTCATATTTTACCTATGTCCCTCTGTGTCTGTCACAGTGCCAAGACCATCAGGAACACTGCCTCCATCAATCTGGAGCTGACGGCTGAGCAGTGGAAGAGAAAGTACGAGAAGGAGAAGGAGAAAAACAAGACCCTTAAGGACACCATCCAGAAATTGGAGTCTGAGCTCAACCGCTGGAGAAACGGTGAGTCACTTTACACCTTTCTTCTGTTCCCCAGCATGATTACAGTGTTCTTATCAACTTGTTTCTGTCCACTTTGTCTCTTCATGCTTCCCCTCAGGAGAGGATGTGCCTGAGACAGAGCAGGCCACTCCTGACATGGTGATCCGCTTTGAGTCCGTGGAGGAGCGCCCCATCTTGGATAATGACACCTCCTCCATTGTAGTCCGCATTTCCGAGGAGGAGCGCCAGAAATATGAAGAGGAGATCCGCAAGTTGTACAAGCAATTGGATGACAAGGTAAAAAAAAAACAAGAAATCGAATATGAGCATTAGTTTGAATAATGGCTTAATTTTACTTTTACTTCACTCTTTAATTTTACTAATGTTGCTCCACTGCAATAGTAAGTTCTAATAATATAAAGTTATTGTTATTTTATTTATAGTCTATAAAATATTTATTTTTTTGTTTAGGACGCAACATCTTATACCCTGAAATGTCATTTTACATTTAAGTGACATTTAAGTGATGTGAGGTTGGTGTTCACATTGTGTTTACACAGGATGATGAGATTAACCTGCAGTGTCAGTTGGTGGAGAAACTGAAAGAGCAGATGTTAGACCAGGATGAGGTGGGTATACAGTACACAAACCTAAAGATTCAAGATTCACAACAGAAAGTTTAAATACACATATCTAAATGAAGTGAAAATAAGAACAACTTAAACAGAGACGTTAGAATTTTATATTTTTTATGCGATTGAGTGTAGCAGGTAATGTTAAGGTGCATTGTACCGTGATAGTGCAACAATAAAATATATTATTTTAAAAAAGCATGTTAATGTAAAACAATAGGGACTGGAAAAAAACTCAAACCCTATGTTTCTCAAACCTGCTGTCACAAACCACATTTCCCTCCCTACAGCTTCTGGCCTCATCCCGTGGTGACGGGGACAAGGTCCAGGCCGAGCTTGGCAGGCTGCAGGTGGAGAGTGACTGTGCTAAAGCTGAGGTGAAGGAGGTGTTGCAGGCTCTGGAGGAGCTGGCCATCAACTATGACCAGAAGAGTCAAGAGGTGGAGGAGAAAGGCCTGCAGAACCAGCTGCTGGCCGACCAGCTGGCCCAGAAAATGGTACGTTTAACAGAATGAGGGCTGAAATCGTAGACAGCTGATGGAACAGAAGACATTCAGTCACTTGCTGCACTACAGAGACAAGCACCTGCATTAGCAACAGTTTCATGAAGAATTAAATGTCAACCAAGTTCACGAGGTTAAAGCTTTTTTAGAATAAATGTAGCTTCGTGTTAGGTTTTCACTTTTTAAATTAGCTGTTCTGTTTTATTTAGTGTGATATATACTCAGCTCTGTATTTTGTCATTTTCTTATTCACTAATGGCCTAATACTGTGTTGTGCTACATCAAACACGTCAGAGTACAAGTGCACTCATGTACATGTACTACATATTTGAGAATGTGCTGAAATCTGATGGTATTTTATCTGTGGTGTCGGTAGCATGTGGATTATTTTAAAGTTCCTCGCCAGGATAGTATCTCATAAATGTATGACCTCTAATACCAAATCCATTTATTGGTTGGTTATTGGTATCACTGATCTTGATTGAGATTAAAAATACTAAACGTTTTCTGTGATGCATATGGACACTTTTACTTTTTGTTAGGCCAGTCTAATGGAGCTGGAGGCAGAGTTGTCTCGCATGCAGGAAGTGAGCGGTCAGCAAAGGAAACGCATCGCAGACGTCCTGAATGGTCTGATGAGGGACCTCAGCGAGTTCAGCACCATTGTGGGAAATGGGGAGATCAAGTTGGTGAGTTAAAACAACGTGATAGAAGAGGTTTAATTCAAAGAGAGAGTAAACAAATGTTTAGATAAAACAACAATAATGAACTGGAAGACACAATAATTACATTCTTTCTCCGGCAGCCGGTGGAGATCAGTGGTGCAATTGAGGAGGAGTTCACAGTGGCTCGCCTCTACATCAGCAAGATCAAGTCTGAGGTGAAGAGCATGGTGAAGCGCTGCCGCCAGCTGGAGAACATGCAGCTGGAGTGCCACCGTAAGATGGAGGAGACTGGCAGGGAGCTCTCCTCCTGCCAGCTCCTCATCTCTCAGGTGAGGAATGGAGAGAAGAAGTCAGAAAGAAAAGGGTGCAATATAGTTGAGTTTGCATGACACTTGTGCGTGATTGTTTTTTGTGTTTCTTCAGCATGAGGCTAAGATCCGCTCTCTGACAGAGTACATGCAAAGTGTGGAGCAGAAGAAGAGGCAGCTGGAGGAGAGCCACGACTCCCTGAGCGAGGAGCTGGCCAAGCTGCAAGAGCAGGGTAAAATGCCCACCTCATGACACATAAAGAAGAAAGTCCTGTTACACAATTACAGAACAATTATTCTAGCAAGGAAATTAGCAGCTGTCATTCAACAACTGTTTTCTAACAGATAACTCCCTGCTTGAGGAGAAGGATGCAGAGAAGGGTGAAACTGAGGATGGGAATGTGAAGGTAGGACATCTCATAAAAAACAATCTCGAAGGATTTACTGCAGAAACCAGCAACATACAAGTTACATAGTGCATTCGTTGTTTTCATTTACAGAAGTCTCATCAGCATGGGGAGTCTCACCGCGGCCTGCATCACCAGCAGCTGGCCCGCCTGCGCGATGAGATCAACGAGAAACAGAGGATGATTGATGAGCTCACTGAGTGCGTGACCATCTTCATTTGTTCTTCGTATTTACACTGAGACATAAATGTGACCATTTATTTCTTTGTTGTGTTACTTCTATTTATCTAATTAGCACGGATCTTCATTTTAATCTCAAATAATTGATTTTATTTTCTTCTCCTGATCACATGGTCACTTCCCGACTCCAGTCGTAACTCCAAGCTGGAGCTGGAGTTGGCTCAGGTTCGTGCTGACTTTGAACACCTGAAGAATCAGGACAGCACCAAGAGCGAGCGCCTGGAGGAGCTCTCGTAAGTCTTCTTTCATAGATGTCGTCACACCAAATAAAATACAACCTGGAGCTGAACGTGCTGAAAACAGTGGAGATGAAGCTTGGCACCCCCCTGTTCCACCCCCCCTCACCATGCTCTCTTGTCTCAGTGGCTTAAATGGGTTACGTTTGCTAGAAAAACTAGACACAAAAACAGTTTCTTCCCTAAGGAAATATGACTAATGAACAACTGACTGCTGCTGCTATATGGACACAGACTGCACACAACTCAGCACACTGCACTAATACACACACACTGTCTTGTCTTTCTGTCTTGTTATAATTTGTCTTTAATTTATTGTTTTTCGTGTATTTGTTTTCTGTCTGTACTGTCATAGAGAAGCCACAACGACCTGATTCCTTGTATTTGCAACATACTTGGCAAATGAGGCTGATTATGATGTCCTGAAGTACACAAAAATATTGTCTGATTTGTAATGATGGTTTTGCTGTTCCTGTCAGATTCCTGCATGAGCGCCATGAGCAGACTAAACAGGACATGAAGGGTCTGGAGGAGACCGTGGTACGTCAGTTTCCCCTGACATATCATCTCCTCTCTATTCTCATTTTGCTTTTCGCACTTTCATGAACCTTTGTCTCTTGTTTATGAGTTCTCTTTCTCACCTCCTCTCCTTTTTTCCGTCCTCCAGGCCCGCGAACTCCAGACCCTCCACAACCTGCGCAAGCTGTTTGTTCAAGACCTCACGTCGCGGGTTAAAAAAGTAAGGGGCTCAGACATGAGAAGTCAAGCCAGTGACTCTCATCCTGGTAGCACTCAGTAGGAATAACAACAGCTCTTATTTAGCTAATATCTGTAAGCTTTTACTATCATATATGACAAGAAACCCTCTTTGGGAAGAGGAAAAATAATAAATGAATTCAATTCATCTTTATTTGTATAGCGCCAAATCTTAACGAAAGTCATTTTAGGGCAGTTTACATAGCAAGGTTTAGGACCTTGCAAAAATATAAGTGTATATGTAAACAAAATAATGCAGAAAACCCAACAGTATTATTTGAGCAAGCACTAGGCAACAGTGGAGAGGAAAAGAGAAAGAGGAAGATACCTCCAGCAGAACCAGGCTCAGTTTCTGCTGGAGGTTCTGCCCGAAGCAGATGGGCGGCCATCTGCCTCGACCGGTTCCTGACTGAATTTACTTCTGATGCTGCCTTCCATCACTCAATTTTGAATTTACTGTGATGTAAAAAAGTGACATTGAAAGCCTGAAGCACAGTGAGTCACTGGTACTTGAATGATATGAAAAGGTTTTTCAGTCTTGGTAGGAGCCGCTCACAGTCACTGTCTTACTTTCTGCTCGTTTATTATTACTTTTCTTTCCTGTTTCTCGTCCTCTGCACAGAGTTCCGAATTGGAGCCTGATGATAGCGGGGGGTCTTGCACCCAGAAGCAGAAGATTTCCTTTCTTGAGAATAACCTGGACCAACTTACAAAGGTTCACAAACAGGTGAGAAACACAGAGAAACTGCAAGAAGACATGAATATAAACACAGATCACGTTAGATTAGCACCCTTAAACTTAACTTTTTCATATTGGCTAAAACAACCTGTTAATTAAAGAACAGCTTATTTCGATCTTTGGTTTATTGATCCCAGATGATGAACAGTAGTGTCTAAATCAGAAGATAGTTGGATTGTCTCAGAGCTGATCATATTAGTCTTTTGAGACAGGTGTGCTGGGAGGCTTGTTATGGTGTAATCTAGTCTTGTCTTGTGGTCTGAGACTTTTCCACTGTTCCACATCAATTAGATAGTAGCCATTAGAGATTAACAGCGATTGTTGTCACAGCGTGGGTGAGGTTGTTGTTTTTATTATTTTATTAGATAAGTAGATATTTTTCTCTTCTTTCCTCACAATGACTTAATTTTTTATTCCATCCTTCTGCGCAATTTCATCCCTCTAAATCAGCTGGTTCGTGACAATGCAGATCTGCGTTGTGAGCTTCCAAAGCTGGAGAAACGGCTTCGGTCTACTGCTGAGAGAGTTAAGGCCCTGGAGACTGCACTGAGGGATGCCAAAGAAGGTGCCATGATTGACCGCCGCCGTTACCAGCAGGAGGTCGATCGCATCAAAGAAGCCATGAAGGCAAAGATTGCAACCAGGCGCCCCCATGCACCACAGATTGGTACTGCCCTGAGGCTTGGTCTGAGATTGATGCTATTACTTGTGTTAATGATGAATAGGAATTCAATGTAAAATGTCTCTTTATGTTTTATTTGACCTATTTAAACCGCAAAATGCAGACTGAGGTTGATTACAGCGGTATCCTGTCTTACATCATTTTATCCTTTCAACAGCCAAACCAGTGAGACCAAAGCAGCTGTCAGTTTGCTCTCCCACAAATTCATTCTACGCCTACATCCGGGCCACCGAACAGTCCAACACTTACAGCAACGCCCTCTTCCAGAGCAGCCCGGCACCACAGAGCTCTGCCAGCGTCAGCTGCAACCCCAACTCTGTCCAGAGCAACACGTGAGTAGAGAATCATCAGCAGTCATTGTAAATGTTAGACTGAGTCTGAGTCTGTATCCACTACTCCACTGATGTTTGTGTGTTTTTCCACAGAGTTTCCACAGCGCTCGGTTACAGAGCAGGCAGATATAACGGAGACACACTGGAGTCCTTCCCACTGAACATTGACAATGGTTAGATTGTAATTTCAATTCAATTCTATTATTATTAGAATTTTATAATATTATAATTATTTTATTTGTATATGAACAAATCACAACATAAGTCATCTCATCTACAGTGTAAAGTTTAGAATATTTGTAGACAACACATCAATCCCACTTGAGCAAGTTCTAGGCAATAGTCTAGAGGAAAAGTTTCCTTGCTTCCTCCCATTATTTGCATCCAAACTAAATTTTTACTGTATGTGCATGTAGTAGATAGTTTGAGATCTTTACTGTCAGGAGCTTTGTTTTCTTTGTTTTTGAATCAATTGTGAAAAGATTGACCAGTGAATTAAATTAAGCCTCTGTTTTGTTTGCAACAGGTAACAACATCAGTGAAACAAGAGACATCAACGACAACAGGTGAGGAATTGAGGGAACAGCCCCTTTTGTTTCTAGACACTTTAAGCTCGACTTTATACTGAGAAGAATCAGACAAAATTTTATTCATCATTAATTCTAGTTTCTGTGTGTGATGGCTGTGTAAGAATTAAAAATACTTGTTTTAAATTTTATGGTCTTTTGAATTTATAGAACTATAGAACTCATATTATACACTAAGTAATTATGATGTAGTCGGATTTGTACTGAGTGATGTACTTGAATGTCTGCGTTGACAGGAGTGATGTTCACTGCGGCAGCGAGGTAGATGATTCAAACAGGCACTACATCATTCAGCAGGAGACTGCTGCAAGTTAATGCCATGGTAACTAACCAAAAACACACACATGCAGCATTGTGTCTTGTGTCACTGCAGTTGCTTGGACCACACAAATCACCTGTATTTTAATTTGCTCCTAAAAAAGATGTCTGTCAAATGTTTCATGTTTTTGGACATTTTAATATTTGAACCAAACAGTAAATACAGTAAAGACTCATAAATTCCTTGTTTTATGAAATGTGAGATTACCAAGGAACATTTTGGAACAATGCCTTTGCAAATGTAGAGACAATGCAACTCAAATGATTTAAACTTTAATATGATAAGATTTCAGGGCATGTAAAGCAGTTTTGATAAAAACTGATACAACTTCACAAAAGGTAGAGCATCTGATAATAATGCTAGTGTATAAGTGTGTAAAGATCATTTTCAATTGATCAATTATCACACATTCACAAAGACATTGAACACATTTTTGTGTTTAACTAAACTTGGATTTCCTTTTATTGTCTCTCTCCAGAAGACGACCAAACACTGTACCCGTCCAAGGGCCCTCCCGTTCCATGTGCATGCAGCCTTTCTTCCTGTTCCTCCACTGCATCAACGATGAAGAGGATGGAAATCTGTTGCCCCGTAGTCCTCTTACTAGATGAAGTCGCTCTTGCTCCTATGGTGATGATTATTGCCCTTTGGGTTGGGGTTCAGTCCCTCTTAGTTCCATCAGTGCAACAAATAAATTATAAAATAAGTCATTTTTTAAATTGTTAATGTGAGCGTTCGTTTAAGTTTCTCATCTGTTCTTACTGATGCTAATTATCTGCTGAGATGGTTGAACTGCCGTGGGACTGACCCCATCCCAAATCCTTATACACACATGTTGTAAATAGTAGTGCTGTATACTCCAGTAGAGGTTTTTGACCAGCAGCTGTTTGTTTAAATGCACAGCCTCCACCGTCCCCTGCACACCTACTTAAGGGCATCATGTGGATGACATACTGTAGGCAGACATGACCTTTCTCTCGTCATTAAGAGTATAGTGTGTAACGCCCACACTGCATGTTGCTTAGTGAGTTGGCTTTGAAATCTTTGCATGTGTCAAGAATCCAGTCAGGAGCTGGTATGCTGATCAGCTTCTACAAATGTCACAGCAAGAGGCGAGCCATCCGATCCTGGCCTCGGCCCATTAGATTTTCTATTTTAAAGTACATTTGAGTCCAAAGCTGGGTTGTGGAGTTGTCACGGCGGGACAAACTTACCAACGTGAAATTTCGATCTAGTTTTAATTCAATCAAAGGGGACTTCAGATGCAAAATGGTGTGAGGGAATCCCAGCCCCCGAAAGCTTTTATAATTGCTTTGATACTGTGATGTTGTCACTGTAAGACGCCACTGTACATTTTATGTAACGTTGCCTATGTCCATTTAATGTGGCTCCCTCTCTGCATCACACCCACACCGTGTGAGTCTTCTTACCGAGCCTAACAACAACTGACATGCTAACATGCTAACATGTGCACACATTTGTAATTACTACCTCTAGAGCAGCTTATATTGAACTAACATAATATCAATTTAAATAACAAATAAGAGGTGATATTAGACTTTCTAGAGAGAGTTGCAAATTTAGTACACAAATAGCTGTAAGTAGATTTAAATCACCTTTTTAGAGCGGTAGTATTGTCTTTCTTCAAGTTCATTCATTAACATTTTCATCTGGTATCAGGATCACAGCTGGGTGGAAAGGGTGTTTGCAAATTATTCCTCCTGCAGCTGACGTGATGCTTTTCTCCCTACTTTCCTTGTTTAAAGTTACACAGCTGATATACTTACAGAAGCCTGTGTGGAAGCTGTTTCATGATTTGGATTCTTAAAATCAGACCCATCTATAGTCCAATTGTTTGACAGTGTCCCCAGCTGAGCAGCCACCAGTCTGGGATGCTTTAACAGACGCCTGCAGTTTGCTCTCAGGTTGTGCTGAAATTCTTCTGTTAGAAATCCTGACCAGCCAATCAGGATAGAAGAAAGCAGCATGCCTGAGGCAGGCGATGAGGAGATGGATCTATCTGAACTGAGCAAAGTCACTGGATTAAAGGTCAGATTAGATCAGACGATGTACGAAGCACGTTTAGTTTCGAGAGTGTTTGAAGCTAAAGGTGCCTCCAAACACATCAGATTGACTTCCATAGTGAAGTCCTATGGCTAGTTGTGATCTTCCCCAGCTGTCTGATCCTGAAAAGCCTCGTTCATGACAGTACTGCTCAGTCTCACCTCTGTACTGGCATTAACAGCATCTCAGGGCTTCACATTCACAATCACAGCCACCATCATTGTCTTCCTCACAGACTTAAAACATTGTGATTGCTGATGAACAATCAGGTCAGTGTGTGATCTTTGAGGCTTGGCAGAGAAACTGAATGATCGAATATCACAGAAATCACATAATTTTGTATATATACAACATCTCCATTCCAGCACATGACATCCCAAATGAAATAATCCCTCAGCCACACCCTGGTCAGACCCTACTGTACATGTGAAAGCAGTCCCTCCATGCGACATCATGTTTTAAATGTAATAAACCAGTTTATGGAAGGGGGGGGGTGTAATATTGCCACCTGCTGTTCCACTGTCTGAGTTCAACATATCTAAAATACATGTGCTATATATTGTTAATCTTGTAAGTAAACTAGTGTGCAATGACATAGTAAAATGTAGAAGAACAGCACACGCTAACTTTGTTCAGAGTTTGTTTTATCTATTTCTGTATGCCTATACCGTAGCATTGACATGATTATGTGAAGAATCACCATGGAGAATTTGTGTATATATAGACTCATCACTATGCTGTACTGTATGTGAACCATTGTGCTGTAGTTAAGAGTTCAATAAACTTGTAGAAAGGAGTTTGGTATTGGGAATTACTTGCATCCAAGGTTTTGTTGCCTCATAGCTTGAAGGATCCGGGTTTGATCCTGTGTGGAGTTTGCATATAGGAGCTATTAGTTGATTTAGATTTGTTTGTTTGTGTCTTACTATTTTGGTTGTATAACAGAAGTAGCAAATGGCCAGTGGATGGACCACAGCCATGCAGGTGTATATAGTTGGGCAGGCCAGCGTAGGACCAGGATGCACCTGGGAGGGCCTATGTTTTTTTGCCATACACACACACACGCACACACACGGCAAAAGAGAGAAATGTTTGTTTGTTAATTAAGATCTAATAAATGATGGAAATGAAAACCCAAAGAATGAACATTGAACTTTTGCATGTGCACGCATCCCACCTATCCCACGGTGCAGCAGTGGCTTTTCAATGGTAAAGGCTGAGCGGCAAAATAGATGGTGGAAAGATAGGATTGAGTATCATGGCTGTTGTTTCAGCTACAGATAAAGGAGAGAACTTTATTCTGCACTACCAGTTGACAGTAGCGCCGCCTACTGGATGAAAAACAAACATTCTTCTCATTCGCTCATTTTAAAGAAGTCATCCAACACAGAGCCAGCCTTCACTGACTCTGATGTTGTTATCCCAGGAGATAGAAGCAGAGATTATTGCCACAGTAGACACTGATTAACATCTAGAGCTAAAAGAGGTAAAACACAGGAATTAAGTCACTATAAAATATCAGTACTTTGTTTTCCAACCAGTGAATATGTGATCTGATTCTTACCAGTGGCTACTGGTGAGTCATGTGTGCTCTCTGTTGTTATCACAACCTCTGACCTAAACAGGTAATGAATTTTCGAACTTTGTTTTGAATGGGCCATTTTTGACATGATAAGGAAATGAGCTGCTGATGTGAAATCCACAGTGTAACGCAGATACTTGATCACAACGAGGAAGAAAGACACTTACAAGTACAAAACCACTGCAGCAACACTTTGTCTGCGCATTGTGATAATGTGATATGTGATCATGTGTGTGTAATGTTGGGAAGCGAAGAAATGCAACTTTCACGAAAATCCACTGCAGAGAGAGAAGAGAGAACTGAAGAGTTTAATTAAGAACTTTCTCCAGAGAATGGCAGATCATTAAAAATCATTTTTTCCGTCATATAAAGACAATAGTGGGACATTTAAGGAATTATTTTAAACCAGAACTTTTTCTTCAATGTTTTACTAAATCCTGACAGTCTGTTTTATTAAATACACTAATAAACATTTTGTTGTGTGGTCATGTTTACATTCATGGAAACTATTACATTAAATTCTGTTAAAGTGATAAAATCCTACTTCCTCTGTTCCCTCTTACAGCAAAATGCTCTTCATCGTTCCCATGAGAAAGGAAGCAGTGATGTAAACAGCAGTGGTATGTGAAGCATCTTTTTACTGTAATGTGCAGTGTGTGTGTGTGTGTGTGTGTGTGTGTGTGTGTGTGTTGTATCCTTATAGTAACACACAGAATTAATAAACTGGTGTCTACAAGAACATATTCTGTAAATTGGTAGAACCTTTCCTGTCTTTGAATTTGTCAGAATTGCAGTTACTGTGAAAATTATACAATTTTTCTTCCATGTTCACCGAATGAAATTAATTTCTATGAATTCATGATCACACTGTCACACACAGGAAATCCACCAAACGGATGTGTTTCCACGCTTGACGTTTCCGCTTCGTCAGTACATTGAAAAGATTTTCATGCTGAACTTTTGGATGTTTTATTCTGTTTTTTTAATTTAAATATAATTTTTAAATATAAAGTTTTATTCACATCATGCAACATTATTCAGAACATAGCTCACACTCATATGTTAATTTGTAAACACTGTTTTCTGCTTTTTTAAAAATGTTATGCTAATACTTGAGAGGAGACAAGATCTTTACCCTTTAATATCTGGTGGCTGCTGTACAAGGATCCACCCTCCACATCCAAGCTCCTGGAATTTGGACTACCTGCTGACTGCTGGGGACATTTAGCTCCACAACAGGGGAAACAAATGCAGAAGTTAAACCTAGGGGGTTAGGTCCAGTTCTGGCATCTTGTAGTCAAAAAGCCCTCTAAGTTAGTTACACTTTGTTTTATGAGGAAAATGCAAGAAAACATGTATATACGGTGAAAATATGTAAATTAAGAGCTACATTTATCTAAACTTCCTTCACACAGGCAGATACTCACCAGAAAAGGTTATTTTTCTATTACTTGTAGATGATAGGCGCGTGATGTTCAGCGTTTCGTGTTTCGTTTTTCCTTGGTCACCTCCCCAGGAGCAGTCCATCGATTTCCCCTCACTCGGCGCATGTCCGCGGTGCGCGCTCCTTCGGTTCTGCGCCTGGGATCAGTCACTCGAGACTCTGCGGCACCAGGAGGACACTGAGCCGCTGACCCCGACCACAGGACCCCCCGCGCCTCCAGGTGGACGCACAGACACAGGCAGACGGAGATGGTCCAGTTCCTCCTGAACCCCAGCATGTCCACAGAAGCGCGAGGTAGGTTCCTGCATGCATTAAGTTTGTCCCCGATGTGCTGTGGAGCTATACAGAGGATGTTTTTTAATTAGAGGTACTAAACTATGCTACAACAAACGCGTTGTGCTTAAAGTTCCCACACGAGTCAGGTTGTTCGGTTAATGACATAAACCTCCAAACGACGAGGAGTTTTTCAATGAATCCACACAAATAACTGCATGAATCTGCATGAATCCGCATGTACTGCAGTGAGTTACTGCCTAGTTCCTCACTGCCCAAAGCAGAAAGGTCTTTTGACAGAGCTGCTAAAAAAACCTTTAAAGTGATTTCATTTTATTTGCATTTAAATATGTATACCCAGCAGTTTATCCACATATTACATATATTACACATATTACACTGTGCTAAGGTGCAACTGTAATGCCTGTGAATGTCATTGGTAAATGTGTGTGCTGAAGGCCAGGATAATAAAGACTGATTGATGTCTCACTTTCAAGCTCACATCATCACTCAGAGGTTCGTCTCTCATTGATTAATGCATGCAGATATTCTTTTAATGAAAAGCCAAGCAGAAAGCGATAATCTTGCCACCTATTTGCTCTGCTGGCGTTCAGTTACACAAACTCCAGATTGATGGTGTGATGACACACACTCATGTTTCCTGGACAGTGTGTTTTAAGTGACACTCATGTGAATCCAAATTAGCATGAGTGAAAGAGTGACTCCTCTTCAAAGGATTGATATTTGAGCTCCTGGAAACTTACTAACTTCTCAAATCTCTTAACCGTAGACATTGTTGCATGATGAATTGAATTTCTGTGGCTCATATTTTCTCCTGCTGGGCTCACATCACTTTGGCAATTTGGAAACTTCAGTTACACCAGAATAGTTTAACATTTCATACATATGTGGGTTGAGACAGGAAATCAGAGAGACTGATTCTGGATTTCTCAGCCTGATATCTGAGATTTAACAAATAAACATGGTTTAAAATTATTATTATGTGATTTTGATAAATACATTGTTATGAATCTTTTCTTATTTATTATTATTTCTGTCTTTTTACGGACTGGCCAATGCTACTACTGTTAGAAATAGGTCGTCCTGGCACAATAAATCAATTATTAGATGAATTTATACACGGAAGACTGAATGACCAACAACAAGGAGTCTACTGCGGCCTTAAACTGCTGTCTCCGAGTTATTTCAAACCTAACGTCCGATGCTGCTCCTGTGTGACCTGACTGCTTGACTTCGCTCCCGGAACCAGCTGTTACTGTCTGTCTGTTGCTGCTGCGTCTTTTTTGCCGCCGGGCTTCTTCTCTGCTGTGTGGACGAGGTTATAAATAAGAGGCTGGAGGTTTTTGCGTGTGCGTGTGTTGTTTAACCAGCTGCTGGGGAGGTTTGTTTGTCTCCTCTGAGTGCAGGTGTACTCGCTGGCCTCTAGATAGTGTTCTCGGGCCTGTTTTAATGTCTGACCCCCCCGTGGACAGAGCTTATACCGCCCTGCTGGTGTCTCAAGTATTTTAGTCTATTTCTGTTGGACCTGCATCACCTGTCTACTGTTCTTTAGCTTTGTGTGCACAAGAGAAATATTTTCTGGTAAGTGGAGAATTTCTGGATCTGGAGTAAGAAAAGATTTACTGAAAATACTTCATGCAGACAAAATGTTTAAGAACCCTTATTATGAGGTTTTTATACTATTTCTGATCTTCAACAGATGAGATAAATTATACCCTTAGACGTGGGTGTGTGTGTGTGTGTGTGTGTGTTCTTTTCCAGGCAGAGGAGAGCATGGGAAAATGGCCCCTACTTTAGAGGGCAGGCCACCACCAGAGGCAGCACTCACATACACATGTTTAAATCCTGACTGCTTGATACCTACGTGTTTAATAGGATCTGGTCTCATGGTCTGTCATTCACATGTTTTAACTAGATGCACAGTGAATGATGAAATCTCTATACTCATATATACCCATATTACACACTCATTACACCCATATCATATTCAAACATGATGGCACAGAAAATGGTTTAGACATATGAAATACTAAAATAAAACTGATTAAGAGAATCAGAAGAACGATCAAGAAATAATTTTTTATACAAGGATTTGTTTGTGACTAAGTCAGTAAATCACTGATCAGTATTTACCACCTGTGCTCCGACAGGGGCAAACTGCATTTACCAGGAAACCAAAATACATCTCATCATACTGGTTAGCGTTGGGTGATCTGACCTTCTGCGGCTGTAGCAGCATACAAAGTTGTGTAGAAATATCATAAATTTGAAGTAAGTTATTTCCCTTAATCTAATGAAGTTGTTGTTGTGTCTGAACCTGGCGTCTGAACACCCTCCCTGCAGCCTTTATGATGCACCCACATCTACTGCTCTTGTAATTCGATGATTTGAAGTGGATAAAAATGTGACTCCCACCACATTTTTCGTTTTGTGATTGACAACTTCAGGCAGCCTGTGACTTGACATTCATGACCATGGTTGTATTTGAATCATATGCGAGTCACATCTTCAGAATTAACCTAAGGATCTGTACTGTATGAGTTAAACACAGAGGTCCTTCTTAGCCGGCCAGAACTGGGTCAAGGATGTGGGTCAAGGATTTGATTTTCTGTGATTATCGTTTGGAAATGGATTAACTTACACTTAAGCTAAAGACTGTGTATGATGTGTCCATATTGTATTTTCTTTTCCTGAGGTTGTCTTCCTTCACTGTCCTCTTTAGTTAAGGTCTGGAACCTCTGGCTTCCTGACATGCCTTTGAGGCTATTTTGTTTGTCCGGAGCTACTTCGGGCGTCATATTTCAGACACACAGGCACACGTGCTTCTGTGAGAACAATATGTTTTAACGTCTGCAGTTAGTCTCACAGTTCATTTGGAGTGATCCAAAGAGCTCATGATGATTTATGACCTGCGGGGTCATCTCCAGAGGAGGCTACAAGGGATCACACAGTCAGTTGGATGCTAAAATAGCCTAAATGAATGCCCCTCCCACTGGGTTGATTTGTCTCGCTCAGCCCAGAGCTGTCACTGTAAAGCAAGTGTGAATCACACAGCCTACATGTGCTGAGTCACTTTGATAGAACCTCACTGAATTTTGTCCTGAGCTAAACATCTTATGATGCAATGACATTTTATAGAGCTTGAAAATGTACTTGCTCAAAGTAACAGCATGGGGTCTGAGGGGAAGGTGAAGTGGGACGAGCAGGTGGAGATCACCACAGCTGAGTGCTGAAGTGTTCAGACACATGTCCATCAACATAAAAACACTCTTAAACTATGTCCCTAGCAGCTTATGTTGACCTGTAGAAAAAGATCTTTCTTTTGACCCCAAACCAGCAGTTACTACAGGCGGGTTACTAAAAGCAGCTGCACACTGGATTCAAGTATGTGGTGAGTGACGCCTGTGTGAAAACCAACGTGGAGACAGCTCCACACAATATTGCAGTACTCTAGTTTTAGATTACAGATCAAGGGAAACAAAGACTGTCAGGAATGAAAAGCTTGTGGTTAGTATTTTTCAGGTGGAGTCCAAACCAAAATCTTTGGAAATGTTTGTTTTATTGTTATTCGTTTTATTTATCTATTGTTTATTATGTTATTCAATTATTTTGATGTAAATATTTCAATAGAAAATGTCTTTATTGTTATTCATGTGTCAGAAGCTCAGTATGTCCCTGTCTCGACACCAGAAACATCTCTACATACCAAGTACTCTATGTAAAAGTTTAAGAATCACTGACGCAGTCGATAGCTCATAAAGTGATCAATTATATGTACTTGTCTCCGCTCTGACCACAACTTGCACACCAGACAAAATGCATCTCCACAAATGTTAACTGCCTTACAGAATGATAATGAGGTGCTAGATGCCTGAGCCAGAGCTTGGGAAGACGCATGCTTGAAGTGCTGAGGATGCTGGAGGCAAAAATAGAAGGTCAAAGCCTGAGGTGCGTTTGTTTCCATCAGTGGTCGGGATTAGCAGCTTCTAAACACTCATTCCATTAAGGCTATTGCATAAATGTACAGTAACTCATGTACACCTTTATAGAGCCGCTCTGACACAGTCTAATACTGGCAGCACTGCTTCAGTAAAGCCACTGTCAGATTCAGCAGTTGAGTTGTTCGTTTGTGTTACACAGGCAGACACTGAGGAGTTAAGGAAATACGATAGGTTAAGTCACAGATGCAAAATAAATGCCGCTGCTAATGCAGACACAGCCACTGTGCTGTTAGCATGTGAGCTATTCAAATGCAGCAACAACACAGAGTAAAGCAGTCATTTCGTTTTCATTTCAGCTGTGATCTCCTCGCCTTACAGTGTTCATCCATCCAGTAAGATGTGTGTGTGTCACAGAAACAGTTGTCGTCTTCTGTTAGAATAAAAACTTACAGTGCTGTCTAAGGAGACATGAACACACGGACACTTTTATTTCTATTTCTAACCAGGCGAGCCAGTACTGTGCAGATTGTAATTCACAATGATGACAAGGAAGCAAGGGGGAGGCAGAGATATGGGATTAAGTTTTGTTTATAATATGTGTGACTGAAATGGAGAGAGAGGGGGGGAGAGAGAGGCTTAGGACCAATGGGATTTTTAAGAGAGACAGAGAGATGAGGACAAGGGCGACAAGGCATTGGCTAAGACCGGTTGAATCAACAGCTTCTCTCCTCTGGCGAGGACACGCTCGCTCTGCTCAGGCTTAATACCACAGACATGCCATCACACACACACACACACACACACACACACTCGAATATCCTCACCCCTCCCTCCCCGCTGTTTTTCTCTTGTTCCTCCTCTCTCTGTCCCTTTATGACTTTTGCACATTTGCCTTGTCACCCACTGGAGTCAGTGCATTAGCGGAGCCTGGAGGAGGACCAGAGAGCAAGAGAGAGACAGGCAGAACAAGGCGTGAGCACGAGGAATAAACAGTAACAACAACAACACACGTTTGTCCTTCTCCTCAACTGACTGATCGCACACGATTCTCACATACAATATGAGTATTAAGCTCTTTTGCTGCTTGGTAAAAAGCAGGCTTTATTCTGTTCATAGTGATGCATCATAATAGTAATTGGTCATGAAGCATGTTTATACAGACACTGTTAAGAATTGGAATAGTTTAAATATGACCAAATGATGACCTGGCTGCTATTCTCATTGCTCCTGAAACAATTTAGCCATAAATCAGTTAGTAAATGGATTTTTTGTTGAAGTCATTGATGAAGACTAATTGGTTTCAATAATTAAATGTGAGGATTTGTATTAAAATATGTAAGTCAAAGGGTTCTGTCTCACAGTGTGGGTCAACGACCTTACTGTAATGGTCTGTCTCTCTCTGTCAGTCTCTGCGCCCACTTTGACACGACCAGGTCAAATGTACAGAGACGACAGACCTTTGGCGCTGATTGACTGCAGCTGCCGTCCAAACAAGTGTTGCCTTCTCCTCTCAAACACTTTTCTCTTCGTGTTTAAATAGCATATTTTTTTGGATTCTTGTTTGTCTTCCCTGAAAAAGCAGATGTGGGGTAGAGCTCCAGCTGTTTGCTTGCTTGCTCAAATTGCCCCCACAGTGACATAATGCAAGGCAGTCACTTTTCCGCTGCTGCTTTTCTCTCTTAGCTAGTTTGATAGAGATGATGTGCAGAGTGCTGAAAATGAAAAGAATATATGTACTGAATCCTATTATAATTGTGCTTGTGAATCTTACTGCTGCAAATACTGTTAGCTTAGTGGTTTAAAATGATGCATGTTGTATCTACTGGATACGTTATTTTTACTGTAAAAATAATGAACATGATGTAAAAATGGTTTAGAATTTGTTTCATTATGTTCATAGATGTGAAGTCGTGTATTAATAACGAAGCATATTACTGATAAACTGGTGATGAGGAAAAAGTGCAACACGACCACATGGTGTGCAGATTTCTTAATGCATCCAGCGATCGCTCAGGCGGAGTCCTGAGAAACATACTCCATCCTCTACAGCAATTATCCTCCATCTTTCCCTTAATCTCTAAATAACCTTCGATCTGACACCAACAAGCACATACACACAAATATGCTTGTGTCACTTTTGTCACAGGATATTACATCAACTTTCATGAATTCCCTGGAGACTTATGTCAGCTGTTCAGCACTACGTTCAGTACCAAACCTCAGCCCTGACTTTGACAAACACCAAGTCTTAATTCACTGCTTTAACCTCCTGAGACCAGAACTCTTTCATGCATGTATTTTTAATTATCTTTTTACGTGATGTAGTTTCTTTAGAAACTACGTTTGTTTCAAATTCCAATAAAAACTATAAAGTCACAATTCAGTAAGGATGTGCAAAACTCAACATTTGTCCTGAGTTTCCTGAGAAAATTGTTCCCTTCAAGCAATGGCTCATTTAAAGTGCTGCTAACAGTTGCTGGAAGATGTTTGTCTGTAACAAAGTACAAACATTAAAAGTATAATGTCCTCGTACGAAGATATCAGTCCCCTGTAGAGCAAATGTTTTTATTTTGGTCTAAACAACCCAAAATGTGATTTCCACATATGTGGACGCCAGGTCCTAGGAGGGTAAATAGTGAGGACCATTTATACAGTTTACACGTCCCACACAGCTTTAATAATACCAACACACACACAGAGGTTCAACAGCATTATCATTAATAACCAAAAAGCCACTACGAGCTGTCAATTCAGAGTATATGTTTGTTGTTGTATTTTAGTTCAATCCTGTTATTGTAAGAATTTTTGGTTTTAATTTTTCTTCATACCTTTAAATTGTTGAGGTCTAAGACCTGGTTTTAGGGTTTAGGTGAAGGTACTAAGGATAAGAGAAAGATTATGATTGAGTGTTCTCCCTCCCTCCCTCTCTCTCCTCTCCTCATGTTTGCTCACGCTGCCCCTCTCAGACACACACAACACCCGGCACTCGAGGTGCAAACAGGGAACGTGCAAACACCGAGGGACAGGCAGGCAGAGACAGAAAGCAGAAAAAGCACAGTAAACCAGGTACACAGGGAGAGAGTGAGAGAGGAAACCAGACAAATCACAGGCAACTCAGCGAAGGACTCGTGCTCATCCAGCTGGCTTAAGGTTGTCTTCACTCACTCGGCTGTGAGCGAGTGTCTGGGCTTAATAGATGACATTGTAGTTCAGCAGCGACCAAGCTCGAGCAGCAGCTCTGCAGATGACAGTCACTCCTTTTGGATTATTTGAGAAACAACCAGTGTTGTGATGAATGGGAACGACGGCACACAGAAGGGAAAATGGTAATAGTCTGTTTTATTTGCTGTGAGACACTTTGACTTCCATCCTGTTATGGCATCTTTTCTCTGCTGTCTATAGTTCTTACTGACATCATTGTGGCTGTTTGAATTGTATTTGTCACTAATACGATTTAAAGTTTTGGCAAATCCTGAGCTTGTATTTAAACACAGCGAGCCTTGTATGAAACGAGAGTTGAGTGCTACATCCTTTTCATTATTACTAAAGAGTCGTTGATTCTCACTGATTCTCACACCATAGCTTCCATAGTTTGCGGTGGTTGCTGCTCTCTGCCAGCGTGTTTTGACTCACGGTGAAGCTCTCAGGTTACTTTACAGCAAAGCAGCCTTCACCGACCAGTCCTTGCTGGATCCACACTCACTGATGTGTGGGGTGTTGTGTGTAGATCAGGTCTGGGAGCATCAGTGAGCTGATGTCTTGTGTACATACTGGCCTGTGAAGAGTCTCGTGTCCTGATGAAGAAATACCTGAATGAATGTATTATGCTGCAGAGCGGGTGTGTCACGCTGTACATAAAGCTGATTTTGTTTGGCACTAAGTGACGTTATGGAAGGAGTTTTAAAATACCCGCTCAGGTCTGCTGTAGGTTTGATTTGGCAGGCAGGACGCTTCATTTGTGTGTGTGTGCACCACTTTGATTTTCCTGCTCTGTTTTCTGCAGATTTGCCAGTTTGTTGAAGCCAGAGTCCATTAACCTGACTATTCCCGTGTTCAGAGTGACCTGTGTTTGGTATTTGTTCCTGTGTGTAGCAGGTTACACACGCATCATTTTTTCCTCCTCAGAAAGACTTCTCGTCCCTTCCTGGTGATTCAATGGAAAATACACAGCTCTGTTTGCAAAAGTGCAAATTACCACCTTGACTTCACCTGGAGCCCAATCATCTACGCTGCTTTTGGTTAGGAACTAGGAAGCATCTGCGCACACTACACAGCAACATTTCTGATGAACTGAAAGACCTCAGCTGCAGAAACTTTAAGTGTGGACGGAGCTGCTAAGGCTATGAGGCAGCTGTTCAAAGTGTTTAACTCTCATTCTGATGTGTGTAGACAACTGCAAAATCTTCCTTTTTACTTTCTGAGTTAAACATGCACCGATCAAAGCCCTTCTTGGGCCAAGATATTTTCAGAGCTGCTCACCACATCAACTTAACAATCTTAATAGACCTTTATACATTCTCTAAATCCCATTTAGTATCATCATTATTGATCTGTATGTCTCTGCAGCACGTTAGCATTCAGCATCACGCATTTAAAACATCTGACGTCATGTACTTCAGGGTCTGATTAGCATGACTAAGTGTAGTTCATCTGTGTTTTCACCTGTTTTTCCTGTAACCAAGTGATGGTTTCTGGTTGTTTGTTATGAAATCTGCCAGGGTGAGTTATATTAAGCACAGCTGTGGGCTAATTACAGAGGAGATGAGCGTGTCAGTGAAAGCTAAGCCACGCTTCGGTATAATAACACACCTCGCATGCACAGTGCAGACACATCAACTCACTCATGAGTTTAAAGACGTGCTCATTCATAAATCCCTGACGTGTTTTTAATGACTTAAACACAGGCCCCGCTGCGTCTTGACTGCTACTTTACAGCCACCTTCAAACCATCCTGCTGTTCAAGGCCAGCGTGATTAGTGTTTGCCTTCCTCGAGCTCCGATCTGCTGATCCCTGTGAAGCTGCTAAATATACCCTCTCGCCGTCTTGGTGCTTCGGTGGTCATGTACTTAAGTTCTACTCAAACTGTGTTTATGTCCAACCAAAGTGTAATTTGTTTTGTCCATGTGCTCTGGGATAGAAACTCACAAAATGTTTCAAGAGGCTACAGAGGAAAAACTTGTTTGAAGCTTTTAGTCTAAAGGTGCAGCTTTTAGGGCTAAAGTATTTATACCATCATCCAGGTACCATCCATTTGGTCCCGCTTCAGGTTTCCAAGCTGCAAATAACATTGAATGTTAAATTATTTATGCAAAATACTGAAAAAAGTACCAGATGTTTTGGAGCAACCTGATACCATGTGTATGTGTATGAGTTGTTGGGTAAAGTCAACAGACATTAAACATCCAAAGAATTATGTTCATTATTCGGAAATGCAAAAGTCAAATTTAATATCAAGTCAGAACTTTTGTTATTTGTGTTAATTGTAGAGCCAAATATTATTCCCTGCGGTGACAGTGATAGTGAGGAAAACGTTTTACTGAATGAAGTACTTTGGAAACAGTGATTTGATGGTTTTGACATGTTGCTTCATCAGCATGAAAGAATCTCAACATTTACAAGCATCTGTGTAAATCACCCGAGATTGTGTGTATTGTGCCTGTTGTGAAGCTCTGCTCTGTGTTATTGATTGTTCTGTGGTTTGTCACTGTGCAGCGTCTGCGTCACAGCTAATCTGCTTATTGCACAATTGAATTTTTCTCCTTATAACAAAATACTTCAGGTTGTCACTGCCAGTGTTTCCTGATCAGGTCACATGTTCTGAGAGCTGTTGTCATACAGAACGTAAATGGCTTCTGTAGCGCGGCTGCCTGGAAAAATAAAACCCCCGAATGACGCAGGTGCTGGTGAGGGAGTCCTTCCTGTTGCAAAGAGGAATAATGTCTTTTTTTATATCATTACTATAATTCTTCATTTTAGTATTTGAGTTTGTTTTATAATAACGGTTGCTATGGTTGCTGGAAAAAAGACTATATAGTATGTTAATAGACAAAAAACACTCTTTCTTTCGTATCTTTATTGCTTACTCATGTACACAGTACTTCAAATACTTAATAATGTATAGAAGTATTCTGCACCTGACACCTGCATCTGACAATACCTTTTGCCCAAATCCATCACTTACCTGTACAAAATAATCGATGGTCTTCCAATGCTGTTAAAGCAATCTTGCTTTTGAGTTTTCTGTTTGTTTGCCTGTAACTTTCCAACCATACCAATCTCATTTACTTTCATTTTTTGTAGAGGCTTTACAGAACTGAGACTCTTGATGGCAACTAGGCAGCAAACAGTGCAGTGTTTTGAATCTAAAACATCTGCTGTGGTTTAGATTTATTCTCTACTGTACATATAAATCACTACAATGTTTTGTGCCTGAAGTTTGAGGTGAGATTTCTGAGATTTACAACTTGTGGAATAAATAGTATCTAACACTTTATAGCCATGTTTTTTACAATAGTATTTAGTATATATAACAGCTTCTTCTCAGACTTCACACTGTTAATAGTCACACTGATAAGTCTTTGTATTTTCCTGATGAGACACGGGTGTAACTGTAACAGTGTCTATCTCTGTACAGGCAAAATACAGGCAATCTAAAATATTGACACACATTTTTTACCATGCACTCTTAAGCTTTTGTTCCCAGCTGTTTATGTAGCCTTTGTGACCTTTTGAAAACTTGAATTATACTGACAGTACGAAAACAACTACTCTTTCAAACTACTGAAAAGTCAAGAATGCTAAACATGCATCAAGTTGCACCAAAGAATCAAAATGGATGGATGATTTTCTGAAGAAAAAAAGATGTCTGTTCCCTGTCTCTTCTTTTGTAGGCAGCAGGAAAAACATAAAACGTTTGTATAATCCAGTAGAGAATCTGCACACATCAGCACAGATGAGAAACCACAGACGTAAACACAGGAAATTATTTCTTTTCATGCTTATTTAGGAGACGTATCAGTGTCTGTAGAGGCTTAGAAGTGCGGCCAAATCACAGCAGTTGTGCTTATTGTGCTTCACATATTTCTCAGGCATTTTGTTGTTTGTTTGATGCAATATTACACAAACGGAATGATTGTAAGGAAACATCATTTGACTCAAACATTGAGAGGAGGGACAGTATTATATAGGTAGAAACAAAATAAATGTTCTGACGTTTTTGGAATTAAGTATTTAACCTGTTAAACCCGACGGATCCCGGTACCGGGTCCACTTCCGACTTCCGGTTACAAAGTAATTCTGTGTTCCAAATTCATTTACTCTCACTCAGTGACATAAATATTACATTTTAGAACTTTAGAGCATTCTCTGGAGTCTTGCCTTTGTTTTGGTACCAAGATAGCTCAAATAAACCCTATAGTTCCTGAGATATATTCAATTAATTTTGGGTACGTCTTTTTCAAGCAAATTCCTATAAAATGGTCTAGGGTTCAACAGGTTAATTCTAAATTTAGGATTATATTTCTCTCTTACTAAACTGATGGATGCAGTCCATAGTTTTGCATCTTTATTTGTCTGTATTGACATAAACTAGTTATTCTGGAAACTGTTTGTTCAAATTGGGTTCCCATGCAACAACAACGTTGCAGGTCTAAGAAATAGAACATACCATGTGATGGCAGTAGCCTCGATCCAAATCGAGCTGGGGAGTTTTCTACTTCTTCTCTCCACACATTTTTTGTCAATTTCAAACCAGTTATAATCAAATGCAAAAATGCAAAAAAAGCCCATAAAAAACACACAACTAACATTTATTTTGCAGTTGGAAATGTCATGTAAAAGGGGTTAAACGTCACTGTGAAAGCTTTTGTTTTTCCTTGTGAAATATTTTGTTCTTGTTCAGGCAGGAACCCGTTTGTCATCAGGAATGTGCAAAGGCTATTTTCTGCTTCATAATGATACTGGATAGAGATATTCAAACTGTCTCCTGCTCCCACACTAAGACATCTTATCCGCAGTAATGTGAGCATCGAGGCCTGTGTGTTTATATAGAGCTGTGTGAATCTGTATGTTGACCCGGTAAAAGAAACAGGTCCCTGCAGCCACGTGTACACTGCAAGCTGCAAGCTGGAAACAGACACACGAAAAACAACACATTCATACAAAAGAACGTTGTGTAAATGAATCCTCACAGGCATCATACAGTCCCCAGCGATGTGTCCTTACGGTTGACATTACTCACATTACCATCCGCGTTAATACACGCAGTATATTTCACTCTCTCTGTGAGCTCTCCAAAGCCCCTTCAGTCCGTCCACTGCCAGTGGACTCAACATTATTGTTTAGTTCCCATCTCATCTTAAATCTCATTTCTGAAATTTTGCTCAAGCTGCTTCCTCACTGTAAACTGTGACACACTCGACATTTGCACAAGGTTGATGAAGCGGCTCTTTATTGTCTTCAGGAATGAGAAACATTTCATTAAAAATGTATGTGCTGTGAACTGAAATTGCTGGAAGTACACAGTGTGCTTTAAAGCCTGTAGCTATATTCATTCCCCCTGTTAATTTCCACTGAATCCCTCTTTTCTTCCTTCCACTTGAAGGATGTTATCGTGATGCTCATCACTGTGTTTGTCCCAGCAGGGTGTGGCAACACTGACAAGAAAGGTCTGAGTCACAGTGTGGGGAATGAAGACTGGCTAAGATATGGAGTTTTTAGATTATATAACTGTGCAATGACGTGCTTTGTTGTGTAGAGTGAAAATTAGACATCTTAATACATACATGTTTTAATGTTATGATGACAACAACAACTGTGTCCTGTTCTTCTAACATACAGGAGTTGTATGAGAGGATGTTTCTGAAGCGTTTCCCTTTGGTTTCTTTCTTCTAACCTGTAATTTCATACAGTACATCCATCCCTGGTAAAAGGCAGCAACATTCATGTCATGTGTCGACATTCACACATCACCCGTTTTGATGCACAGAGCCCCATCTATGAAACATAAGTACATTCACCCATGAGGTCTGCTGCCGTAACCTTTGCTGGACTAAATACAGCACAGGCCTTAAAGTGGGTTCACTACTGAGTTCAGGTCAAAGGCAACGTGAAACTAAACAGGGAGGCAAGCTCGCCTCAACACCAACCAGAAAACACTTGGATTTCAGTTGTTAGAGTGAAGGAATTAATGATGAATATTTATATATCTTCAGCGTTCACAGTGTTGTTCAGACAAAGCAATTGATAATATTCACTATTTTCTGACATTTTTAGACAAATTAATCACTAAACAATATTTAAATAATAAACAGATTCAATATAAAGTCGTATTTTATTTTGAGAGCAAACTTCTTAAGGAATAGTGGTGGTTGATTAAATCAGAAATTGAAATGATGACTTAAAGGACGGTCTCTGAGCAAATCACATTATGTGGCCAGATTTTCTTGAACTATCTGTTGTTACAATTACATTTGAGAAGTCAATGACCGTTTCCATAACGGTGGTTGTACAAAGAGAGGTCGAACCCACACGTGACCCACAAAATGTGGCCAATCTATTGAAAAAAGATGTTCTTTAACTTTCTCTTCTCTGCTTGTGTTTTCAGAACCCTGACTCTCTGGAGAGCTCGATCCAGAACCTGCTCTCTGCACTGTACCCCCCCTTTGAAGCCACTGCGTCCACTCTTCTCAGCCAGCTCTTCCAAATCATTGACAGCCGCTATCAGGGAGATGCCCTTCGTTGCCTGCTGGACTTTCTGGTCCCAGCCAAGCACATCTTAGACACTGTACAACAGGCTGCATGTGTAAGTATCAGTGGTGCTAAATCTTATGAGAGTCTAGAGACATACTACTTTGTTAATGTGGAACCTCTTTCTGGATTTAACGTGATAATGTTGACACATTTCTGATTTCTAAAACCTTTGTCATCCTTTAGGCTGAGTACTTTGATGTACTTTTCCTCTGTGAGGGCTGGCCTCTGTGTTTGCATGACCAAATTGTCATCCACCTCACTCCGGTCAATCCACTGCTTCTTCAGCCCGGCGACTTTTACCTCCAGGTGGCACCGTTCTGTAACCAATCAGCTCGCATTCTTGTCTGCAGCATCCTGGAAGAGGAGGGTCTTAGAGTGGAAGTAGTCGAGGAGACTCCAATCCCAGAAACTTCATACCCTTATATATTCACCCGCGAGTGGTTGGAGGAAATCAACCAGGGACGCCATGGAACACCTCTCAGTCAGTGCCTGCTCGCCACTGAGCAGGGTATAGTGCGGCTACCATGGGAACGGGTAGTCGTGCCTGAATTTGTGGACGTGCCACAGTCCGTTGGCAGTAGTATGGCCTCTGCTCCTCATTCTCATCCTCCTTTACCACCACCACTTCCTCTTCATCCTTCTCTTCCTCAGCTTCCAGAGAGTCCTTTAAAAAATACTTCGTCTAATCTTTCTCCCTCAACAAAGGGAGCACTTGAACACTATCCTGTAACAGTCCAAAATTCAGTTTTAACGCCTTCTTCACATTCTTCTACCTTCTCTGTGGAAACCAGAATATGTCCAGCGAAACACGGCATTGCTGTGTCACTCCGCCTGGTGGATACTAGCGCTACGTCTCCATCGAGAGCGGTCAAAGTGAAAGAGACTGAAACTGAGAATAAGCCCGTAGGCTGGGTCTCCCCAAATATGTGGGGTGATCATTTTAATGGCACAGATACAAATACAGCTACAAAAACAAGCGAATACCTGCCTGGAAACACAAAGGGTAGTGTAACTGTTTCTGAAAACATAGGGGGAGATAAACACTCAAACATAAAAGTTACAAGCAGAAGTGTACCAACAAGTGAGGCTGCTGCAGAAGGGGAATATATTGATATACTTCAGGCAAGTATGCTTTTTGGCAGAGCTCAGTCAGTAACAGAAGAACAACGATTAGCAGCGCAAATCCAACCCCATAAACAGATGCAGAGATATCCAAACCGAGAAGCACAAATGGAGTCATACAAGCAAACACAAAAACAGAACAACGCAGAGATTCCACCTCAAGCACAGTCACAAGCACATGTACAGGTACCTGCAAAACCACAGACACGTGTGTCATTAGGAGATACACACATGTCCACACATGAAGCTGGACCTCCCTCTGCTCTCGATCATTCCCAGCCCCATCGCCATCATCATGACTCCCCTGAAACCTCTCAGTGCGTCCGCACTGTCCAGTTCTCAGAGAAACCCTGCACTCCCTGCATGAGGAGGAGACAAGTCAGAAACATTTCCAGAGCTCAAGACTTGAGGTGTCGATACAGGGAGTCCTACCAGGCTGCTCTACAAAACCCTGTCACCTTTGGACAGGAGAAAAAGAGGAGCGGCGCGATGTTGGCTTTGGTGGAGGAGGACGGTGACTTCTCACAGTGCAATGAAAGACAGAGGCCACCAGGGACTGAAACAAGTGAATTGCGCTGTGACGTTCAAGGAACGTGGTGTGATCCTGGGATGCACGAACAGCGTCCTTCTTCTGTCAGTATAGCCATCTGTAAGGAATCAGGAGAGAAGAACACGGTTCCATATTGGAAAGCAGGAGATTTAAACACGGCCACCTGCATAGAGTACAGGGGAACACATGGCATAAAATACAGTGGGCTTCCAAAACAAACAACTGAAAGGACAACCGTAGCATTTAGAGAACCTGAGGATGCACACCCTGCCCAGCCTTATGTACACAGCGTGACTGGGACACATTCAGAAGCAGGGACAAGGCTAAACAATAACACAACTGATGATAAACAACCAGGTCTGATCTCCGCCAAACATTATGGATTACCGTTCAGTTCAAGCTACATTTCAGAGATGAACATGCCCCTCAAGCCTTGCAGAAGGCTACAGAACAGGACCAACTCCAGAGAGCAGAGCAAAGACTTTTCTAAGTCTCCTACAGCACCACTGAGTCGACGGGGATCTATTTCAGATAGAAGATGTTCGTCCCTCTCCACTGCGGTGGTGGACACCTCTGAGAAGTGTGAACTGGTCATTGTTGAAGGTCAAAATGTCCGGAGAAAAGAAAATACTGGCTCCTGTGCAGAGATTCCACAGCTACATGTAGTTAAATGTAAAAATAGCACAGCCTTTGGACTGGTTTCACCAAAGATCGACAGGAGAAGAAACGTTGTTCCAGGTACAGATTTATGTTGCTTCGCTACATGTCTAGTCTCTTTAATCTTTAATTGTGTTAATAGTGTTAAAATGTTGTCCTCATCAGCTCTATTACAACAAAATGTGTTATCTTATCCTCAGATGGTGGCCAGCCGTGCATCACATCAATAACCGATGGAAATCATAGAGAGTCCTCACAGACAGATCCACCTCCAGCAGCAGAGATCTCCAAGCCTGCCTCTGCTTGGCCCAGACCTGACCATCTCCCCCTGGGATCCCCAGACCCCAGAGCTCACCCACTATTCCTGGGAGTAGCATCTCTTACAGGTGGGTTAGTTGGAGGTTGACAGAGACAATACGCATTACAATACATTTAAGGAGTTTGAGAGTTGGAAAGTTCTTTATCCATGTATTTGTATTAGATTGCATAAAATGGCTAAAGTAGTCATATCCATCTTTCTACCTTTGTTGTTCGCTGCGCTTTCTCAATATTTTCTGTTTATATGGTTATCATTTCATGTTTTAATGTTAGTAAGTGGATCGGCACCGTGTATGTCTGATGGATCTGTGTTTCTTCTGTGCTTGTTGCTTTTTTTTCCAACAAGCCACAGATCTTCTCTTGGATCAAGTGGTTAAGTAGAAATCCTCACAAACAGAGCAGGATTGTCAATGTTCCAGCATATTTCTTCTCTTTAATCCTTCTAGGCGGCAGAGATAGAACTGGCAGGGCAATAGTTGAGCTCTACGGAGACCACCAAGGATGGAGATTGGATGTAACGAGCTGGAACGTCTTCCAGATGCTGCTCTATTTCCACTCTATCACCAGGTAAAGAATGATTCAATCTATCTATTAAAAACAATAAATGAACATAACACATTTACAGAAATACCTTAGGGTTGACTTGGTGTCTGTTTTGTGTCTCTGTGTATTTAGGAGAGAAATCAGAAATGCTGGAATGACACTCGTTTTCGATGCAAGAAAGACCCACCCTCAACCGCAGCTGTATAAGGCCTTGATGTCACTTCAGGTAACCTGAAAGAAAAGTTCCCAATAACACCCACATTTTGTACTTTTATACTCTCATATATATACATATAAACCGTGATAAATAAAAAGATGTCCCTGTGTAATTGAGTGTTTAACTGTTGCAGGAGCAAAATCCCCAAACAATAAACAGTTTAGTGCTGCTGGTGGACAAGGACAACAGCCTCCGTCCAGAGAAATGTCCTGGGGTCCAGGTCAGCGTTGTCATTACTTACAGTCTTCATTATAAGATGTTACATTTAAAGTGCAATGAAGCTGAATTTAGCGTCATTATTTTCTTTGATTAGCTCGAAGTGATATTTTAGGGACAGTGATGTTTGATGTTCAAATTGTTTGTCAGTCCAAACTACACTATCTTAAGAGAGTTAATCTTAATGCTTTTTGAATTAGCGCAATCCAGACTATTTTGTATCCATATTGAAAATACAGCATTAATATGTAGTGCTAAGGCATTTTTTGTGAAATGAGAGAATGAAGCTGAAAATTAAAAAAAATATGAGCAAAACAAAATATTCTACCAACAACAAATGTGCACTGTAACAGTGAAAGCGTTAATTTGACCTTTGTCTACTGGACGCAGACTGACTCTGTTACATCGATGAAAGCATTGTTTAAGCTGGTGGAGGTGAGTCAGCTGAGCTCCTGCCTGGACGGCACACTGTCTCACAGCCACTGTGACTGGATGGAGCTGCACCAGGTGAGAGACTCTCCTGTTTTTTTTTTCTGTGCCCTGCTTCTCTCCAGTTGTTACACCACTGTTTATTACTTACCTGGGTTTTTCAGAAACTCTTCCCTTTCGTGTGTGATCTCCATGAGGCCTCCAGCCTGCTGTTGAAAGCCATCAGTAGTTTAGAGGAGCCACAGAGGATGAACACTGTACAGGTACCTTTGTCCTGTCTTTTTAAATCTTTCTCATGTTTCACTTAGTCAAACGCTGGCTTATGTAAGTCGGGCTTCACTGGCCACTACAGTATGAACTGTGGAGTTATCAGGATAGAAGTTTTTGTGGATAAAAGAAATATTGCTGAGGCCACAGAGGTAGTTCTTCAGGGTTATCTTAAAATCTTAAAATGTCCTTTTGTCCAACAGACTGTGCAGCAGCGCATGATAGACCAGAGGACTCTGATGAGGGATGTACTGGAGGACAGCAAATTGGTCAGTCTGCAGAGGGAGGGCGGGTCTATCCTAGCCCGACTGAGGAAGGAGAGTGACCTCAAATACCCCGAGTGCAAGGACCTCAGGTAAACACTGACTGAATATATCCTGCTGTACTCTTCAGTCTTTTTCTGGAGCAAACATGTTTATATGAACTTTAATAACCTGTAGATGAATTTTCCTCCTGCTAGAAAATAAACCACCTCAACTCAACTCAACACATCATACACCACATCACAGAATAACACTGTGGCTAAGTCTGAAGATATGATTTATTTATTCTTACATTCAGTGATGCGGTGGACTCCGTGAATAGCTTGTACAACCACGTGGAGGAGCAGGCTCATATCCTTGTACAGAGGTCCAACATGTCACTGGAACACCTGCAGTACCTGCTACAAGTCAGAGAGTTGGAGGAACACTTCACACAGGTACTGTACATTATGCAAACTAGTAACCAACGAACAACAATAACCCGAATCAGATAAGTGAATTTAAAAATAAATGAAACTGCCCAAATACAACATATTTTTGAGTATGTACCTGCTTGTTTACTACCAACCTTTTACTTGTTTGTTTTATTATCTTCTGTGGCTGCAGATGCAGCAGTGGTTCAATATAGAAGGGGACCGCCACCTGCTGGAGGCTGAATCAGTCAAAAACTCTGGAGACCGAATGGAGCAGATTCTCAACAGCTTCACTGCTTTCCTTATTGAAGCTAATGTGAGTCTACTTTAGCTCGTGGCTGTCATTATGCCTGTATTCGTGTCTCTCGTTCTATCCAGCTGACTGGGTCTCTGATCTCCCCCTTCCCTAGGACCGAAGGCATCATGCCATGTCATTAGTGTCAGAGGCAGAGCGGCTTCAGCAGAGGGGACTTTCTTATCCAGAGACAGGGGATTTCAGAACCCTAGTCTGGACCTTCAAGTCAGGCCTGGAGGACTTCCTGTGCAGGGCAGAGGCATGTGGCCGGGATCTGCAAGTCATGGTCAACGTGTGTGATTTTTGTGAGCAGGTTGGTGTAAGATAATTATTCCGAAGTATACATTTTTAAATGCCTTTTGTACGTCTGTGTATTTGTTCAAAGATACAAATGTTTTATTTGATTTGATTTATTTTATTAATGTTTGCACAATTATTTGTTACGTTTTAGTAGTAAAATAAAAAACATCTTTCATGCAGGCTACAGCTCTGGCCAATGAATGCACTGATTACCTCAACCAGAGTCAATCTGGAATCCACACAGTGCAAGACCATGAAAGTAACACTCAGCCAATACAACAAGACCCTGAACCAAGCCCCACTTACCTTTGCAAGCCTGAGGTCCTCGCAGCACATGGCTCTGGCCCGACCACCACTAGTCTTTCCTTGTCAGGCGATGATAGCTCCATCCTTGGGACTTTCCAAAACAGGTTCCTTCAATTCAGCCCAGAGAGATTTCAGGAGTTGAAGACCCAGGCCAGCACCCTGCGGGGCTCAAGTGCAATGCGGGTTTGGAACATAGCCTGGCTGAGATGTCAGGAGGCCAGGCAGCAGCTTCAGGAGAGGATTCAGGATACAGACAACGTTTACCACCAACATTTGGATTCTAACCAATGTGAATGTCATTATGTTGATGTGGTGAGTACTAATGTTCAGACATCTTCACCTGGTGGCCAGAGTCTGGTGGTACAATCAACCCCTGGGCCTCGGCACCCCCAGTGGGAGGGCATCGTATCAGGAGCGGTGGATTTAGGCAAAAGAAGGCCGATTCTAGGCAGCCACAGTGCTAATACAACAAATGTGGCTTGTTGTAACATCATCGTCAAACCTGAGGATCACAGTGATGCTGGAAACAAGCAGGAGTCAAAGGTCATTCCACCGTTACCTCACAGGTAAAACAAGTTTGTAATAACTTATTTCACTTGATTCAAGATTCAAGATACTTTATTTGTCACATGCTTAGTTTTACTGGTACAGTGAAATGCACCCTGTGGTACATACAGCTCATTCCTAGCGAACCCCTCCTCCTGAGGAAGCTTCATCTCTCCCACAAGTACAGTGTCTTATAATATATACTCGTGATAGAAGTTAATCTGAAACTGTATTTTCAGGTAAGTAATTCTACATATTGAGAGCCCAGGCAGCAAATGGTTAATTTATTTTATCTGAAGTCTAGTTCTTATCTTCATTTAAATGGCCCTGCTGCAGAATCTGTGTTTTTATTATTTTCTAATAGGTCATCAGGAAGAGCAGAAAGGGAGTCAAGGAAGAGACAGACAAACCGGGTGAGGAGTGAGAGAGATGCTGCTGCTTTGTCTCAGTCCCATACCGTTGGATGTCAGTGGTTTCCATGGGGTCGAGGTCTCGGAGCTAGGTCAGTGAGCCAGGACTCATACATGACAGGAGTAGCAAACGCTGGCTCACCCACTCCTCCAGAGCAGCAGGTTCGGCCCTCGTCATCCTGTTCTCACCATGGTCAGCCATCCTGCCGCATCCTCCAGGAGGCTCAAAAGTTTCAGATCTCCCGCCACGGGAGCTTCTGCTCAGAGGACTCGTGTATAAGTGACCGGGTTGCTGCAGGGGGTGATGGGAATTTGTCCTCTACAAACTCAAACCTGCCCATAAGGAGACACGAGGGGGCATTTTGTCTGGCCAATCCACAGGAGCGTGCCAGTAATGTCCTGTAAGTTTAATACTGTAAATATATATATGCATTTATTTATATGCAATATGCAGATGCAATTCAATGGAAAAACAAATTTTAAACACATCCCAATTGTCAGACATTTGCTTTGCAAAGTCATTTTCAGTGAGCTGTTGATATATTGTAATGATATCTTTTTAATTTGACTTATCTTATATCTTATCTTCTTGATTTAATGAGGTTTCATGCACTTTTCTACCTCTAAGCTGTCAGTGAAGTGCTACAGGTACATGTACAGGTTTCTTATGACTTCGACATCATGGATGGGTCACTGAATGTGTGTTCTGGGCACAAAGCATTAGTTTCAGGTGACTAGCAATTAGTTCTGTCTCACTGGAAATCAGTGGATTCAGTCAAAAGTAAAAATATCTAAATCATATTTGACCCTTTCCTGTCTTCCTGGGACGAAGAATGAGAAACCAGACGTTCTGTCCTGCCAGTTCACTGAGCGCAGGGAGAATTCCACCACTGAACTCATCTTGCTGTTGTTTGCCTCGGGGAGGAAGGTTGGACAGTGAGCAGAAAGTTCTCATTGCGCTGGCTAACACACCCGCTCCCTCCAGTTGCCCAGACACCCACCTGTTTGTTCCTGCGGTGCCCTGAAATAAGTACTCTCCTGGTGCCATTCTTCTCGCCTGTCACCCTGGAGTGCTGCACACCAGGGTCCTCATACAGCAACACTTTTGGTGGCCATGCCTCAGACCACCAGAAGTATGTATCCAGCTCATGTCTGAGCTCAGGTGAAGACTTCCACACATGATCCGTCTGCCCTCCTGCAATCTTTGCTGCTTCACCCTCCCTCCTGGTTTCAGTGAAAATGTGGACCAATGTCGGGTCTTGTTACCAGCCTCTATCTATCTAGCCTGCTGCTGATCTCCTGCGTTGCTGTCCCAAGTTTCATAGGGATTTGTGGATGTAGGATGACTTATTGAGTACTAGACAATTTTAGACCAATGTTAATGGATTCTGGATTTCAGAGAAAGAGCTCTAAAGATATTTACACACTTTTGTCTGTATTCTATGAGATCCTGCCAAGATTACACCTGTGCAATATCTTATTGGTTTATGTTACAATAAATCAAACCTAAACCTGTGCTGTGCACATCTGACTACATACTCATTCTTCAGTAAAGCAATTTAAATATATTTGACAACAGAAAGCTGCAACATATTGTTATGTTAGAAGTATTGCCTATCTGTGCCCAGGGCCCTGTTGTTTAATAACCCATCCATGATTTGCATGTTTCTTTGTAGAGAGAAAAATCACAGCATGTGTCATGTTATCCATAAAAACGGATTAAAATTAAACACCTATGATAAGTGATACCTTATCATCACAGCAATATTGTACTTATGAGCACGGTATCATAATAGAGATTAAATCAATTATTTTCAAAGTCTGTTACCTATTAAATATGCCATTAGATATCATATTGAAGAAATTGTCTTTGTGTCACTAGGAGGCTGCAGCGTGTCCTGGAGGAGCTTGTGTTTACAGAAAGGGAGTATGTCCGCTCCCTTGGCTACATCCTGACCCACTACCTCCCCCTGCTGGACAGACCAGACATCCCCCAGGACCTGAGGGGAAAGCGAAGCATTATCTTTGGAAATCTGGAGAAGCTTTATGACTTCCACAGCCACTACTTTCTGCCGGAGTTGGAGGCCTGTCAGAGGGATCCTGCCATGGTCGCGCGCTGCTTTCTCAGACATGTGAGTATAACTGTGTTACTGTGATTATTGTAATTGTTTATGTATATATTTATATGCAATTATATCTATTGTATATGTGTATTGTATATTAAATAATGTTTAAAATTCTCCTTCTAATGAATTGCCACTTCTACATTTGAATTTTCTTTATTAATAAGTAATTATATTGTATTTATTAAGCTATTTTTATTATTTTATAAGCTCTTTATTACAGAAGAGCATTTAACCTACTGTTTTTCAACATGGTTTAACTTGAGTTTTTTTTCACAGAGTGAGAGTTTTGGTCTCTACGCCCTTTACAGCAAGAACAAACCTCAGTCAGATGCCCTCATCTTATATCGTCGCCATGACATTTTCAAGGTGACTTTACATTAATATGGTCAGCAATAATGTTACAGTATGTGTATGTTGCCTTTTTATTATGTCAATGAGAGCAATTTATTTTGAACATACAACTCTGAAATATATTTCAAAAAGTTTTTAACCACAGCACAAGATGCCATTATCTATAGCTACACCTCTACATTAAAATATTAGTAAATACTTACAAATTTGTCATTTTGGTATGTAATTCTGCCTGACGTACTGTAAGTTGTTGCTTCATAACATTTTGACTATTGACCAGAGTTTTAAAAAGTCATGTGTAGTTTTAATTAGTTAGTATTGCTGTTCCCAACATGTCAATCACCCAGATTCTGTTTGGGTGAATGCACATGTTTTGCTATATAACATTTCAGCTATGATGTCAACAATATGAAAACACCCCTAACCCTGTGTGTGTTGGTTCCCCACTGTGTTTCCTAACACAGAAAAAGCAGCAGGAGCTGGGAGACATGATGGACCTTTCATCCTACCTGCTAAGGCCCATTCAGAGGATCAGTAAGTACAGCCTCCTGCTGCAGGACATGTTGGGTCTGGCTGGCTCATGCAGGCCAAAGGATATGAACCAGGACACGCTACTCGCATCTAGCGGGTGCATGCAAAATGCGTGTGGCCAAGGTGTGTATGTGCCTGATCTGACGAGCAGTGAGAGGGAGCGGGAGAAGGCTGAGATCCAGGCTGCTGCAGACCTGGTTCGATTTCAGATGCGTCACGGCAACGATTTGCTCACCATGGACGCCATACAGGACTGTGATGTAAGATAATATAATGGTAGATAAGAAACACCTGAAAACACAGTCGGAGCAAACAAGGTTTCTTCTTTGCTTTATTAGGTGAATTTAAAAGAGCAGGGCCAGCTGATTCGCCAAGATGAGTTCATAGTTTTCTTTAGGAAGAAGAAATGTATCCGCCGCATCTTTCTCTTTGAGGATCTAATCCTCTTCAGCAAGACCAAAAGGACAGATGTTGGCAATGACGTTTACGTCTACAAGCAGTCATTTAAGGTCTGTAAGCGTTTTTGACTCTAAATGCTAAAGCTGATAGCTGACAGTATATTTTCCTTTTCATGTGCCATTAGTGTAATTTCTTTTTCACCCCTTGTGATTTCTCTCCTAGACAAGCGATGTCGGAATGACACATAACTCTAGTGCGAGCGCTCTGTGCTTTGAGATCTGGTTCCGCAGGAGGAAAAGTGAGGACACTTACACCCTGAAGGCATCCGGCATGGAGGTGAAGAAAGCCTGGACCACTGACCTGGAGAGGATTCTGTGGGAACAGGCTGCTCACAGTAGAGGTTAGAACAGACACGCCGCATTTCTTATAAAGCACTTACCTGCTGTAAGAGTAAAGTTCACAAAGTATTCTGCGGGTGTGCAGAACACATTGTGAATGTACTGTGTGTTCCAGAGCTCCGTATTCAGGAGAGGGTGTTCATGGGAATAGGTCGCAAACCCTTTATGGACATCCAACCCAGTGATGCTGCAATTTTAGACCGATCAGTGAGCTGTGTCCTGCCTGGGAGATGTAAGGAGCAGTGCACAACATTTTACATTTCAAAACAAGTACAACTCTATTTAAAGTGTAATAAATTGTCAGGTCTTAGAGAAATAACTTGCTTGGCTCCTCATTCCTCACTAACACAACACCTTATCTTCTTCTTGATGACATCTATCTATGTGTGTTGTCAGTCCCTGTGGCCTGTTGTTCACACAGGGGTCTAGACTACCCACGACCACACTCCATTGGCTCTGGCAGCACCGTCTCCACCACCCTCAGCCAATCATCCTCTTCCTCTGGCCGTGGCTCGCTGCCTCCCGCTGGCTATCCTGGGAAGCAGTCACAGGGAGCCGACACCAGTCCTGTCATCTGCTCGTCCCCTGAGGCTGTGACTGCCAATGAGCTCAACAGTCATCATCTTCATCGGCATCATCTTCATCATAACTGTGAACCATGGAGAAACCATCACCCTCTGAGTGAGTTTGAACATTGATCTTTGTAGGATGTTTCTTGTAAATAAACACCCGATTTCTGTGATTGAGAAATAACATGTTGTGAACATTACACGGCTGACAAAAACAAGAGCGACACCTAAATATGAGAAGGTGTTGTTAAAGTCAGGGTAGCTCCAAAAATATTTAGTGTCTAGTGTCACCTGATCATAGCATGCTCTGCAGACGATAGCAAAATCATTCAAAAAAAGAAACATGTCTCCTGTGACTGCTACAGTATTGTGCATTATATGCTAAAATCTGTGCACTGAATCTATTTTTAACAAATGTTAAGGACGCTCTCTGCTTGCAGTGTCACTAACGGACAAACCTCAGTTTACAGTGATTCTCAAAGTGCCCGATGTGTTTCTGCTCCAGTGGACAGCACTGAATCCTCTGAGGAATGCATCATCAGCGCTGACCGCTGCTGCCTGTCTGCTATTAGTGGGGAAATAGTGGACGACTGCTCCTTGTTTGTATGCCAGAGTTCAAAGCCCTGCCCACCACTCTGTAGGACCCCCAGCCTGAAGATAAACAGCTCACCTGCGATTACAAGGAGGAAACCATGTGTTGCCCCCAAACCTCCACATCTGGCTAATGCTCAGGTACAGATTTACATACAGTATTATAATCACATGGTTTCAGTTGTTAATTTCATTTCTCACATAATAATGTGTGTTAGGTTTTAAATAAAATGTACATTTTTATGCCTTTCCTGGAAAAAATAGCACAATAAAGACAAGTATTACAATAACTTTGAAAACAGATGGCTCAGCATGATCAACCAAGAACATTAGTTATTGTTGTTTGACCATTTAATTCACATATAACATATATTATATTAGGTATAATAACAAATATTAGGTATCTTGTATTTCAGAGTGACAAAACTAGAATTGGAAAATCAACAGAAGTTTAAGATTCCCAACAGAAGGTAAGTCTTGATGAAAATATGAAAATACAGTACCTTTGCAAGGACATGGGGTTAAGACAAGGAATGGATGAATGGATGGATATAAAAAAAACCTAAAGGAATACATTTTATTTCTAGTATAGTATCAAGTCAAGTTATAAAGTGACCTTCAGTGGGCCACTGGCATGAATGTCTCTGACCAAACCTTTAGAAACAGACTTTATGAGGGTGGCCTCAGGGACTGGACAGATCTGGCACCAGCACCCTGTGACTTTCACAGATGAGAGCAGATTCACTCTGAGCTCACGTGACAGACATTTGAGTGAAATAAAGAGTCTGGATAAGTCACCAAAGTACACCATCTATACTAAGTCCAATTTTGAGTTGCTGACACTTCAGCAACTTGGATTAGCCTGCTGCATTAGGTTTTCACTTGTAGGTTGATAATTGTCATTTTAATCATGTGATGAAGCATCCTTTTGTCCCTAACACAAGTATTTTTAAGCAGTGTATTTTAATTTGTCATATATATACATTTGCCTAGTAGGTTTATTGTTATTTTATTTTGAAAGTTTTTATTTTTGTTTCAACCTTCTGCTGCAACTCTGCATAAAAGGTCCTACAAAAATGAAGTTATTATTGTTCTGTGCTTCACATATTGTTGCAGATCATTGGTCAACTGAATCCCTTCGGTCCTACTGGAGATCTTCTGGTCAGCCCCTACACTGACCATCTATCTGTCTGATTGTGGCTTCACAGTCATGAGACACGCAGCTTTATTTAAATGTGTGATCACACCCAGAGATGAAAAGATGAAAGCACAATGCTGCAGGAACATCTGCAGTATTATCGCACAAACACTGTGTCTTTGTCCACCATATGTGCCTTCGTTCTTTAAACGAGCAGCATAATTGTCACCCCAAATCATGTTATTTATATAAAAACACTGTCACCTGCTGCAGCCTCAAAATGCATTCAAAATGTCTTGTAGGTAAATAGTTTATTTGATGTCCTGAGCAACTCCTCTACACATGGAGCATAAATGGAGACGTATGCGGATACTTATATAGTAGTATATAGCAATTAATTCTACTCATCTTTTGGGCAACTTTTGGTGCTAGTGCACATGTTCTTAAACACTTGTTTTAATATGACTGAGATTTTTGATAGTAGTAAGAAGTATGTAAAGAGTCAAAGAACGGACAGACCACTTACACTTACATTTGCATTTGAATTATTAAAAACCACTTCCTGCTATCTAGGGTCCACTAACTACGGTGGCCCTTAGGGACAAAGCACGTACAAATGTAAGGTAACTGCAAAGTGACATTGAACATAAAAGTCACGGCTTGCTAACAATATCTATTAAGTGTCCAACTCAGACCTGATCAGGTCATTTCATGATCGTTTCTGTGTTCCTTATAATGATTATAGATATTAATGATTTACCTAACTGATGCCTTTTATGGCTTCCTTTTTAGATAACCTAAAGTTCCAATAAGGATTTATTTTAAAGTCTGGGTTGTTGGTGCTACCTGGTCTGTGTAGTCACTGGGGCACGTTAGCTCATCACTGCTCCTAGCGCGCTGTTCCATTATGCTATTGCTTTTACATTTGTATGTGCTTTGTCTCTAGGGGCCATTGAAACTATCAGTTCAAAACGGATTTTTGAACTTTGTTCTTGTGAAAAAGACCATCGCAAAACGTGCTTTGTCAGTTATTTAATGCTTTTCTATGTATTTTATGTGTTTTCTTGTACTGTTGACTTCTCTTTGTTTACTGAAAGCCACTGATTTTTTATGTATTTTCTTTATTTTCTTTATACTTTTGCTATTTTCATAATGTGCACATTTATTCGTTTATGTTGTTTTTCTTTCTTAGAGAAATTGTAATTTTCTTTTTGTATGGTTTTTTCCTCTGAACTCTGTCACCTGGAGGAGTTGACCTGCAGCAGATGAGGATGTGCCATCACATGAAGACTCACTCATGTTGACTTGAGAAAAATGTATAATGTATTCCTGCCTTGCAAAGAAAAAATAGTTGCATTAAAACGACCTGTATGTGTGTTTGGTTTGCACGATAAAATGTAATTTATTGTGTTTTGATTTATTTTGAATGATCATAAAGTAATATATACATTAAATGAATTATAAAAACGTGTGAGCAGTTTCATTTTTGTATTAGCTGAAAAAACATTTTTGTAGAGCTTTAAGCACATTTGTTGTTTTATGTTACACACATAAAACAACACATATCAGAGCTGATATATGAGCTACTTTCTGTCCTTTGGTCCTCATTATGAAATATCTCAATCGCCACAGTCTGTAGTGGTCGACCAGTATGGGTTTTATAAATGCTAAATGTAAAAGAAAAAAAATGTTGTTTCTCAGTTTTATAAAGTGAAACACAGTTTAAAGTTAACAATTCATTGCGCTGAGCACCTTAAGGCTCTGCTACCTTTTACATCTGATAGTATTGTTACTCTTTTAAAATGGTGTGATGCTTGTTATTAAATGGACTAGAGTTTTGTGATCTTGTGTTTTTGCAATCCAATCTCAGGTCTCGTTTGCAAATCAAATCTAGATTTCAATGAGAATTCAAGAATAAATAAAGCTTTGCGTGTCTGAAGTAAAATGGAGAAAATACGATGAAAGCTCATTAATCAGCAATTAATCGTTCAGTCGTGCACTTAATTCATGTAGGCTGGTTGGACTAAGCTCCAGATTCCTGACATTTTAGCTGTTCCCATAAAATTCTGTTCTTTCCTGGAGGACAAGGGTAATGAGTGCTTGTAGTTATGCAACAAGTCTTTGTCCAAAAGGAGTGGGAAGAAGCCTGTGCTTATTTAATCCCACCCCCTAGTCCTAGGTTACAAGA
>JAUMHF010000024.1:7143220-7158306 GCA_032359275.1 Microctenopoma steveboyesi
GGGTTTCCCTACTTAGGCTACTGCCCCCGCGACCCGATCCCGGACCAAGCGGAAGATAATGGATGGATGGATGGATGAATGGCATACAGCTCATGAAAACCCAAAATTCCTGTCTCAATATTAAAACAATGAAAGGCTTAAACTACTTCAGTTGTGTGTAATGAATCTTAAATATATGACAGTCTAATGTTTATCAGTACATTACAGAAATAAATGAACTTTATCACAATATGCTAATTTTTTGAGAAGGACCTGTACACATAATATCTATATAGTTCATGTTGTGCAATCCACCCCCACCGGCCCAAACTTTGTCACCTTATCACGATCACTTGCAATAACCCACAGAACCCGTTGCTAATAAATTATGCATAGTCATTGTATGATTTCTTACTATAAAACTGATTCATATGTATAAAGAGAATGTATTTTATTAAAGTCCTGTATTTTCCTGTTTGCATCATATAAGCAACACAATTTACAATTTATTTCCAAATGGTTCCAGTTTATTGTCATCCACTGTATCATTTTTATTACAGGAAAAAAAAAAAAAAAAGACTATGGCTACTGGTGGAGTCCTGTTAACAAAGTCCTGCAGAGAGAAATACATACCACACAGCATGTAGGTAAGAAACGATGTTTTACTAATATCTACAATGAAGCGCTATGGGGTCCAAATGTTGCTGAAAACCTTCCTAACATACACTAACGTTAATTTACTGTTGAATTATATTGTAATCAAATAACTGGTCAATGTTCGTTCACGTTACTGTCTTGTGATTTTATTACCTTTGGTTTGGTTTAACACTCTGAAGCTGCCATGATTCATGTGTTGTCCTGTTTGACATATATTTTGGTTCCAGGCTGCCATTGATAAATCTTAGAGCTGACTGAAAAGGATTTGCAGCAGCATTTGTCACCCCAGGCCTATTGCATCTGCAGGTACGTTACACCTATTCTCATCTCACCAGCAGCAGGAGCTGCTTGTGAAAGCCTTAACAACAAAATGAGTAAACATCTGACATGTAATCCATAAACATTTTCTCTTCATACCAAAATTACATGGTTAATAAATTGCTTGTTCATAAAATCTAAATTGAGGGATTTGTAATGTGGTTCATCAAATTGTAAAAAAAAAAAAAAAAAACTCACTCATTAAAAGGATTCAACATCGGGCATTGATACATGGCGAGAGTTATTTTCTTGAATGCTGGAAATCTGACATGACGGTTCACATTACCATCAACTGTAATGAATGTAACTACACAACTTTACCCTTTTTTCAAACCAAAACATACGTCGTGGTTTACAACAATATATTTTTCTTAGAAGATTTAAGAAGATTCTGTATTTTTTTAAATACCAGGCAAGACCCAAAAGTTTCTTTGAACCAAATTCTGAATTGTTTTTCAAACTTCCAAGGATTTGTTTTGTAAAATTGAGACATTTTCAATTACACACTTACACACACACTCATATCATATCCGAAGTATCTGTCCAAATTAAAAGCGTAAAAACAAACAGGTACTCTGCAGTGCACAGTTTTAGTCTGTAAATGAGAAAATGCTTGCAAACCAAAACCAAAGCATGTGTATTGACTTTAAATTGCCCAGATGATACTGTCTTACAAACCGGTTTAATAATATACTGGACATGTTATTGAAATGCATTTGCTGTGTAACAGCTGATGAAACAAACAAAAAGCCATGTACACTGAATACAATCTGACACCTTCTCTAATTGTACACACATATCAAAACCACCTGTTTAACTATGTGTCAGTGAAAATCCACCAACTGAAAGTCAAAAAAATAAAACTAATAAATGGGACATTGTCTTCACAGTGTAATCCCAACCTCTGAGAACAGTGAGCAAACCCACCTTTGCTCACTGAATCAAAAATACACTATGACTGACTCGCCCTGACAATCAACATTTGTCTAAGCATATCTTTTTCGCCTGTCCCCTCCTACTAAATCGCTGACATTTCCAGCATTTAAAAAAATAAAAACTAACAGGAAACAAACTCGTTCCAGGCTGGTGGAGTGGAATCCTTGACGATCGAGCGAGTGTGGGAAAGATTCGGACAGAGAATATCTCTGCCCTTCTCTCCAGTGTCCTCTGACTTCACCAGACCTTTCTTCTAATGTCCCATCATCACTTCTGTCCTGCAGGTTTGGAGTTAGCAGGGGGGCTGGCTACTCTTTTGGAGAGATTTGACCACATGCGTCCTCTGGCTGGAGACACAGCTGAGAGTATTTTTGTGACTCAAACATGGGGCTGGGTTTGGGTGGGGAGGGGGTGTAGGGGTTAGTCCTCTAGGTAAACATTTATCAGTCGGTGGAGAAAAGGTCTCCGGCCGAGGGGAGTGGGGCCAGGCCCCCGGTCACGTTGGGCAGCAGCGAGAGGTCGGGTAGACTCTGGATATGGGACTTAAGCTCTTTCCTCACCTGTGTCACTCTTGCCAGTTTCTGCTTATACTCCTGCAGAGGATAATTAATACACAGCACAATTATGTATGGGCCATAAAATGCTAATAGTTACTGAAACACTAATAAAAAACAATAATACGCTGGTTTCATAAAAATATATTAAAAAATAATAATAAAAAGCTGAACCAGTTGCACTGTATGAACTGTGATCAGTGTTTAAATCGGAACGTCTCTTAGTAATGGTTTGACACATTTTATTCAAAACCTTACGCATCTAAGTCAGGTTTAAAATGTGCTACATGAGCCTGATTTATTTACTTAAATCATGATATTTTCATAAATGAAAAGTTAACTGTTTTTCAAGCCTGTAGTAAAACAGGCAAGAGTATTTTCTAAACATATGAAAACCTTATTTACTTTACAACCACTGCAGTTGAACAGTGACTATTATAATAAACTATATCCGCATAATAGATCTCATGTACAGTTCGTCAGACATGATGGGGCCTTTTTGCATCTAAATAATACTAATAATTACTGAAGGAGAAACTTCACAGAACGTTTTGTGTACTTGCCTCTAGTTTCTTCTCTCTCTCCGTGAGCGCCTCCTTCTGGCTGCTGATGTAGTCCGATAACATGCGAGCCAGCTGTCTCCGATCCTCCAGCTCTGCAGCCAGTCGGCCATTGTACTCCGCCAGCAGCAAACAAGCTTCATCCACGGTTTTCGACAGCTTGTCGGCTGCCTCCTTGTCTAGATAAGGATCAGAAAAGGTTGTTAAATTCACTGAACATAAACATTATTTACAAAGTTCTTTTAACTCTGATTGAGACATTATTTTTCTCATTGATGTCATCCAACAATTCCCACCTATCCCATTCCCACTACAAACCCTGAGATGTTTAACTCTGTCTGACAGTCCCACTAGGATAGAAAGGCAAAGCAGCAAGTAATGTATTGTAAAATACAATTAGTAACAGTGGCTGAAAACATATTTGTAAGGTTTTCCAAGACTTACCAGTGATCTTATCCAGCAGTGAAACGTCCTGTACTTCCTGCGGCAGCGAGGCGATCTTCTGACGAACAGCAGCATCACCAGACGCAGCGTTTTCCAAGTCCTGCAGAGCCTTCACCAGCTCCTCTGTCTGTGTGGAGAGGGAGGATAAGAGGTGGAGTTAAAGGAGCCAAAGAAAATCAGAATGAGAGCGTGGCAGCAGACAAGAGTAACAGTTACAGAACTGTCGACGTTACCAGTTGAGCTGCGGAGGATTCTTGGTTGTGAGGCGACGTATGGCTTCTGTAGTCATCATCCTCATCGTCTTCATCTTCCTGAATCTTTTGATAGCTTCGTTTCACAGCCTTCTTCTCCTCTGCTAGAAGTTTAGAGACAACACAAGAAAAACACGTAGTCTCACTAGACAAAACAAATACTTAACAACACCAGTAATGGTATTTTGTTTTTATTTGTTTCATAAATGTTATCAAACATTTTCACCTATGAATTTTGTTTTACATAAATTTTATCTAAAGACCAGGACAGTGGCACAGTAGTTAGCGCAGTCAGCTATTGCTACCTGTCACAGAACCCCAGGGTTGGTGGTTCGCAGCCAGCACAGTCAAATCAAATATGCTGAAAACCAAAAGGAGCAGCCGAGAGGAGCTTAATCTCACCACCAATTCATTTTTTTAAAAGGAAAATTAAAAGCAGAATATAAGCTCACATCAAAAATACTGAAACACCTCATGTCAGATCAGGTTCTGGGAACATGAAATTTTCTCTGTGCTCCTATTGTGTGAGCGCAGAAATAACCAAACATTTTAGAGAACTTAAATAAATATCTCTTGTTACTTTTAGAATCTGTTCTGTTTTTTCACATGGATGTAAAGAAACTGATGACATTCTTCCGGTCCTCTTATATGAAATATTGTATAAAGTCAATTATAGGTTTAACAGAGACTAATTAGAGAACATTGTCCAACCTGAGGGTCTTGGGCTGTTCGAGTCTTCTATGGCCAGTTTGAGCTGCTGAATGAAGTCACCTCTGTAGAGGCTCCTCTCCTTCCAGATGTTCAGTAGTCTCTCCATGTGCTTTTTACAGTTCTCATCTGCATCACTGCACAGAAACAGCAGGGTTCAGGTTCGAGCAAAATAAAATAAAATCATTTATATATTATTACTTTTTATATCCAAAGAAAAATGTGTTTTTCTCCTTTTGTTAAATTATTAGTGTTTGTGCCTGTTTGGGAGGTAAAAATAAATTCAACGTTTGGTTTGTGTTTGTGAGGGCTTAATAGATCACAATCAAATATTTGCATTGCTGTATGGCACCTTTAAAATTTCACAAGTAGTAGGTTTGAAGAAAAATGGATAAATACAACAGTTTTCAGCTGTAGGCAGCAGTTTCTATGAACGTCTACATTCAGATCTATACCATGTATATAATAACAATGTTAGTGTTCTGCTCACCTACAGATACAAACCTCACACAACCTCAACACAAAAGCACACACTTATGTGTCTGAGAGCACAACACTGAGATCTACCTGGCAACATGAGAGCAGGCATCGACGAGCACAGACTCGAAGTCTTTGGTGAACTCCGGTCCTTTCTTCTTGCTGTTCTGGATGACATCGTTGGCCAGATACAGGAATGTCAGCTTCCTGTTGCTTTTTGCTGGAAGATACAGTAAAATCTTTTATTTTCATTTTTTTACATCCCATAAAGAATGTGCAGTATGTCAATAAGCTTCACATGTAATCACGTGTGATTTACCTGCCTACTCGCCCTATCATAGTCATTTTTCACAGTGGACTGAATTTTAAACATATGAACTTAAAAAGCAATGATGATTCACACTGATAAAATAATATTTTGCTACTAATTAAGTTAATTGGCAACATCTCTTTAAGGTGATTTAGTATACAAAAGGCATCTTAGAGAGTCAGGGTCTCTCCAAATGGAAAATGGGCAGAGGTTCCTGAATCTGAAAAGTCTACATTTCAGAATAATGTCCCTCAGCGTAAAACAAAACGTTGAATATATCAACATTACGGCACTTGATATCATCACAATATTTTGAGAATCTGGAGAAATATCTGTACGCAGGGACCAAGGCTGAAGCGTAGCACATTTTCTGTCCGTAGCCTAATAGACAAATACTTGCATCTCTAATGATATGTTTATATACATGGTAACGGTGTTGTTGGTGTCAGCTTTTCAAATATTAGCATATGACTATTTCCAATATTCCCTGTAAACGGTTTTGAGGTTTTCTGACTAACAGTCAAGCGAATATCATTATATAATTACTTAACTTCAGGGTCATTCTTGACACTAAACTATAAACATAACATTTGGACGGACTTAAAATACAGGAATGGCAAAATGTATTTTTACCAGTTTCACTCTGGTCCAAATGCACGTGTGAAACAACAGTTCTTGCATTATATAGTAGTAGTTGCAGTATATACTGTAAGTACATTTACATAAGTAGTGTACTTAAGCACAATCTTTAGGTATTCTACTCTACTACAGATCCGAGGAAAATATTTACTTTTTACTCCACTACTACTCCACAACTAATAAATGTTGGTGAATTATAATGGATTGAGTGCCTGTCCGTACATAAAGTGGTCGAAAGTATCTATTAAAAATAGTTTATTTAACAACAAGACCAATATTTATTACCTTCAAATATTTGTCTGTTTAAAACAAATTGAATTTGTAGGACCCAACATTTGCCTTTTACACTGGTCTAAAAACTTTACAGTTTTCTTGTGTGTACTTGGTACTTCGTACATCAACCTGAGTAAAGAAACTGAACAGCTAGTTCTACTTGTAGTAAAGTAGTTTACTACTACTTGAACATTGTTACTGTACTTCTGCCATCTAAGACATTAGCTTTGCAGGTTACACTATCCTGTGTTGTTGCATCACATTTGTGTATATGCATGTGTATATTTTGCAGCAGTAGTGAGTACTGACAGCTCTCACCTTTCTTCAGCTCTCTGTGCCACAGTTTGACTATGAGAGCCGAGTGTTTGCGGTGGTGGATGATCCACAGAGACAGAGTCTGCACGCTCTGCTGCGAGCTGCTCAGCTCCGACAGCTTCTTCACCAGGGCCGACTCAGAGAAGGACGACATGCCGCCGTTTGTGTGTGCCTATGCCCTGTGACCCGATGACCCCGACCCGCTCCAAAGCGACCGAGCTAGTTTGGAAAAACTCGCACCGTCATTAAAACTGAAGTTGTGTTAAGACAAGCAGCAACACGCGTCCTGCAGCCCGCTCCTATCAATGTTATGTTTCTAACGTGGTGTTAGCTCTTTATCAGGCCAGGTTATAGCTGTTACAACTAACCTGTAAGGCGTGCGATCGCGTATCGGCAGCAGTTTCTTCACTCTCTGCAATGTTTGTTTACAGCCACAGCTAATGTTAGCCAGCCGAGCTAAACAGCCATCTGCAGATCAGTGCAGCCCTGAGCTAGCCCGCGCTTTAAACCGAACTAAATAAACCCAGCCTCTGCAATATTCGTGTACAATATGTCTTCGGTGCGCCAGCACACAAAGCAAACTGCTAAAAAGCCACAGTAAGACTCACAGTTTGTCTTTGCTTGCCTAACTAGCCAGGAAGAATTCTCCTAAAAAATGGCAGCTTGCACTTTTACCTCGACATGTGCGTCGCATGATAGTGACGCAAACAGAGCTCGACACCGTCATCCCCTTTATCCAGAGAAGAAAATAGAAAACAAAGAAGGGCCATGTATGAAGAATAATCCTCCTGTTTTTTGTATATATAAAGGTAGTATTTACATCAGGATGTGTCTAATGTAAAGTCGATGTCCTAAAATATTAGGAGTTGGATAAAATGTTATATGATTGTATTTAGAGGGAGGTAAACACAAGCACTAGAGGGGGAAAAATACACAAACATATTCAGTACATACGAACAAAAGTACACAAACTCATCGTATAAACAGATTTCTTTATCCTTTCATCAATTTAGTAAGATAAAATAGTCTACCTATTAAAAAATATATAATTTAAAATATGTGCAAAACACTCTTAAACTAGATGCCGTTGATAACATAAATGTGCAAATTTACTCCACATTTGTTTTATTTGTCCAAAATCTAAAATCTTGTTCAGCTGAAATAAGCAACAGGTTAAAATAGGCTAATTTGAAGTGTTTCTTGTACATGTTAACCAATTTAATTGTTTACAAATAAAACAGACAATCTTCATTTCAATGACACTTTAGTATATAAAGACAAAACTATGGTATTGTTTGATTCTGAATCCTGTTGCAATAGATACACTGAAAGGACAAGAGAGGCCTGCATTGTCACCTCTGCGTTTTTCATACTGTATTAGAAAGAACATTGAGTTATAGTTAAAACGTTTCACATTAAATTTACCACATTAAAGAGGAGTTGGTAAAACATACTAATAGACTTTTTTTTTTAATCCAAATAAAGAAACATTTTAACTTAATTGTTTTACTGGTATATTATAACACCTTTATTAAATAATGAAAATCATTATTCAATGTTTTATCAGTTTCCTGAAATGTTTCCAAAAGCTTTACTAAATAATGTTCCTGTTGAAAATTGAAAAGTTTAAACAATGCAAATGTCTTTATTCAGATTCCTGTGTTTGTACACACTACACTACAGACTTTGAATTTTACATATGCATTTGCTTCCATAATATTGTGGTGGAGAAAATGCACAATATTCCTGTCAAAACAATGGGTTTTGTGTCCTGCACACAGTCGATCATCAGGCAAATTGTGCTGCAGTCCAGCAGGAGCCTTTAATGAAATGAGGCCTCAAATATCAACCAAAATGCAAATTCAGCCACACCTGCGCAAATCGTTTTCAGGGAAGGCAGAAAAATATACATAAAACTCAAAACATTAAATAGTGAAGGTTATGTTCATTATCAAGTTAGCACAGGAGCAGCCCTTTTCTACAGCCAGTGAAACATCCTGTCTCAGGACCCTAAGGCCAGTTAAAATGTTGTTTTAGTTTAGTGTAGTGTACATTACAGAACTTGTTTCTATAACCCAACAAATGTCTCCTGCATAAAGGATAATATCAGATCCCTGAAAATGGTTCATTCATGTGAGATGTCGTTGTTATTATTTATTACACCTCCTGCAATACCAAGTGAAAATAGAAAATGTATGTTGAGTAACAGCATACATGTGCAAGATTAAAATGTTCTAGAACATTTTAAATATCTGATTTTATCATCACCTTTTTGTTAATAACAAACTCTTTGTTAATAACTAATTCAACTCCAAATTTGATATTAACAAAATGTTACTAAGATTGTTGCGTTATATCATGTTTGCTTCATGCAATTAATTCCAATAGGAGAAAAGTGCGACAGTGAAACAAACACCTTGCGGTACCACTGCTATGCTCAACCAACACGCCTTGGAGCTATGTAAAATCAATCCCCTCATCTCCGCCCTCTGATAATCCATGCTTTAAAGAGCCAACCACACTGAGCTTCTACATGCCTGTAGCTGAAGTACGATTATGTTTGGTGCTGTGTTTCTATTCTGGCTGCTGCTGCAGTCAGCTGATGGGGAGCTGGATTACATTGCTCATGGACAGGGGATGCAATTGCAGGGCGACTTTTCCATTGCTGGACTGTTTCCTCTCCACTACACAGATGGACTAACTTCTAATTTGCCTGCTTTGGTTCCATGTGATGTGTGAGTTTTACTGTTTTACTGGATAGTGAAACCTCCTCTCCTGGTGAAATGCACCCAAGTAACAATAACCATTATGTACACCATGGGAAATATCTGCATTGGTGTATGAGTGTGTCTTCAATATGGTCTCCATTTTATTTAAAGTATCAAACAAATATAATTTCAGTCTATGTTGGAAACACCAAAAAAGTAATATGGCACAATGTCAGTGAGGCCAGATTGAGATACTTTGACTTATTAAAAACGGGACCTTCTGATGTCCACCATGCTTCACAAAACAATAATTATGATTAAAAATTGTTGATTTGCAAAAAGCAGGGCAAAGCTAGTAAAATATAAAGTCTTAAAGGAATCACTAGAGCTGGTTAACACCTCTGTTCATGAATACACAAATCATCTTGCATGGTTGCACAGATAACGTCTTTTACATCTTACTTTTTGTAGAGGCACGCCCAACAAACATGGCTTTCACCTGATGCAAGCAATGAGATTTGCTGTGGAAGAAATTAACAACAGCACCAAGTCAAAGCCTCTTTTACCAGAAGTGAAGCTGGGCTACCAGATGTATGACATCTGTTCAGCACCAGCCAGTGTCCTGGCAACACTGGACCTGCTGGTGCAGCAGTCCCAGAACTTCTCCACACATATGCCAGAAGGAAACATGGAACCAAACTTACAAACAGTGGCTGTGATTGGGCCAGACAGCAGCAGCAACACCTTCACCCCTGCTGCTTTACTAGGCGCCTATCTCATACCAGAAGTAAGTTATTCACTAGAAAGTTTGATCATGACAGCACATACTCATTAATCACACCCTCTTTGCTCCATTGTAGATCTCCTATGAAGCATCAAATCAAATGCTGAGTGACAAGTTCCTCTATCCCTCCTTTTTACGCACAATCCCCAGTGACAAGAACCAGGTGGAAGCTATAATCCAGCTTTTAATGTATTTTAACTGGACATGGATTGCTCTGATAGGTAGTGATAATGACTATGGCCTGGAGGGCATGCAGAGTCTGTACGAGCAAGCTCCAAACTATGGAATCTGCATTGCCTACCAAGGAATCATCCCCTCACTCACTGATAGCACAGTCCAGACCATGAGGAACATGGTGGAAGGCATACTGAAGACCAAAGTCAACACCATTGTAGTCTTCTCCAGCAAGTCAAAACTCAGTGGCTTCTTCCCGTTTGTCATTGAGCAGAATGTGACAAATAAGGTGTGGATTGGAACGGAGGACTGGTCAGCAGCCACGCTTATATCAGGGATTCCTGGGATCCACACCATCGGCACCGTGATTGGCATGTCCATCCAATATTCGCTCATTTCTGGTTTTGATGAGTTTGAGCAAAAGGTATTTCTGGCTTCACTGCAGCAGAGTGACACACAGAATATCTCTGACGGCACCACAGGCCAAGGGAATATCTGCCTACAGAGCACAGGCCTGTACAGCCTCGCTAGGAAGAATTTCTCAGTGGACACATATGACATGACCTCTGCCTTCAGTGTGTATAAAGCAGTGTATGCTGTGGCTCATGCCCTGCACCAGGCTCTCAGTTGTGATTCTGGAAAGTGCCAGAAGAGGAGTTTGTATCCATGGCAGGTGAGAAGATGTAAAATTTAAATCTTCTCACACGAACCACATTTTTTCAGACACTAATCCTATGTTTCTTCCTCCCTCTCTGCTGCAGCTCCTCTCGTGGCTGAAGCAGGTGGACTTCTCTCTGGGGAACACCTCGGTTTACTTTGATAGTAATGGTGACCCGCCAACAGGATATGACATTGTTTCCTGGGTTTGGAGGGGGACAGATTGGTCTATCACTGTGGTGGGCTCCTTTAGCCCAAATCCCATTAGTCTCACAGTTAATGGAGATCAAATTCAGTGGTACGACACAGGTGAATCAAACCCAGTAAGATTTTTAATTTCAGTATTTATAAAACTTGTTAAGTAAAATTATGGTGCAATCTGCAGCTTTAACTTTAACACTAGTAAACATCCAGTATCTTGTGACACTTCTTTGCACCATGTATATAGAAGGAAGTACAAAGGAATTTAAATCTTACACATTTCATCTCACTGGAGTTAGTTTAGTCTCTTTATAAATGCATTCAGCTTTAGTTTTGTTGTGTGTCTTACACCTCTGCTCTTGTATCATGAGATTGATACTCTTATTTATGATCTTTCTTAAATCCATCTACTACTACTACTAGGTGCCGGAGTCCATCTGCTCTCCACTCTGCCCAAAAGGCCACAAGAAGCTACTGACGGGGCAGCACTTGTGCTGCTTCGACTGTCAGGCCTGTCCTGCTGCTACATTCCTCAATATAAGTGGTAAAATCACATCATCATTCAGAAAAGAAAAAGATGAGATAGAAAAGAAAAGATGAAATATTCAAAAAAGCAATAGTAATCGAGAGACAAAAGGTATACAAATATGTTTGTTGTTATAGATAAGATTCTGTCAGCTGAAAACACACTGCAGAAAAACGGTCTGAAAGGTGATACCACATGTTTTTCATAGTAGATGGTTGAGCTGCTGTACTATTACATTAAAAGATGTTGATAATATTTTGGCCCTAAATAATAATAATAATAATGAATACATGAGGGAGCCATGGCATTAAAACCACCTCCAGTATGATTCCATAATAAACATTTACCTTTTCTCACAGTGTCAGAAGTGAGAAATTATAACCTTGTAAAAGTAAAATTATTTATTGTAATTCTACTATATTAAAATGACATCGATTTCTGGTGATCTCTGAAGTTATAATATAACCCTCCTACCCAGCAGTAGTGTTTGAGGTTGACCAGCAGGTGGTGCACACGTTCAAATTGTGTCCTGATGCAGGAGCAGGAGACATCTAACATGTGTGCTCTGAATTCTCTTTGAACTTTTTAACATTTAGCAGGGCGGCGACTCACTAATGTTAATCCGAAACTGGACGATGTTTCTCTTCCTCAGAGCCCACTACATGCCAGAGGTGTCTGCCCGAGCAGTGGGCGCCCCCAAGCAGTGATCAGTGTCTTAACAGGACCGTCCTGCTGCTCAGCTGGGATGCCCCCCTCTCCATCGCCCTGCTCTTTTTCCTGGTCGCATGTCTTCTCATGACTTCTGGCTCTGCAATAATCCTCCTGCTCAACCTGAACACACCCGTGGCCAAGTCTGCCGGAGGCCGCACCTGCCTCCTGATGCTGGCAGCCCTGAGTGCTGCGGCTTTGAGCTCTTTGTGTTATTTTGGCAAGCCTTCGCCTCCCGCCTGCATCCTCAAGTACCCTCTATTCATCTTTAGCTTCTCTGTGTGTCTGGCCTGCATCACTGTGCGCGCTCTCCAGGTTGTCTGCATTTTTAAATTTGCATCCAAGCTGCCACCGACCTATGACAAGTGGGCCAAAAAACATGGTCCAGAGTTTACCATTTTCTTGGTGTCTGTCATCATTTTGGTCATTTCTGGGGTCCGCGTGTCCCTTAACCCTCCCCGGCCATCCCAAGACCTTCTCTTCTATGAGGACAGCATTGTCCTCGAGTGCAGTAACACCCTCTCACCCGGTGCAGGCGTCGAGCTGGCTTACGTCTCACTGCTCAGTATCCTCTGCTTCTCTTTCAGCTACATGGGAAAGGACCTTCCAGCCAATTACAACGAGGCCAAGTGTGTCACCTTCAGCCTCATGGTGTATATGATCTCCTGGATAAGCTTCTTCACACTGTACCTGATCAGTAGAAGTCCGTTCGCCATGGCCGCCAATGTGTTTGCCATCCTCTTGAGTGTCCTGGCCTTCCTTGGGGGCTACTTCCTGCCCAAGATTTATATTATTCTTCTAAAGCCACAAATGAACACAACTGCTCATTTTCAGAACTGTATTCAAATGTATACTATGAGCAAATGATGAGTCCCGGGCGGTTTTATTTAATGAAATGTGGATGAGGATTATTGGGATATTACAGTTTTATCTGACAATTTAAAGTTAAAATGTTTATGTGCACGAATGAAATTGTATTAGATATCAGGCCTCAGGAGGGTAGTTATGTATTCACTGAACCTCTAATAGAAACATTAGATGTCAAGGACCAGCAACTCTGACTCTGGGAGAGACTCTGTTTTAATCCATCAAGAGATCCATGAAGTGAATTTCAATGTTTGTGTTTAGTAAATAGAAGAAATAACTATAGTTATTTCTTCTATTTACTAAACCTATAGGTCGCTGTGTAACTTGTGTTTGTGGAATATCTACTCATGATGAAGCAGATATTAAACTTAAAAAATGTCTGTACTAAGTGTTTCAATTATTAATCCACTGTTTCCTGTTGTGCTGAGTCAACTGACGGGAGATGATATTGGTCGAAGTGCAGACACAGAGGTTAAACTGGACATTTATGAGTCATCTTTTGTTTGTTACAACCTAAAATAATCAAATGTTAAAATTAAAGAGAGAAAATTCGTTCCCTGTAGTTAGCTACTATCACATATCTGATCTACATACTGTTGTTTTTGAGCAGCTGATCTGTAAAACCTTTTGTCATTTTTTAATGTGAGCTTGGGCTGACAAAACGACTGACACGATTACGTGACTCCAGAGATTCAACAAAGTGGAAGTTGGTCACAGACAAAGGTTCAAGCTAATCAGTATGACGTAAGTCAACGCATGTAAAATAAATCCTCAATGGGCCTGTCTTACGTCTGTGTGACCTGTGTGACCGTCTGTGTGACCGTCTCTGTGAACCACACACACACACACACACACACACACACACACACACACACACACACACACACACAGTGCTGCTGTTGGCTGTTGTTTGAGAGAAGAGATGAAAAGGCCTTTTGTGACTGGGTGGGTCAGCACTATTGACCAGTAGATGTGTGAGTAGAGTCCGAGCTTAGCTTTCCCACAGTCTCTCTGTCCACTTACAGTTTAATTCCCTCAGTCAACAATTGAAGTGTGCCACGGGTGAACAAGCAGGGGTTTTATTGTCGGTATGACAAGGGCCAGAGCAGGCTGAAGAGTTTAGGAGCTTTATTTGACAATACAAAATGTATATTCATTCATTTACAAGATATAGACTGTGTATGATATGTAAATGAAAAGATAAAAACTTACACTCAACCTGTTATACTTACCTTGATTATTCCTGATGGAAGTACAGCTGGTCTAAAACACATTCGTTATAAAGGACTACACAAACCTAAAAACTAGAAAAAAAACATAAGCTTTACTTGCTGCTTGGCACAAGACAAAGGTCTCAAGTCTCTGGCTTTTCTTTGATTCCAATTCAGTTCAACAGATGCTATAAAACCTGCAGGACAACAGGATCATCTGCAGCAAAACTTAACTTGTAACAGACATTAACATATGGACGAAAATAAAAAAATCTAAATACAAATAAATTAAAAGAACAAATCCCGTAAAAAATGAATCATATAAAATATTGTAATGGAAAGTCTTTGTTCCACAGGTGTGAACCATTTCACTGCAGTTTTTAATGAATTTAGAATGTAGGTGCATTTTCCCTGGATACATGAACGCATAAAATCCTATTTTAATTATTCCCAAGGTGCACATTAGGGGCTGACTGTGTAACTGGAGTGTGAGATAGCACTCCAGACTGACAGCATCTCATTCTCAGTCTGATATACATCTCAGGAGTGGTTTATCTTTACTGGCCAGCTTGTGGTGACTGATGTGTGTCACAGGGTTACAATGGCTTTGTTATGCAAATATGTGACTATGAAAGGGAGCGGCTCCTCCACAGAGATCACAGCTTACAGTGTCATCCTGAAGAGAAGCTTCTCACTCTACCTGCACGGGCATGGCTCCCCACTCCAGCAGCTACTCCTTCATCCGCCCCTCTAGGATCTCTGAGAAAGACAACGTCAAAGTGAGTTCTGCAGTGGTTTTTAAAAGTTATCTTGTATGTGAACTAGTGAC
>JAUMHF010000024.1:7160981-7184953 GCA_032359275.1 Microctenopoma steveboyesi
GTCACTAGTTCACATACAAGATAACTTTTAAAAACCACTGCAGAACTCACTTTGACGTTGTCTTTCTCAGAGATCCTGCTGTGGTGAACAGAGTTGGTGGAGCAAGGAGCCATGTCTGTGCAGGTACAGCTAACAGCTCATCAGGAGTGCCGTGTATCTTCTGATCTCTGTGGAGGAGCTGCTCCTCATTTTATACTGGGACATTAGCATAACAAAGCCATGTGGCTCAGGCAGTGCTGGGGTTCCCACACTCTGGCCAGTGGGACCCTCAGTACAACAATAGGAGACACGTCAATAACTCATAGGGAATGTAGCTGAGCATGGCATGTTTCCCAAGATAAGCACCAGGTAATTAACACTTTATCAAATGGTCATCTGTGAATTTATCATGGACTGAGTTAAATATTTTGGTGTATAATGGAGAAAAGTGATGCACACAGAAGATCATCTTCAAAGGAGGGAGGCTGCAATAAAGGACCAAATGCTTTGCTGCAATAAAACAATATAAGCTGAGGGCTGTAATTTTCTCTTCAAAGACGCTTTCCTTCCTTAAAAAAGCTTTTTGGTGCAAGAACAGAAGTGTTTGGACATGTTCTTCTTCTTCTTGGTTAAATTCCATACAAATTCCATTGTGCTGAATACAATGACAGAAAAGTGTGTTGTGCTTTATCTTAAGCTAAACTAGATTTAAATTGATTATAACACTGGAGAACAGAGATCAGCTGGCTGCAGACCCGTCGTGTTGCGTTTGTGACTACTGGCTGTTTGCAGCTTCGCTCCTGAACGTCAGGGTTTCCCACGTGCATGACGTGTGAAGACACGGTTATCTGTTAACAAGCCTCAGAGAGACAGCGATCAAAGGCCGCTGCTGCTGCTGCTGCTGCTGTCTCGTGTCTCAGGTGTGAAAACCATCACGTGGCCACGCTCTCCGTGGCGCGAGTCGCAGAAGACCGCGTGCGCTGCGTGAGCAGCAGGTACGCTACAGACGATCTGCCTCCACGGGACGTGCATGGCCTAACGGGGAAAAAACAGATTATAAAGTAACAAATGATATATGTTCAGCAGTTTTTATGATTTTATAAACTGTATTGCATGTTTAATTAAGTTTGGTGCAACAGGTCACATGTGTATAATTATTGTTTGTCACATATTAGTGACTGATTGCTGCAAAAAAAACTTGGCAGACTTGCCCTGAGGGTCTGAAGGCTCCTTTCTCAATGAACTGTGTCAAATTAGTGTCAAGTTAATGGCATTATGAGAGGGCTGGCAGCGTGCCTCAGAGGGCCTCCATCACTGGCTGGCCCCAGATGTGAAGCCGGCCTTGTGGGCACAGTGTGAGTAGTCCAGTCTTCCCAGTTTCCCACCAGTCCCCAACATCAGGGTAAATGAGCTACAAAAGCCATGCCGCTCCTCAGTGCCCCACTGGGAATGTTAATTGATCTTTTGTTGCAGGACAAACAGAAACTCTGTGCCTTGGTCCATCTGGGAAAAATCAAGTCAATTGGCTTCACTGCTTGGCACAGAGCAGTTTGTCTGCCATTGGTCACTGCCACACATATAGTTTTAATCAAGTCAAAGAAGTAATGCCACAAAAGAAAAACGAGGGGCACATTAGCAGTGTTCAGATATTTGCAACCTGTTGATATTCCATTACATCATTACCTTTTTTATATCAATGTGAAGTTTAAAGTTCCCAGCCACATGCAGCATTTAGCATTATGAACAACATTGTTTATTTTATTGTTCTATATTCCATATAAAAGTAAACTTTATTAGTGTCTTTAGCTCTTTTGTCACTATTGTAGCATTTAAAAAAATCAGCAACTGTATTATCTGTTCTTTCCATTGTCGACATGTTTGTGTAAATTTGTGACTGCTCTGAAAGTTAGTGTGCACTTTGTGACTGCTGGAGGTCTTTGTCTACAAGTGTGTGTGAAGACGAGTTTCCCGCCCACCAGCAGCCTGAGAGCTCTGAATTCCTGTCATAAAGTCTCAGCTACTGCTCAGACCTGCGGCGGTGCAGAGAGGCTTCCCGTCAGCCATCTCTCTGTGAGTGTGGTATCTCCCGTTTCCCACACTCTGTGCCTATTCACTGGCCCCGTGAGAGGAACAATAGAAGTGTGTCTTGTTACACATCACATTAGCTACGGTGTTTGATCTCCTGTTAAAGGGGGGAGGGGGGATCGCTTCAGCTAGACCATCTGGCCTGGCCAACTAGACCCTGAGAAAGTCCCAGGCATGCCACATACTTCACAAATTCTGCACACACAAATAGTTGTGAAAGACTTTTGTGGCACTTGAGACATAATTCAGACAGTAGACAGCATGCCACAACCACCACAACAGAAGTGGGACAGGCAGAGGTGTCCACGTATGCCAGTTTTTTAAAAACACCTGTGCACCGCAAAGTCAAAAAATGATGTTAATGAGCCCTGACACTGACCTGAGGAAAGATTTTTTTAGGAAAAAGTATCACATACCAAAGAACAAACTAACATAACATACAGAATAAAAGTAAAATGTGAAATTGGTTCATTATGATGATTGGCCTTTAAAAAATTGTTCTGCTTTGCAAATAAATAACTGCATAATAGTGGTGTCAATTCATCTGCACTAGACTTGTAAATAAATAAATAAATAAACATATGTGGTCGAACTGAATCTGAATCTGAAAATGGGAAAACGTGTATTGGATTGTTGATGTCTCTCATACTGAACTTCAAATTTGATTTTTCGCAAGATGCAATAAAACATTTACACAGTTTCTAACATTACTGGAACTAAGACACTTACACAACAACAAAGCAGAGATATGACATGACAAATAAGCACATTTTTAGATTTGCACAAACCTGCTGCTACAGGGAACCATGATGCCACCGTTCCCTCACTGAGGCGTCAGTTCAGTGCTGTGCTGATAAACCTGAACAGAGCTACGTTCCTAAAGCACCACTTACACGTTACCTGCTCTCGTTCATTCATTGTTTGTTTTAGGAAGGGCTAAGTGTTGACACTAACACATGTTGGCACTACCACAAACTACAGTTTTTATGTATGTTAATGTGTAGTTCATGTTCTCATACTCAACACTGCATTTTTCTATGCAGTAAATCAAACAGACCACAGTTGTTTATGTTTCATAAACTTCATGTGAAGTTTTCCATTTATTTTCTCAAAGGCAAGCTTCTCAAGGAAGCACTTCAACACATTCCTCTAGTAAAGATCGACATCAACATAGCACACCTTTATAAAAGGCAAATATCCATTATGGACAACACACGTCAACAGGTACAAGTTCAGCATTAACACTTATTCAGACATAAGCCAAATAATGGTATAATCATAAAATGATTTACAGTACAAGTGGATCCATGGGATCCATGTATGGGATGTTGTTGATCCATCAACACAAATCTGATGAAATCCATCAGCAAGTGATACTCAGTATCAGTAGTTCAATAAATCAAAAAAGTGTCGCAAACACAAAATAGTTCAACCCAGTGTGGGTCTTACAACAGCAATAACTCAGTAGCGTTTGTAAAACAAACACAGTATTCTTTTCCCACAGAACAACCAACACAATCACATAGTGAACAATCTATAATCTGTACATGATCAGTAAAACCTGAATGGATTCAGTCCTTCCAAAGGACTACTGGCAGTCTGTGCCAATTTCTTCACGTGTGAAAACAGTACGGAATCTCCTGCCAAAGCAAAAGGAGAAAGACTTGAGTAAGTCATCACATTTCTGTCCATGACATTCACAGACGTAGGTCTCTTCTCTTTTTGTAGAGCTGAAGCTGCCTCCATCCTACCAGGGCCTCCACAGAGGACAGCCGGCCTGGCTCACCCCCTTGTTGGAGCTGACCTGATGAGGAGAGCAAGGAGGAGAGAGGCTGCAGGGGCTGTGGGTGGTCTTGCTGGATGCCTGAAGGCCCTGGAAGTGGCTGAGCAGCCGTCTGTGGGCCTGCGTCTGAACCTCGCAGTGGGACAAGAAGCTGACAGCCTCCTTCACACAGTGAGTGTAGCCGTCACTGGCCACCATCAGGCCAGTGCCGACAGGCTGCTGCTGCTGCTTCTGCTGCTGCCAGCTCCTCAGGTAGGCCACAGCCATCTCCAAGATGTCAGCCTTCTCCTGCTTGGAGTCAGGCTGCTGCCTCAGGAACTCTGGTCCCAGAAGTGATTTCAGCTGCTCGATGCTGGTGTTGATGCGGTCTCTGCGCAGTTTTTCCACCATTGGCTTTCTCAGCTGAAGAAAAGAGAGAGAAACACATTTAATCCACTGTTCAATTTGTCCGTTCTATAAGATATGAACACATTCGAATAAGGGAGGTGAGTGACATCACAGAAAAGGGATTTACCTTATGAGCAGGAGTCAGGTGTTCCTTAGAGTAGCTTGCTTGTCCAATAACAGTGGGTGCCATAGCTGCAGAGTCAGAGTGTTACTGCTGAAGAGCCAGTTGAGTCTGAGCTGCCTTCTCCTCTGCCTCAGCCCTGTATTTATACACCCAAATCTCCATATGAATGTGTGGGTCTTGGACTTGTTGGAGTTTCTCACAGTCTGGGAGCCAATGAGAAGGCTGGGAAGGGCTTTGAGGAACGCAGGGCTGCCACATGCTCAATGAAGTGTTTATAGCCGTGGGGACAATGAGTGTGTCCCTGGGGAGCAGGTGGAGGAATAGACAGAGAGAGAAAGAGCCTGGGGAGGAGGGGATGGGAAGGGAAGAGGGGGGTGTAGCTGGGAGAATGACCCAGTGCTTGTGTTGATATGGGAAAGTAGTGACCCCAGAGGGAAGCATGCCACTGTCTCATGTCATCTTTACCGCCACGTAATTGAGCACAAAGTGCCTCCGCCACCAGGCACACGTGGGTGTTACAGAGGGCCTACATGCAGCCGTTTCCACCAGTGTGTCACGACAGACTTCCCTAGTGGAGCTGTGCAACAGACGAGATGTCTGAGAGATTAAAAAAGGGGATTCCTCACAAGTTCTAGGACTCAAATAAAATCTACTAAAAGATGCAGAAAGAGAACATGTATACTTAGAATTTAATCTTTCACACATACAATGACAGATATTAGAGGGAGCTTTTTACTTCAAGAGGCTGCACACTATAACGCGACTAAAAGTTTAGATGAAAATCATATTGTTCAGGATTTAGGGTTTTATGTATTTATATCTGGGTATTCTACAGTAAAAAGGACAGAATCTGACGTTTAAAAAGTCAAGTGCTTCCACTGTAAACATCCTATCGGCCTCCACACTCCGAGCACATGTTCACACATCAGGCAACCCCTCCACCACCCCGCTACTCACACACTCTCAGCCACACTCTCCTCCACTTTCCCGCCCTCCCACACACACAGCTGGCCGACCTGCCTGCCGCTCGCCACGTCTCAGTCACACGCTCCCTTCCTGCCTGTGTGGAACGTGGGAGCCGCTGTGATCCCAGGCTTCCCACACTTCAATGTTAATGACACTGAGGCCGGCTGCACAAAGGAAGTGTGCCCCGTGGAACAAAGATTGAGTGACCAACCCCCCCCTTCTCGCACACACATACACACACACACCCAGCAATACAGGGCTGCCAACAGGGCTTCCAGGCACACCATCTGGACAGATCGTACGTTATTGTCATCCAGTCAAGCATGGGAGACATTCAGCGTGAGAATTGGAGAGGCTCAAATAGAGACAGAAAGTTAAATAAAAAGAACAGTGAGTGTGTGTAGAGGGTGGGAAACCTGGAGGACAGTTTGGAAGTCTGAAGTTTCTGAAAGATTGTATTGTTGTGTATGTTGTATGAGATAAACACGTTGCGTAAGGTTAGGACACATGAATTATGATCCAGTTATTGAGGTTTTAGCTATTGAAAGAGGATTCAGGAAACAATTACACATAAACAAACAGAAAGATAATAAGTAATAACAACAAGACAAACGTTGGAAGTTGTCATTAAGTCTGTGATTTTTTTCCAATGTGATGAGGACTATTTCTTCTAAATGTACTCAGATACTGCTATGCCACTGAACATCTCGGTCCACCATGTTAGTAAGTAGAGAGAGACACTTGTTCTAAATTGACATCTTCATCCTCAGTGAGGCAGATGTTTTTCATCCGTGTACCCACCACATATCATCCCCACTCCAAACAACAACAAGGATTTCTCCCTCATTGTGACGCATCAGCTGAGAGACAAGAGGCCTGCAAAGGGCCCCTCCCACTAGTTTGTTTGGAACGGGGCCCATGTACCCCATGAATTCAAATAATTAATTCACATCCTATTGTCATTAGAATGCTTTGTGATTGGCCGACCTGTGAGAACCAGCAACACATTAAGTCAATGAGAAAGCTGCTAAACGTATATAAAGGACGGAGGTCTTGATGAGTAAAATCATAACTTCACCCTCACAGACTTGGACTCACTGGACGCGCGTCTGACTGCATATTCACCATGAGGGATCAGCAAACAACGTAAGTTCAGAGGGAGACATCTGTCTGTGAAGGTTAATTTTACTCATTTAGTTTCTATGAGAGGTTTTTGAGGTCAGTGGATTCAGGGTCTACACATTGACTCACAATTAACACTTATGAGCCCTGATCAAACGTTTTGAAAATTGAGGCTTTGGTCTAAATGTTTGTGATAATCTGTTCAGAGTTAAAGTTATAATATTAAAGTTCAAGGGACACTTTGTCCAAATTAACTAAGCACAGGTCCAGCGGTGGTTATCTCTTGATTTTAATCACACAAGATTTGAGATATAGTATAATGGCTGAGACAATCAGACTTATTCACCATAATATGTGAATATGAAACATTTTAATGCCATTTTGCAGAATTATTTGGAATTGAAGCAGGAGCAATCGCGCACATTTTAAAAATGAACAGAAAACAACAATGAAAGTAAACTGGGAAGAAAATACATTCTTATAGCTTTAATGAACCTACCTGTTATATGCATAATAGTTAAGGACTTCTGTTAAACGTCTGTGTCACTGATGTTTCCTACATTAACTGTGTATTTCTCCATTATCCCCAGTATGTGTAAGATGGTGGTTTTAGAACGGAAGTGCGCAGACAGAGCAGTGAGGCTCAGAACGGCCTTGGAGAGTCAACTCAACAGCGGAGTGTCTCGCTCCGACATGTGGGACAAGACGGTCTCATTCTTCACTGTGAAGAAGGCCTTGATTTTCCATAATGGTTACAACAAAACCTCCAGAGAGGCCATGAGGCTGTTCCCCTCACCCGCAGAAGACGTGGCACCGCTGTGCTGACGTGGACATATGCAGGAGGATAAAATGTCTAATAACCTGTGGCACTGTGTGTGTGTGTGTGTTTCCACAAGCTTTGAAACACTGAACATTACTGCAGCATGTCAAGAAGAACAGAGAAAATAGTACAAATGTTTTAGTTTTTTCAAACAGTGCAGAAGATTGTGATTATCTACAACAGTTCACACTGTGATATTACTGGTCCTGTATTGGGCTTTAAAATGTTTTATGCATGAACCCTTGGTTCACCTTGAAACTGGTCAGTTTAAAGACCATGTTGTTGAGGTTTTGTTAAAAAGCCATATTCCCTTAAAGAAAGGGGACATTTTTATGCCATTGCATATTTTGTAAATGTTTTTATGTTGCCATGTATAAAATGTCTTGCTGAAAGTCATGCATGACTTTAAATGTGCAATATGCGTCTTCATTTGCATGATGAAAGTAAAGGTAATTGTTTGTGAAACATTATTTCCTAATGCCTGTTTCAACCAGTTACAAATACATCAGCTCGTGGTTAATTCGATTGTTTCCTTTGGTAACTGTGAACACAAACGCTTCATGCATTACATATCACTTAATAAAGAGCGCCCTCTAGTGGCTTCGATAGAGCAGTACCTCAGGTTATGACCTACAGCAGTGGTTCTCAAAGTGGCGCGAACAGATTACATCATCGTTTACAGGTGAAGTGTCTTCCCCTCACTGGACAACGTCGACACTTTACGCCTCCATAAACGTTACTGACTGCATCAGAGTCATAACACTGATGCTGAGACACAATGTGTTACCTCAATGTAACCCAATAGTGTCTTTTTGTGTGAATTTGTGTTTGTAGGATGCGTTCCTGTGTTTTGAGAACCACTGATCTGCAGAGCATTAACATTTTTCTCACATAATGTTCTCCACACCTCAGAAGATCACATGATCACAAAGTTGTGGTAAATTCTTCATCCTAAAGTTCGTTAGATATTCAAATAGACAAACAGGTTTGTAAAGACCACGTTGACAGTCGAGATCATGATTCTGAACAGGTTTATCGTCAGAACTGTTGCTTCAGCTTGTTTAACTACAAGTAAATTAATAAATAGTAAATTCTAGAGTAAAACCTTAGCTTCAATTTGGTATGGTATGGAAGAGTGTGGGAGTTCAAAAGAAAACAGACAGAAGGGAGATATGATATACAGTCAAGCCCATAATTAATCATACCCCTGACAAATTTTGACTGAAAGTTACTTTTATTCAACCAGAATGTTTTTTTTTTGACATGAAATGACAGTGGTGGTATCTGCCATCAGACAATACAACGATGTACAAAAGGCAATTTTGAGAAATAAAGAAATTATCAGCTTTAATTTACATTTGAGCAAAGTGTCATGTCCAAAATTATTCATACCTCTCTCAATGACCAATAGAAAAGCCTTTGTTTACACAGCAATGAAACGCTTCCCATTATTGCAGACCAGCTTTTTGCATGTTTCCACAGGTATTTTTGCCCATTCATCTTTAGCAATGAGCTCCAAATCTTTCAGGCTGGAGGGTCTTCTTGCATCACCCTGATCTTTAGCTCCCTCCTGTGTTTTGGGTCATTGTCACGCTGAAATGTCCACTGGTGCCCAAATGAAGGAAACATAATTGTGAACAAACTATTTCATTTTTGTTTCATCTGACAATTACACAGAAGACCAGAAGTCTTCTTCTTTGATGAGCATTTGCAAACACCGAGCGAGCTTTTGTGTGTTTTATCTGGAGAAGTAGCGTCCTCCTTAGTCTGCACCGTGGAACCCAGCAGTGTGCAGCGGTTGTTGGATTGTCTGCCTTGAGAGGTTGCCACCAGCAGAGCCCAGGTTCACCAGGATGTTCTTGGTGGTGATCCTATGATTCTTTTTCACCTCTCTCACTATCCTCCTGGCCAGCACAGGTGTCACTTTGGCTTCCGAGAGACTGAGACACTTTGTGAAGGGTATGAATAATTTTGGACATGACACTTTTTGCTCAAATGTAAAGAAAAGCTGAGAAATGTTTCGTTTCCTCATTAAAGCATCTTGTACATTATCGTATTATCTTTTGGCAGACACCTATGTTTCCTGTCCAAAAATAACTTGCTGGTTGAGGAAACGTTTGCCAGGGGTATGATTATTGAGGGCTTGACTGTATTCTGTGAAAGCTGTTCCTGATATCTTAGTCCCACACAAGTCATGTTGTCACACAGAATGCTCCTGTGTACCTCTACATTCCTCCTGTTAGGACGCACCATGGATTCCAGTCACAACACATAGCAGAAACATTTTCAGCAGATGAGATTCGTCCTTTAAGTAATGTGGCCTGGTAGCTCAATGGGTTAAGAGTCAGACTGGAATGCAGAAGGTTGTGGGTTCGAACCCCGTCTGACTCCTAGTCCATCCTCTACCAGGTGTGTCTCTGAGCCAGACACCCAGCACTAGCTCCTTGTAAGTCGCTTTGGATAAAAGCGTCTGCCAAGCAAAGTAAAGTAATGAGCCGATCGTCTTTTCTCTACATTTCTCATCTGTCTGAGAAAACACGGTTTACAACCGGACCAGTTTCTCTTTATAAGCACTTGCTCATTTCAGGCCAGCTTTCGAGACGCTTGTTCTCAGAGTAGTTTACAGAAACATATTTTCCTAATCTTGCTGTTTTTACTGTGCAAATATATTTTACTCTTAGAGGAGTACTAGTACTCTGTGCACATGTAATGATTTGTTTCATGAATTGGAAAAAGGTACTTCTACTAGTATTGGAGAATTGGATCTATTTGAGAAAGTACCTGGACTTTTGAGTGAGCTGAAGATACTTGCTTCTCCACAGAATATCTTTAAAGCAAATATGTGGACTTTTACGCATTTATTAATCATAGGCTAAATAAAAAAACATCCAGCAACAGTTTAACATTATAGCACTTTACTTTACTTTGCTTGGCAGACGCTTTTATCCAAAGCGACTTACAGGGAGCTAGCGCTGGGTGTCTGGCTCAGGGACACACCTGGTAGTGGAAAGATTAGGAGTTAGATGGGGTTCAAACCTACGACCTTCTACTTCCCAGTCTGATGCTTAAACCATTGAGCTACCAGACCGCATCTACAACCATTTACACTGTGATATTACTGGTCCTGTATTGGGCTTTAAAATGTTTTATGCATGAACCCTTGGTTCACCTTGAAACTGGTCAGTTTAAAGACCATGTTGTTGAGGTTTTGTTAAAAATAGCAGCGGGAGAAGGCGAGCTGGCAATAAATTGGTGAAGTCCACGCCATGCATTCAACTCTTGAGGACCAGGTGTAAGTGTCAAAGCTAAATTGTTTTTACTGTCGCTTAGGATAAACCTCGGCAGCACTTTTCCTTCCAGAAATCTGTTGTGGAAGTGAGTGATGAGAGTGACGAGAGTGCTGCCAGTAATTTTAGGGAAAAATCTAAGTCAACACAAAACAATTAGCCAAGTGTGTTTAAGGATATAATGTAGGTCTGTTTTATTATTCATTTAGACAGGTTGGATATTTCACTGCAACAGATGGTGTAAAGTTCACTTTGTCACCAAGGCATAGCTTTATGGAAAAAATAAAACAAACTTTTATTCTTTTATACTCATTTTGCTTCTGAGGTTAATAAAAGAAACCTTCCACATACACACTGAATCAAAAAAGTACTTTTTTTTCTGTCCAACACTTAAATTCCAGTTAGAACCTACATGAAGGCCAAACGGCAAAATCCCCGAAGCAAAGGACAGGTTAACTCGTAACCATGTGACACTGAAACCTGCCAATTTAAAAAGCCCCGACTAGAAACAAACTTAAACCAACCAAACAAACAAACGAAAGGAAAAAGATAAAATCAAATGCCACTCGCAATACATGCTGGGTCAAATCCCCAAACATTAGTTATCGTAACATTGCAACCCAATATTAGGAGGGGGGTTTGAAAAGCCAAAAAATACTTCCACCCTAAAACAGAATTCACGAACTATTATTTTTGAGCAAGAATAATTAAGCCTGCTACTCTGCAACAATCAAGATGAAGTTGCAGGTTTGTTTACGGCCTCGAATTGAATCAGCAGCGGAGTCCCGGATTTTCTGTCTTGAGCTTGATAAGAAACTGAATCTTACGTTTGAGTCTGCTGATTTGACACAAGGAGGAGCAGCGCGTGCAATTCTGTTTTAGCATGTTTCCCCCACCCTTTAACAGCATTGTGTTTTGTTTTAAACGTTACAGAGATGTTTCCAAAAGTGAATGATTTTTTTTAGACTACACATAGATTCTGCTTAAAGTTAATTTGAAGATGCCATATGGGGAAAGGAGGTGAGTGGGAAACATGGTGTATATTTTCCGTGTGTGCTCTGCATGTGTGTCAGTGTGCAAAAAGAGAATTTTTTTTTCTGTTGGTAGGTGTCCCAACATTATTTGCAGGGCTGTTGTGTGTTGAAGGGGTGTGGGTTTGGGTCGGCCATCAGGGCAATGAGTTCAACAAATCCTGCAGGAAGAGGTCAGGATCTGTGATTTCAGAGAGGAGACCTGGAAAATAAAAAGGACATTGAGCTTCACGTTAACATTTATGCCACATCACGGTTTAGAACGTATTCAAAGCAACAATTTAGAGGCAGGTGTCAACAAATTCTTTAGCGAAACAGCAAAGAACATCCCAATTCTGCCAATGTATATGTCAAATATCTTGAAATGTGTATCTACGGCTAATATGAGGCAGCAGCAGCCACATGTTGAAATCATGTGGACGTGAACCTGTGAACCAAGTGGATACCCACCTACAACATCAAAGAACTCTGACAAGGACTCCGCGGGCATGAGTTCATCCTGGAAGGCCCTGAGCACGCGCTCCGAGGCCTCGTAGATGGGCATGTCATTGTGACGGACATATTCTGCAAGCGAGAAGGACCAGCCCCCCTCTGTGTTGCTGGTGGGTACTTTCTGTACGTTCAAAAAGCAGAGAAGAAAGTGTTGATTAATGATTTAGTTTCAATGTTACGTCATCGAAAAAGGAGGTCTCCTCACATATTCAACATTTACCCTGAACATGTCGTAGACAAGATCCACCAGGCCCCAGAAGAGAAGAGGCGAGCGATAGACTGCATATTCCTTTGGTGCTTTGTCTGAGAGTCTGATAACAAAATAGACAAGTTATTTTTGAGATTAACAGTTCTTTAAAGTTAAACGCAAAGTACCACCGACGAAACACAATTATCATGTGACGCTGCCCAATTTCTAACCTCAAATCATTTCACCTATATTGTAGCAAAGTCGATTTATTATTCCTTCCTCAGACAAAAAAACAGGGACAGAAGAATGAAGAGGAAATTGAGTCTCATACTTGTTTGTGCAGACTGCAGAGACCTTTCGGGCATGTGCGGTGACCAGGAGTCTTCGTAGAAAGTATATACGTGAACTCCTCCAGCGCTCAGGCGGCATGATGTGCATGGCCAAGATGGTGTAATAGTGTGGTCCTTCCACATCGTATGAGCTCTCCCCCCACTTCTCACATGGCTGCTCCTGGAAACTCTGCAGGTTCTTCTCCTCCCGGGATGTAGCCCTTGTACTGAAAGAGTTTTCAGTAAAAAAACACAAACATAAAACATAGCATGTTAATATTAATTAAATAGGGAGATTTGTGGGTTGTATGGCAAATTTAATCGTCCTTACACCTCATCACAGAACCAACAAATCTAGCAGCTGGTTCATGTACTGCCTGATAATATGTTACACACGTGTTGAGGACGTAGAGCACAGTGTGGATGATGTAGGGAATGAGGTGGATGTTGCTCTCTCTGCCTCCTCCTCCTGTGTCCACGCTGAATGATTGTTCAGTAGCAAAGCGCAGGAAAAGCAGTTTGGTGTCGTGGATGTTAAGTTGGTATGTGGGCTCCCTCTGGCCCGTACACTCCTGCAGATATGTGTTGTGCCTGTGCAACAGAGAGAAATGAAGTTGGGAATGATTTACTATGTGCATTATGAAGTTCTTCCTCCGACTGTTAGTGCTGATGCAGGATCTTACCTTGCTAAGCAAGTAGCGAAAGCTGATTCTGGCACATGTGGCCCCCACACAGGAAGCAGCCCATTGCACTTTGTGTTGGCATTCTGTAGAGCAGCACTCTCCCACTCCTCCCGCCCACGAGCAAGCCTAAACCCAGGAAAAGAAAAGACAAAGAGCTCTGATTAGACAAAACTGAAGGGAATGACTCAAAGTAAAGATTGGCGAGTGCATGACGGCGTTTGTTGTTACCTGACAGCTGCCAGATGGCAGTCATAGTGGACTATGTTAAAGTGCGACACAGTGCTATAGCCCTGCTGCTTGCGAGGCTTGTTTTCAAAATCCTCCAAAGCAACACGCTTTGTGAATGTGTAAATACCCAGGACTTTGGTTGGCTAAAATAAAACAGAAAAAGATCCATTAGGAACAACACAAGCTGGAACATGATATAACAAGAATGTCCATTACTGTCCCACTAAAATGCATTTAGAAATCATTTCAAGTGCAGAATCATTTCAAGACTAAAACACCAACAATCCTCATAAACGGTATTTAAGATTCCCTCCTAACCCTGAAGGTTTAGTTGTACCTGGAACTTGTATCCTTCTCTGCAGATACAGCAGGTCAAACCCGGCTCCTCTATCAGCTCCTCCATTTGCTTCAACAGTGAAGTTTTTGTCACCACTTGACCTTTTTCATTGGTCTGAAAAACAAAAACACACACACACACATTGTACAATATATTTCTACAACAATGGAATGTATCAATGAATAGCAGTTCAACCAAGACAGATAGTAGAATATAATATCAATAGAGCACCGTCATGCCCAGTGTTCCCAGAGCCTTCTGCCTCATAGCCATAGCCATTCGCTTTTTCTCAGCTCTGGTCTCCCGGCGGGCCGCTTCAATCTTCAGGTTGACATCACTATGCTCCCTCAGGGCCTCCAGAAGGTTCTCTGCCAAGGTGCCGATGCCTTCGTCACTGGATACCTGCTCCAGCTTGTGCAAGTTGGTTATTGAATCTGCGCCGATCAGCACCTGGCCAGAGGACAGCAAGACATCCAGTCTGGTCAGTGTGCATCACATATCACATCTTTATTTTATCCTTTCAGAGTTGTTTGTACCTGAGTGGGGGGATGCTGAGTAGCCAAACCACGGAGCAATCTGAGAATGAAGGGTAGAGCTGGTCTGGAAAGGAACTTCTTCCAGATATCAGCATCGAGACTAGCGAGAGAATTGAGGGTACAACAATGTTACAAAGAAACATGTTACTCAAAAATAAGGTTTTGATGCTGTGGACACCTCAAGACTTACTTTTTGGCATTTGGGATGTGTCTCTTCATGTAGTCCAGAGCACTCTGTGTGATTCCTTTCTGGAGAATAAGGTCCTTCAGCTGATGGCCATTGCTGTTATTTTTGATTCCAGCAGCAATTTTACAGAAGCAATCCAAAAACACTTTGTCATCCGCACTATGCTCCTCGTCGTACCTTAGAAAACACAGCGGACCATCAGTTAGTGCTATAACACTTTCTGAAAACACAACTTACAGCCGCCCTTTCACAGCTCTTCAAAAACAACAACAAGAACAAGAACTACAGGGACACATCCTTAGTGGTGGTTTGCTGTCTGCCCTATTAAGGAAGCTTGGTGTAGCTAGCTTAGGTGGCCATGTGTTCTTATTAATTTTTTGGGCCTAGCTAATTTGGTGACCAGTGCTTGTATTCATTATTTTGGGGGAGATGCGGTGCTAGCCGTGTGGGGACAGCTAACACAGTCTCTCCCTGCTCACTCTACGGTGAAGAGCTTGTGGTGACCGACATGCATCTGCGCTAGCGTCCGGTGACCGGGGTATTTGCTCACTCGGTCGGGCTGCATATTTGCATGTGAAAACTAAGTGATGCCTACTTGTCAAAGCTGCAACATGGTTTGAAGCGTTCCACTAAGATCCTCATCTTCTCCAGTTCACCAAAGGACAGGTATGGGATGATGCGCAGCAGACCCTGCAGCACGCTGGGGTTTGAGCGCACAAACGGGGTGTTGATCTGGTCTAACAACATGACCAGCTGATCTTTGTCTCCTGTCAGCAGCAGGTTACCCTGGAAAAGACAAACCAATCCCAGATCAACTATAAGAGCAACAGGACGAGATAACAGGCATAACAGGTGTATCAACTTTGTGTCATAAACTCCTACCTTGTCCTCTGAAATCTCTGCATTGGCTTCATCCAGAATGATCTCCATGATGCTCAAAACCTGCTCTGCTATAGAGGCTCCACCACTGTCCTTACTCTCCTGTTCTGCCACCAACGCCTGGAGGAAAAGAAGGTATGAACACTAACACATAAACTGTACTATTAAGATGGGAATTGCTTTGTTTAAAGTAAGATTAATCTGATCACACCTTAAACAGTGTTTCACTGTGATTACATAACAACAAAAAGCTTGCGTGTTTGTAGTTAGTTCGTTTGGGTTTATTCTGTTCTGTTTATTATATTACAGCAGCAAATAACAATATGAATTTTTCACCAAATTGTGAAGTCCTATTGTTGTAAGTTGTAATTGAGAGTAAGCCACTGTAACTCACTCACCAGGTTTAGAGTTCCCAACATGACGTTGAGCGTGTTCATCTCTGGTTTGACCAGCTGTTGCCTGTTGATCTTCACTTTCACACAGTAACTGAACAACTTCAGCAAAACCTGTAAGAGATGCACACTCGTTAATTAATTCATAAAAACTAATCACATTTTCTCAAGAAATATCTTGTTATACAATTCTGGGAACTTTGTCTTTATGAATCAAATTCACAGGTTTAGAGTTCCATAAATATAGTTCTTCAGATTCCCAATTTTGTTCAGGTTTAATCGGCACAATTCTACCATTTGTGTAATTGTCTGTTACAAATTCTGCTAGGTGTCTAGAAAAAATGCAGTTGCCTGAACAAGTTCCAGTATAGTCTGAGGATCACTGAATAAAGACAAAATGTCAGCTTACAGTGAGCAGATGTCTTCCTTGTTTAAAATCTTTGATTCCAGACAGTCTGTTGAGCATGCACTCCAGTCCTCCGCACTGTGCCATGACTCCTGCCATCTTGTACACCTCTTCATCATCCTCCTCCTCATCTGTAAGCGGTCAAGGTAAAATATGTTTTAAAACACAAATAAGATTCTTCATCTTTTATGACGGATATATTCATTATGAGTAGATGGAAGTCCATATAAGCTAATGGCTAAAACATTAGTAAACAGTGTTCATGTGAGATACTGTATGTACTTGTTAATTTACAGATACAGACATGCTTTAAACTTATGAACATACAGATAATCTATAATAATTCTAACCTGTGGTTGAGTCCAGTGACTCTATGAACTCTTCAGTGGCGTCTCCCAGCAGGCCTCTCATTCGATAGATGATTCTCATTGGTTCTCCCTTGAGGAATAAAAAGCCAGCAGATATTTAAAGTGAATCTCCATGTTACACGGCTCTAGAGAGAGCGTGACTCATTCAGTCACTGACAAACTGAGCAGAACTCTCACCTCATTTGTAGGGCACCACACCTTCTTGTAGACCTCTGCCACCGACAGATCCAAACTGATGATTTTGTTGTTTACCAGAAGCTGAAGGGAACAGGCCAAATGAGTTTTTAGGAATCCACAAGAAACAGAAGATGGATTAAAAATCTAGTATCAGAACAAAAAACAGGGTCACTTTACCTCCATGCCACTGTCATCTTCAAGAAGTGCCACCAGGTCACAATCTTGGCAGATTTTGTTCTTGATGTCCCTCATAAGAGGACCAATACCAGGCTCATTACTGCTGTACGGGTTTCCTGGCATGCGGCCCTGCAGGAAGTCCTCCTGCTGTGGATCCTTTTCCAGAGTCACAAAGAACTCTGTCACCTCATTCTCTTCCTAGATACATAGAAAGAAAGAAAAGTTATGACTGAAATCTAATTTGTGATTACAGTAAACCCCAGTACCCTACCTACTCCGTAGGTAAAATTTGATTACACTAGCTGAGTGACTTACAGGATAGATGATGCTGCAAAGTCTCTCAAAAATGAACACGGGTGTTCTGTAGTCATCCAGGTTGTAGCGCTTCGCAGTCTCGATGCACACTGCCATGAAGGCTTTGGTTTCAGACTCGGTACCTGAACAGCACAAGAATTGTGTACAAATAATTCCACTTTGCTAAATTGGCATAAATGTGTGTAAATTATTCTGTCTGGCCAAAGCAGAAGTAGATTTGTAATTTATACTTTTCATGTTTTATGTGGAGAAGAAAAAAATATCCAAAGCACTTAATTTTTTAGTGACAAGACTAAAAATGCCACAAACATGAACGTTTGAAACGATTATTAATTTTTTGTCTGCTGAACGCAAGTTTGTGCAGACCTGTCGTCATGTCCTCAAGCATCTCAAGTAGCATGTCCTGAGTCTCATCAATGAGCTTGGTCCGCTGCACCACCAGTTTCCTCAGACACAGGTAGCCGTTGAGCACCGTGCCGACCAACCTACTTTTAAAATGCCGCTTTATGGACTCAACCTCAACAAAAGAAGAGAGCAGACCTGCAGAGACACCAGACACAAGCGTTTATTTCATAAAATACGTTAAATCTTTATTTTTATCTGTATCAGAAATAGGAATTAAAGTGAAGACTATGCTACTTCATCAGATAAATAATAGCACAGATGTGAACATACCAGTCAAACTCTTAAGGGCATAGCCTTGTTGCAGGTCTGTGCTTAGTGTAGCCTCCTCCAGAGCCAGAAGATTGGCAATTTCCTAAAGAGGTAGATTTTGTTTACTTAAAGCAATACTAAAATAGTAATACTTGACACACATATTAATAATAATCATATTATTAGGCATACAAAAATAACTATGCTGTTTTCTTTAAAATAAAATATATAGATTTCATTTATTTTACTTTATCTAAAAACATGTTAATTAAAGCACTTGTACATTCAGATAAGTCATTAAAGCGTTTTATTTCTTTTACTATGAAAAACTGTAGATTTGTATTCATTTTTGGAGGCTTACCTTGGTAATCAAGTTACCGATGTAAGGTAGGACTCCCCGCGCAGCCAAGTAAACCTTCCAGTGGGTTGGTTTGATCAGCTTCTGGTAAAGACCCAGATATTCCACCGCACACTCACCAGCCACACTCAGCTCATCCAGATAACTGAAATACAAGGTCAACATTATTTTATGCTATGTTGTCTTAAACCTACCTTAACCATCACAAATCATGAAATTACTTCAATTCTTTTTTCAATCATTTAAAAACTTTTCAAGTGCACTTTTACTACAATTTCTGACATACGATCTAATAAATATTAGAGATGGGAATCACAGGAGACCCTACGATACAATATTATCACGATTATCAATGTTCTGCAATAAGTAATGCGATATGATACATCATCTCAAAAAGATTCTATCCAAAGCAACTGGAAACTGGAGTCAAGAAACTTGTTTGGTTGCTTGACGACGTTTAACCCTTTAATTCCAGAGGGCTTTCTCAAGTCTGTTGGTTTATGAGGTTTATGAGGACTCCACCGGGTTTATAAACCAGTCAGACTTACTTAACAAATACAGCATGGTGTGATGACATACCTTGTAAGCAGATCCAGGACCTGCTGCTTGCGGCTGGGTATTGTGGTAAGGGCCTCCACAATCGTGCAGGCTGCCTGTCTGGCTGCCTGAGTGGCAGGTGTGAAAAGGACCTGCAACAAATACGGCTTTAATAAACTGTTTTATTATTTGAAGAACAACCAGCGGATGAAGAATAATAGTAGTAGTATTCTTTTTACCTGTCTCAGCCAGTTGTTGTGGCTCAGCTTGAGCAGGCGAGGAAAAAGGCCTTCACCTTTTCTGGACCGCATGAACTGTTTCCACTTCCACACATACTTCTCTAGCAGATACTGCTTCCTGAGCTCAGCTTTCCCTTGAGGCTTCGACACAGTCTCCTGGCCTGTGGGCATTAAAATAACTGTGAAAGATGAATTTCAGAGAGCTATTTCAGGACACTGGTGTACTGTGTATTTGTTACACATATTACTTACATCTTGCTGGAAGACACTTTTTCCAGGCCTCATAAGATGCCTTCGGGTCTTTCCTGAGCCACAGTTGGGCCTGAGCATGGATTTCATTACTGTAGGGTCTGACTGTGGTCAGGGACTCAATGGCAGCATCCTTTAAAATAACAAACACACACTACTGTGAATACCACATAATCTGGTAAGCGACAGACACAGCATGTGGGAGTTCTAGATATTTCAGAGTTTCAAGTTTTAGAGATCTAATTTTTAATTATTTTTCCATTTCATTAAATGAAAAAGTATTAAGTGGTTCTAGATTCTATACTCGGTGCATTTACCTTGTTTTTCTTGCTCGTGGGAGCAGGGGGCTTGATCAGCTTCTGCAGGATTCTCAGGCACATGAGAGTGATGTTCTCCACTACTACAGGCGTCTTGATGTTCACCGACATAAGGAACAGACTGAGAGCTTAATGGATAAAAGAATGAGACTTTTAGACAAAGACTGCTTTTGTGGCCAGTAGCAATGACAACACAACACAATAATGACTGGTGAATTACTAAGTTAACATATAGAACTGTCAAATCTGAATAGGTTGTGTTCCAGGTGTGAATTAAATCATCTCATCAGAGAATCAGGGCAGACTAAAAAGTTCTGTTAAATTAAGTGGTCCTCTGTCCACATTGACCCAATAACACACAACACTTCATTTTACTGACATTAGAACATTGATTAAAACAGTAATAAAAAGACAGTTTTATACTTCTAAGTCACTGATGAACATAAATGATGCATATATTAGAATACATCATTGTAAACCAGATAAACATTGTATGTAAACAGCTATTGCAACAGTACACAACCAAACTCTCTATTGAAGACCAAAGTAAAAGGTCAGTCAAATTCCTAAAGATTTAAAAGAAGACAAATCAGGCTTACCACAACGCAACCGTAACTCCCAGCATCCTCCCTCTTTTGAAATGGAGTCTGTCAACAGCAGCATCTCATACTGCAGATTACTAACCTGTTGAGAAACCAAACAGATGATCATAGTAAGCGATAATTAAAAAACATTAACCTGCTTAATTTACAGAATTCAAATGTTTAGTAGGTTCAATTCTTCAGCTTCGAACAGGACTAGTAAAACATACCAGGTCAGGATTCGCCCAGTGACCTTTGAGGGCAGCAGACACCTTGGCAATGATGAGGTCGTTCATCTGCTGGGTAGCTTCTGGGTGGTCTCTGAAGTAGGACAAAAAATGAATGCTTTAGTTTGAGTTGGAAATAAGGATCAGTCCGTTTCTGCTCAACTCTTACACATAACTACAGCAGAACACATAATGGAGAGGTGTACCTGGTGAGAAGACAGACAAGCTGGCGCACTTCCTCTCTCATGGCTGCCGTACCCCGCCGCAAGTTATATTCAAACAGCTCCCGGATGAGGCCCTGGAGCACTAGGATCTGCCGGAGGGCTGGATTAGTGGCCAATGCGCGGAGCAGTGTGATACAGTGACCCGTGACAGCCGAGGCACAGCCATAGCACTTGTTTGAGGAGGTGTGGCCGCAGCCCAGCACAGACAGGGCCCTGTACTGACTGGCAGTGAAGGTGGGCTGGTGGCTGCTGCTCCGGGACGACTTTGTGGCAGCCTCTCTCTGCTGGAGATCATACTCCAGGAGCTCTTTACGAGATGCAAGCACTTTCTGTAAACAAAGAAAAGGTCGGAGTTATATGTGAAAACGGAGATAAAACACAAATGGTACCAGTTGCTAGTAAATTATTTTTCTTCTCTAACCTGTATAATCTTGGACAGTTCATCAAATGACGTCTTGCAATCTCCGCTGTACTCTTGTGCGAGCTGCTGAATGTACCTGTTCACATTAGCAGAGGATGTACCGAGTCCTGAACCAGCTCCGGTGTCATCCTGAGGGCAAGAGAATTAAAAAGGGAGGCAGGAGATTTTATTGTACCACAGCACCTGAAAATAATGAAACCAATATACAGCCGCAGTAATGCATTAGTGACTGACCTGTGGTTTCTCTGGTGCAGCCTCATTGACTTTAGACAGTAGGCTCTCTAACTGGGGCCGGTGTCCCATCAGCTGATGGTAGACCCGGTCGGCCTTGTCCAGCAGGGTGTTGATGTTCGTCACAGCCTTCAGATACAAAGACACACTTAAAGGCTGAAGCTTCCCTCCACTCTTTTTGCACCTTCATGTTTTCCCTAATCAGTAATTGCTTACCTTTTTCCTGTCTTCCTCATTCTCAATGGGATCCACAGCACAACATGGTTTGGCATACAGCATGAAGTCAAATCGTGCATATTTGCAGAAACCACAAGCATTGCACAGGAATGGGTCTTTTTCATCATAGTTTATTGACCTAATTAGAGAAAACCACCAAATTAAAACAGAGTTCATTGTTGCCCCTACATTTTTTAAATCTTAAAGCGAAAGCCTCTAACCCTTACCTGCATTTGTGGCACTGATAGACATTCTCTCCACAGTTACCACATACCCCAGGGTTGGCGGGCACAGAGGCACTACAGCGTGGACACTGCAGAGTTTCAGTAGAGGCTTGGTAGTTCTCATAAAAATCCGAGAACTCAATCATGAGGTTGGATGCGACAATGGGTAAGGGAAGGTCTATCTTCACCTCCGTTTGTCCAGGTGTCAGCTGAACCTTCTTGGCTTTGTGCCATCGAGCAGGCCTAAAAATACACAATAGAGTTAGTGTCTTCCGTAAAGTAGTAATAATCATCTTTGGCCCAGGTTACAGGGTATTAAGATGTCATCTGGGCAATTGGATTACAAGTGGTTGTTGATAAATACAAGTGTAAAATGCCACCAAGGCAGACTGCAATCTGATCACTCAAACCACTTGCTGAGGTGGTCTGGGAAGCCTTTGATCACATATCTTTTGTCAGAGCAATGCGATGTTTAAAACAAAACAAGACAAAGAAGCATGGATATAAACACTAAGGCGCGTGGCTGAAGTGCCAACTGCGTCAGCTGTCCATTTGAGATCTAATCGCCCAAGACGCATCTTAACACCAGGTGTAAACAGGGCTTTTGTATTGTTAAACATCACTGTTAATTAACCATATTCAACCCAGAAAGAAAAAATAACATACTTGTTCTTCAGCTCTACTATAGCCTGTACAGTCCGGTTGTTGTAGTAGAGATTGATTGTACGGACCATTTTGGTGCGTTTGAGGTCACCAATCTTCACTGTGACTTTGCTGATAGTGTGGCTGCCAATGAGTTTGACGACTTGCTGTGTAGTGGTGTAGCGGGTGTCCACTTTGATGGATGACAGTTTAATATTCTAAATGACAAATAGAAAGCACAGCAGATAACAGATTGTCTTTAGACTGATAAAGTCGACACATGAGGATTGACTTGACTGAATTCAGCCACTGTTTGCATTATGACACGAACACAGATATTTATCATCAATAGAATTGCAATAGAAGTGCTTCTAGACACTGTTCAAATTGTAGAGTCATACTTAAAGCCGGCTGTGCTTTTAGATAAGTAAGTGAGGCTTTGTTATACACATACCGAGAATGGAACCTCTGGATTGTTGCACACTAGGCAGGGGTCACTCTCCAGATAGAAGCCATCAAACTCCACTAAGCCTGACAAAGTGCTGCAGGGAGAAATACAGACCAATGCAGGTTTATGTATGTTAACATCTACAGGTAATCTATAACTCTACTGTGGCATCATATTCTCTGCTTGTGTGGACATACTTGTAGATGTTGGAGTTGGGGTGATTTGTCAGAATATGGTTCTGTGCCCTCAGAATTTCAACAGCTTTCTGTGAGTACTCCTTCAGCTGGATCAGGAGAAGGAAACAAAACTATTGCACAACAGCTGTGGTCCAAATGTGTTTATGGTTCAATCAGAACAAACATTACGGTCAGTACAGCCTTTCTTGCGACAAACCTTTTTCTCAGTCTGTGGGGTTTTCAGTGAGAAGTATCCGAGCAGATCAACAAACTGGGCAGCTTTGCGACCATATGCAGGTAGCTCAGGCCAGATGGCCCAAGTCAATTCCAGTAGCAGCTCCTGCTGAGATTTACTTGAGTTCCTACAGAGAGATTCACCACCACCAGGTCAGTCATTTCCTTAATATTGTTTATTATTAAAAGGGCACAGAGCCAAGTTGTTTTAATAGCTTTTCAATTTGTGGCCTATGACGGTATGAACCTAACTGTGGAATTTATGAATCATTACACCAAGTTTTTAAATAACGTGAGAAACAGCAAGGCTGAAAAAAAGAGACTGAATTGTGCTTAAAGTGTACCTGTAGATATGAAGGGCCAAGCAGTGGGCTTGCCAGCGCACAGCAGATGAGTTTGATTCAAGGAGGAAGCAGCGCAAAAACTGGATGAGTGTCTCCTTGTCTGCAAATTTATTAAGTTGACTGACCAGAGCCATACAAAGCTGATCCTCTTGGCTGCCAACACCATCACCTGCAGTAATGAGAGCAAGTCGAGACATTTACACACAAATATCTATCCATTCTAGATGTGTTTTTAAATGTCTACTTCAGGTTCATGAGGTAGCCTAGAGTCAAGGGTCCAGTGTGTCATCTCTTGGTGATGCAAGATGGCGCCGGTGTGTGTGGCTGCTCGTCTGTCTCTGTCAAGTTTGCTTCTGTTTTTGGTAATTCT
>JAUMHF010000024.1:7185063-7227945 GCA_032359275.1 Microctenopoma steveboyesi
ATTTTAAATGTACAGCACTTTGTGTCAGCTGTGGTTGTTTTAAAGTGCTTTATAAATAAAGGTGATGATGATGATGAAAACAAGCAGCACTACATAACACTGGAGAAAGTCTTTGGCATTGCCTCACCTTCTTTGTCTTTCTCCTTGTCCTCTTTTTTGCTCTTCTTACTAGAGGACTTGCTCTGAGATGATTGAGAAGCTCCCGTCTGTCCAGAACTACTGGAGCCTCCTCCTGAGAAGGATGAAGATGAAGTGGAGGAACTAGCCAGCACCTTACTGCCACACAGGGCACAGGACAGTAGTTGCAGCAGGACTGGGGAAACACCCTCATCTACAAGGAAGCTGACCTGGAGCAGGAAGTATAGCACGGCTGGAGAGGAGGAATGAAAAGAAACAGCAAATTTAAGAAATACTGGCCTTAATATTGTGTTTCCAGTTGAAAAAACTGATGCGAACCAACTTACAGTCGTCCTTCATACAGAATTTCTGCCAATTGATTGTCCTCTGAGTGGCGATTTCAGCACAGGCCTTCAGATGTTCCATCTGAACCAAGGTAATAACGTAAGCACAGGAAGTGACAACATCTATATTCTTAGAACATTTGGTAGTAATGAGCAAAAACCTTTAAGCTATGAAATAATCTCTGTAACCAAAATAAAATTTACACGGCAGGAGTACTGCTAATGGCTGTTAAGGAAACTCACCAGACTGATGAGTGTGTCGTACTGTAGAGCTGAGCCAGATGTGGCTGTGACCACGCCGGCCCGGAGGAAGATGCCCTGCTCCTCCAGGAGCTTCTTGATGCTCCGCACATGAGAGTCAAGAGTGTGCAGATCACGAAGCTGACGATATTTTTCCTTTGAACCACAGATAAACAGCAACAGCTTCCTGACTTGCCTCCTGACGAAAGGAGTCTGCTGGATCATCAAGTACTGAGGAGAAAGTATAGAGAACATCGTGTCCATTTTCTTGTGTGAAAACAATTAAAAGAGAAGGGAAACTTTCATATCTTACTTCAGACAGATAGTAGAACCAGGAATGGTCAAATATAGGAGGTGGGATGCGTGGATTGGTGTCAGCAATCTTCTTAATCTGATACGGCAGCCGCAGCACCATTTCAGTCAACAGCTGAGAGTAGGCTTCAAACACATCAGCAGCATGTCCCTGGTGGCATGAATAACAGTAGGTTCACAAACACAGACATTAGGTATACAAAAATATGATGATGTGTATCAGTATTAAGATTTTATTTGATCATATACCTTAACATATTGGCGTAGGAAGAATGGACTCATATCTGGGGGTGAGGAGGCTGTGTGTGGGCGCAGGAGCTGGCTGGTGGTAACGGGCTCTTCTTCGCCCTGTTGGCTCTTCCAGAATTCCAGGAGTGACTTGAGCACATGAAGACAATAGTCAATGGCACCCAGACTGAGCAAAGCTGTGGCTGTGGCGTTGGAAATCAAAGACGATGACTGGAAGAGAGAGGAAAAAAAACAGTTTATGAAGGTGTCATTTTGAGTTATGCAGCAGGAGAGTGAGCCCAAAACAAACCAACGAGTCTGTCTGAGTGACAAGTGAAGGGGAAATCCAGTAAGGAGGCAAATACTTTTTTACAACACATATCTACACATGCTCCAAAAGATAATGAAATGTGGAGAAATGGTCAAAAGTTCCACAGTCTCACACACAAATACCTCAGAAGAAGATTTGGAGCCAGATTTAGTTCGAGACATGAAAACGCTGAGTAGTCTCATGATGACCAGATGAACTTCATTGATGGAGCTACGCTCATTCTTTTTGGATACATCCTGCAGAAAAATAACATAGATTCAGTGAAACAGTCACACATTAACCTTAATTTATCACAAAGACACTGTGGTTACCTTCTTGTGAATGCCAAGCTCTGCAATGAGCTGTGCAAGCAGATCATCCAAGGCACCCTTGTCCTTTTCATCCTCACCATCCAGGTCAGAGGTCAACATGAGGACAACCTGCATGTAAGGGATGGCTTGGACTCCTCCTACATTGTGGAGCTGTGACAGGTGCTGAAGCAAGCGCTCCAGAAGCATAAGACGAACCATGTGCAGCCTGATGACAGATAATAAAACAAAACACCACGTTAAGCTTACTGTGGCCTTTTTGAATGACAAGTCAGACCTCTGTCCTTTCTATAGTCTTACTGGCACTTGTGGTTATCAGACAGCTTCATAACAATTAGAGGGTTTAAACGTCCACCTTCCAACTTAAATCTAGGCTCCTCCTTTGCATTTATGAAGTCTGACCTGTTGCTTGTGTGGATGTCTCCCTCCGTCTCTCCCTCTCCCTCTGAGCCTTCTCCTTCCTGCTGGGCTGTGGTGGTGCTGATTGCTCCAGTGCTGGAACTCACGCTGCCTGGACCTGCAGGGTGGCCCTCCACTGTTGTGTCCCCATATGCACTGCTGCGTCCTGACACTTAACACAAGCGTACACAAAAGGTAACTAAGCAAACTGTACACATGGTAAAACAAAATTTATGTATTATTATTAATACAATTATTGCATGTATGTATTAAATTACTAAAGTAATTAAGTATTAATTTAAAAATTAAAGAGGTGGTCTAAGTAATTAGGAGGTTCATCAAAAGCTATAAAACTGAAAATGAAATCTCTTGTTGTATAGATGCTATATTACGTCTAACCAGGAATGCAACATTGTGACTATCAGTCTGCCATTTCAAAAATCTTTATATGGCACTTGCATCACTACTTTTGCCACCCACCACTGTGCTCTCCTGCTACAGAGTCGATTGCAGAACCGCCACTCTCTGAGCCCACACTGCCTCCATGCTCAGCTGGGGAGGTCCGCAGTGTGGAGCCATCAGTAGCAGCTGTGCTGCCCTCATCATCTGATGCCGGGGCTGAAATGATAGCAAAAGCTGTAACAGTAAATACACCACGATCATCTGGCCAGGATACATGATCTCAATTTACACTTGTGAACTAACAAACAAACAAAAAGCATGCAAAAGCATTGTCAGTGCATGCACATCTACCACACAGCAAGAACTGGTTGGGTTTTGTTTTCTGTTGAACCTATGGTTAACATTCTTATTAAAGCTTTTTAAGGTTTTATTACCTGATGCAGTGGTATCTGACAGGGTGCCAGCATCCAGGGAAGAGGAGCTTGGGGCCTGGCCAGAGAGGCCGAGGCTCTGAAGGCCGAGTGCACTGCTGCTACTGCCTAAATGGGGCCAAAATTTACATTTCAGCACTCTCCCAAAACATTTCCCAGGTATTGTTTCTCCTGATTAAGACTAATGTAACAGTTTGAGATACAAAATAAGATTTGAAGTTGTGATGTTGTGAATTCCAGAGAGGCTGGGTTACTATGGAATGAGCTTACCTTGGTGATCCTGCTGAAGGCTGAGAGCAATGGCCAACTCCACCATAGTTTCATCATCTGCATCAGGAGGTATGTCCAACATGGGTGGAAAACCTTCAGCTCCAGCGAGAAGAGCTTCCAGTGGAGATGGATTTCCATTGTTGACATTTTCTGCTGTCTCAAGGACCATGGACTCAGACTAATGAGACAGAAAAACAATAGGTAGCATTCAGGTGAAGTTATCTGGAAGCTGAGTCGTGGCAGCTGGATTTCTTTCTTGTTCGTTTGTCACCATAAAAATAGGACGTCCTGCATGTCTTTAGGTTGTGCGGGAGCTGAGAAGTGCAGCACTGGAGTTGGCTATTCCAGTAGTACTTATTAGGATATCAAGTTAACAAAAAAGACGTTCAGTTGCCATGACTCGTCTTCTAGACTCTTTAATTTTTCTCCCAGTTCCGCCCCTCTTCGCTCACCACCATTTCAAAGTCACTGTGGTCCACTTCACCCTGCTCCTGACTTTCCTGTCTGCCCTCTTCTACTCCAGTCAGCACAGATGACTGCATTTTGTCATCTGCATCATCGTCGTCATCATCATCCTTGTCTCCTGATAAACAACACAAATCAGCATGTTTTGGAGAACTGATCAGAAAAGCCTCAAAGGTTGGTGTAAGATTGGAAGTCAGAAATGTAATACTTTCCTATTGGTAATAAAGATTTAGGCAGACTGAATCTCATTATAAAGTCTGTACACATACATAGGTGTGCAAACCTACCCATGGGTGTATTCGATCGTGGAGGAGATGGAAGAGTCACATGTCGCCGTTTGTTTCTCGGCCGAAGCACTCTGATCAGAGCTTGCTTACAAGCAAAGCTCACGGCTGTGTCCTGATATTGGTACAAATACATAATGGTTACTGATTTTAATTACCGTTAATCGTTCAACTGTTCCTATCACTACCATGAGACTAAGCCAAGTAGTTAGATATTCTTAGATTTGATGATAGTCTTATTTTCCAAGGTTCCTAAAATTCTAGTTTGCTGGGGAGCAATACAAACATTGCACTTACAGGGCACAGTAACATTTGCATGTAGATTTTGGAGGCTACATTGATGTAATCCAGTTCACATGTGCAGTATGCATGGATGATGTCTACCAAGGCATTTACTGTTGCTTCCACATGAGTGAGGCCTTCAAGGCGGAAGAAAACAGGTTCATTAACATATATATTTTTCAAAGTGCATGTAAAACCTGCAACATTTGGACTGTATTGTTTACACTTACCTGGCAGGCAAGCAGGTGCAAGAAATGCATTTTTTGGTTTCAGAGCATGAAGCTTCCAGAAGTTATTCATCAACTGTGTGATAAAATTGCTACTTTCACCATCTGCAGTTTTGGGTCCATCATCTGAAATTTCTGCATTAAAAAATACATATGGATGACTCATACATACAGCATATCCACATTCTCTTTAAACCACATGAAACACAAGTAAAACATAATAAGTAATAAGTACTAAAGTATTTACATATAAATTGCTATCTTTTTGCCACATTAGCCAACACCTGAACAGTCTCTTACCAGAGTCATGGTGTAGTGTCTTTGTCTCTGTGAAATGCACCAAGTTGCTGGGTCTCATGATTGCTATGGACCGTGCCGTAATCACGAGCCTCTGGAAGACATCAGGGTCAAGCTCTCTAACGTCACGACTGCCGCTATTCAGGCACTGCACTGCATTACTCAGCAATGACTGGTCCTGGTGAGGAAAGGCAGACAAGCATGACGTTAGTTCTTCCTAAGTGATGCATAGAATTAACTTTTTATTATCATTACGCACTTTTAGTCTTTGAACAAGCTGCTTTATAATTTATACATCAGCATAGACCGTTTCTCTCTTTTGTTTTACCTTGTGGTTGTGGTAGGCAGTTCGACTGGTGTGCAGGCTGGCAAGAAGTCCTTTAGTCTGCTGCTGCACACCTGTTGGGGTAGGCATGGAAAGGAGGAGAGTAGCCAACTCCAGGGCTGCAGACTTATTCTTCTCCTGCACAGGTTTAACACATGCAGTCAAACGATGCTGCTTAAGGGCAAACAAGTTTGACAAAGTTTTATTCAAATGTATACATATTATTTAAAGCATCAAAGAAAATCTAGTCTTCTTCTAACCTTTTCATTGGATGATCCCACTGCAAAGCAGTTTTCCAACGCCTCAAGGGAGCTGACCACCAACCTGAAATGTAGACAGATGATCAACCCTGATGCCACTACACTTTATTCCTTCAATCCAGCAAACAAACAGAAAAAGGAAGCATATTTCATCCTGTTGCAGTGCTGTTGAAGTGCTTTTCTAATTTGCAAAACAACACTGAATGCAAGAATAAATGTTAACTGTGAAAATGTTTGGTGTTGTGCAGAGATGGGTGCATGACATGTTCACACATGCAAGCATGGACACACCGACTTCCACACATGCACAAAATCACACAAACAAGCAGAAAAAGGTCAGTTACTAACCGGTCCAATGTTGATAAGGACTCAGTTTCACAACTTTTTATTGTATTTGTGGGAGCAAAAGAAAAAGAACAAAAAAGTGTGAGGATCACGTAAAGAAATAAGTGAAATTAAATGATTCAGTTAAACCAAAGAGAAACATGCAAGAAAAAGATGACATCACAATAGCCATGCACTAAAGACGACCCAAAGCCATTGTTTAAATTAGAGGCCTGTCCCTAAAGGACTAGACACATGAAAGATAAACAGATAGTAGTGAGTTATATTAAAGAGATCTATCATTGGATGCATTTTACACCGAGAGGAGAAACCAAAAAGAATGTTCATAGATAAGGCTTGATGGCTTTGTGAACATTAAAGTAGAAAGCCCATACCTCTCTAGCACACTGCCACTGGAGGTGGTTGGGGTGGTGATGTCTCCATCAGATGTGCCATTTTCCTGGTTGAGGTTGGGACTGCAGACATTGTTAACTGAGGCAGAGGAGAAATCCTCTGGCGGATCCTCGGGCCAACCAAACTGCTCCTTGGTTTTACCATAAATCTTGATTGAATCAAGCATGGTGACTCCAGCCGGGTCAACAGATGCTCCGACTATAAAACAATAGGAAGATGAAGCTACATCAAGGGCTTTTTAACCGCTATATTGTTAAAACATCAACTTAATGTCAAAAAGCTTCAAAAATGACTCAACACATTTCTGTGGTAATCCACAGAAATCAAAAGGTCACAAAATATCCACCTAACAACCAAAAGTAGCCCAATATAATCATGATTGCTCTTACTAAAGATGGAGAGTTTCTTGTCAGCCTGCAGGGCCTCCTCTCTGGTGAAGGGGAAGTCAAACCAGCGGGCTCTTATCAGGTTGATCTGCATGGTGCGTCCAAAGACCTCCACATAGGAAGGAGCCCTCTCAATAGCCTGAGTACCCACCTGCACCCGCATGCCTGTCATCACCATTGAACTGTTGTTGTTGACGGCTTCCACCGTAAATCCCCCAGGCTAAGACAAAAGTTTATCATAATGAAGGCAACAGTAAAACAAGTGTGTAACAATGTTTAATATGCATGGTCTCAAGTTATGTAAATAATCGACAGACGCATAAAATGAATATGTTAAAATGTCCCTACCTTTGTGTTGGCCACATACATCCCAGTGGAATTGAGCCTGTGTTTGATTTGCTGTCCATTGTATACCTGCAGCAAGTCATTGCCTCCAAACTCAACCTCTGTCATCTGCTGGTTGTGTTCAAAGAAATCCACTGGGAATGTCACCTGACTGGAAGCTCGGGTGGCTGAAAGCAAAATTATTAGAATTAAAAACTTAATGATCTTAAAAAGGGTTTTTCAAAGCAGTTGGACTTGTTTAGTGCATATGTCATATACAGTTAATTATCTAAACAAGTCCAGCTGCTATTTAAAAACCTGAGAATCTTCTTGAGATATTTTCCTTAATGGTGTGATTTTACCCTTGCTACCCCGCCACCCCCACCCACGTTCCAACATTTTCTGTTCTTCTTTTCCTTTAAACTAAAAGTGTTAAGTTAAAAATGTGAATGCAAAAACATTGCCTATAGTCATGCGACTTTAACTTACTGTGCATTGTTAATTAGAAAAAAGTAATAAAGAGTTCAAACACACACATTACATGCTGTTAAAATGACCATTTATGTAAAGCCAACTTTTTCTGATAGATGAGCTAATTTGTGTAAATTCGTTTGGATGAAGTTTAAATAGTACACTATAAATACTCCTTATGGAGAAATACTGATGCTTAAGAATTTTGTTAATTAACTATACATTGATTTGATTTTAACGAAGGCCAAAATGTAAGGCATTCATGAAAAGATTAAATTATTATTGTGCTGAGGTTGCACGGATTTCAAAGATCAGCAGTGTTTAAACAGACACATAATGTCTGTACATGAAGAATGTGTTACTAGTCTATGTTAGGATCAACTTTCTTATGACTTTGATGATAAAGTAATAATACTTTATTGGTCTCAAACTCACTTGCAGCAGCAGCTTTGCGCTTGCGAACAGGCTTCATGATACTGATGCCACAGCTGGGCTGCAATGAGGGCTGAAGCCAATAAGAGGTGTTGTCCACATTGGCCATGTAGATTCGCAGGCTCCCATCCTCACAGAGAAGAATCATGGTAGTGCGCTGCTGCTCATTACTGGCGGTGTGTCGGATAGCTACCATGTCTTGAATCTAGGGAAAATAAACAGTACATTTAAAAAAGTTAGTTATGTACTAACCTGTCCTGAAGAAGGATATTGTGGTATACAGGATGTTAACTTCAGGAAATAGTTTGTTTTACGTTAAGTTTTGTTTTTCTTATGTCTTTTAGCAACATTCAATTGTGCCTAAGAAGTACATAATTGATAGTAGCTAAAATGTGCAATAAAAGAAAGTGATGCCTGAATCTGACCATTCAAATCAAAGATATTATGACGAATGTGATCTCTTTACTATTTTCTTCCTGACATAAGAATCACATGCATGTGACTATTCCATATCAGTACAGAAAATGGCCATTACCTTAGCTTTGGCTGGCAGAGTTTTAATCTCCTGGATGAGGAAGGTGTCAGGTTTGACCATGATGACCAGCGGTATGCCTGTTGTCTGCTGCACACAGCACACTAAGCCTGGATGGTTCATGACCTCAGACCACTGGCACAGAGCAGGAGACATCTTACTGCTGCCACCATTAGAGCTAAAGCAGTATAGAATTATAGACATAGCAATACAGTTAAGCATTTTACTTTCCAGACCCAGTGAAGACAATATATGGTGTACATGAACTGTTACCCTTTAATGTTGATTGAGAAGAGCCTCTGGACTTCAGTGGTACTGCTGCTCACTGTGGCAGCAAAGGACTTCCCTTGACTGTAGCTGAAGAAAAGCATCTGAAGCACATGAGAGTAATAGACCGACACGCCACCGCCAGCTACCTGCCCGTTGCTATCCTGGAGTTACACAAAGGGAATACACCTCAATGTTACTTTCTGCATTTTAAAAACCCAACCATTAATTTGAAGTGGTGGATAAACATAAAATCAATAAAATAAAAATAGCAATGTAGAGCGATAGAAATGGGGACAATCACATCTTTGCTCGATTCTGCACAATATCACAATTCTGGAGCCGCATTTTGCTGCTTAAATATAAATGCCATTACCTTCAAGTCTTCATGGTTAATCTCCAAAACGTTTGTGACATAGAATGGGCCGTGCTGGGCACTGCTAGATTCATCCATGATCTGGGTATACATGTAACCGGCTGAAGACATGATGACAATAATGTTCTTCCCCTCTTCGTTGAAAAGAAATGTAGCATCGCGGATCTTGGAACTTGGAAGCAGGAAGTAGTACATGGGACTCAAGGCATCTACAGATAAGTCATAGATCTGTTTGGCAAGGGAAACAAAAGACAATTGTGTGAAAAGGTTTTCTTCTTCTAAATTTGAGAGCATAAAAATACAGAATCTCTCAACACATACCTTCACAAAGTCAGCAGTGATGATGGCAAGTTCAGTCTGTGAGCCTGGTAACCAGATGGCTTTGATGATGAAGTTGCCTGTAGCCAGCTGTGGGTGCAACACCAGATGGTCCGACACAGATCCCGTGCTGCTGAAAGTTAGTACATGGCAGTCCTGGGAAAAAATAAGGATATACAAAGATAAGGCAGTCATGTGTATGCAAGTGTGTGTGTGTGTGTGTGTCTGAGCAACTAGCAATACTAAAATTATTTAATTTTTAAATGTTTTCTGATTTCATGTTTGCAATAAAATTACAAATAGTAACAGTTATAATCTACAGTCGAGGAGTAGCTTGTTTTCTGACCTTGAGACCACACACAGCCAGGTAATCTTCATTACAAGGATTGCCCGTGAGACTTAGAACTGTGAAAGGGACTGGAGCAGAGGCCAAGCGGGTCAATGTCAGCTTCCTCTTGCTTGAGTCAGCTTGCTTTAGAAGAGTGGAGAGCTGCAGAACTGTTATCTGTCAAGCAGGGGACAAAAAGAAAAAACATTCAATAAAATACTATTTTCTATTTTTACTATTTCTATGTTTTGAGGCCTACCTTTCCCTTTTCATGGCTGACTGCAAGGTGCTGGCGGCGACCATGGGGTGAGGACAGGACACACATAGCAACACGACGGAGGACATGTGCACTGATGAGCTGGCGTATAGTTTGTCCCTGGTCACCACTGTAGTTCATCCTCACGTTCTCAAAAGCCCCCTCCTGTGAGCCAAGCGTGGGCACCTGAGAGCGAATAAGAGTAACAGACAACAAAACCACAGAATGTAAATCATGTGTTATGATGCAGTTTTTAATTGGTTACTGATAATGTATGAATTATCTAGGAATAATGTGATTTTCCTAACTATTCCAAGCTGAGATTATTATACCATTAACTGATCAGTCATCTCCACGGTTTTGTCCTGTGTATGCAGTTCATTGAGGGCTTGCTGAGCACGGCTACTGCTTCCCACTGCTGATGCTTGTTGGAAGTTGGTCTGAATAGCTTCCATGAGAAACATGAGCATTTCAAGTATGACTGCTGCAGTGGATGAGCCCATCTGCCATGGAAAAAAAAGAGAGCCATTATAAGAACCTAGGGCTGATTCATATCCAGTCTCTGGCGTCGTAACCTTCTGCACAGTTTGGCTGTTGCACAAATTATGTTATAAGTATGTGGAGTAAAGTATTAAGAGCAATAATATTAGCAAATAATAAGACACACAAGGCTGAAGCGCATGCAGTAATAATTCTCTTACCACTTGTGCTAGCAGCTCTTCCTGGCAGCCCTCAATGCTCTTGCACACACTGCTTTTCTTAGGTCTGTCTTCATCACCTGGTTTGCCATCACAGATGGTGACCTTGCTCTTGTCGGAGGGCGAGGCATTCTGGTGGCGAATAGCACTCTCGGGCATACGGAGCTCATTCTGGAACGCAGACGACTCTTTAAGAGTCGAGCCCATCCCACTGCTGGGGCTGCGTTTTACCAAGGCCTGTAGATAATACACACATCCATCAACATTTTAAATATGGCATCAGATTACGTTTTTCCACAGCATCTATGTAAAAGTTCTTTTAAGTTAGGTTAACTTAGCTTTCCCTTTCAAATTTTCTAGCTTGTCCACATTGTGGAGTAGATAATCAAAATGATGATCAGAGAGATTGTGGTGGATGACAGCGCACAAAAACTGCCTCCACAAGAGCTAATGCAATCACAGACTGAAAGCAATTAAAATACTATAACTATATTCATATGTGAATCTCTCTAAATGTCAATACCATAAACTTTCACTATCCCTTGTAAGACAATTCAAGATGATGTATATTTACAAAAGTGAAAAAAGTACATTTACAAATGTGAATAAAATCATTATGAGCCAAGACAATAACGAAACAGACAGACTGTTTCACAAACACAAAAAGCATAACACACACTCAAACCAACAGTAAAGTGAAGGTAAAATGTAGTTGATGGTTTTAAAATTGTCACATGCACATTTAAATCTTCATAATTTAAGAATAACTAGAGAATCTGGCCTTTTCAGTACACAAGCTGTAGATACTAGATATTCAACATGATTTCTCAAATTCTCTGGCCACATGTCTGGACTAGCTATAACCCTGACTAAATGAAATGACTGGATGGAAGTCAATGGGGGAATGACTTGCAAGCCAAAGTTACCGCTGTTGTTCTTTTTCCATGATGACCTGAGGTATTCGGTCTCACCTGGCAGCTGCCATCCTCTTTGGCACCGCAGTCACAGAAGAAAGAGCCATATTTGGCATAGGAGATCTCATGGTCTTTGTGACAGACCTTGGCGCACACTGTGCACACACCTACCCCATCCACCATCTTACAGGTGTGACAGTGGTACCTGGAGGATGAAAAGGAATAAGACAAGACTATGTATATATATGTATGTCATTTTTACGCTATGTTCCGCACACTGTATGTAGAATTGTTAAAGCCCAATCATGTCTTCTTTATTTTGAGTTGTGAACACTTACCTGCTTCACATATCTACTTTGGGGATAACCGTCTACATTTGTACTACATGGCCTAAACGTTCAAGTTGATCATTATGAGAAACAAACCATCGCTGACTTCATTTGATATTAAAACTTGAACCGCAGAGAACAATAAACCTTTCTTTACCAGTGCTGGTTCATGAACTCCTTCTGAGTAATAGTAAATGTGCAGAGCTTGTTGCAAAGGGAGTCTTCATCCTGTCAATAAAAAACAACATTTACTGAAAGTTTCTCGCACATCACATTATACATTTCAGTCCATCTACTGTTTATTGACTTGGCTGATTTTGTCTTTAGAGTTTCTCTAAATCTTCTTTGACAATAAAGAATTTAAGACATAGCGGAAGAATATCTACCGAGAACTAAGCCATAAGGCTGCTGCTAAAAAAGAGAAAAAGTTAAAAAGATACAATAATCCCAATTGAAAAATACTTGAGATGTTTACTATTCTACTACTGTTTACAGTCAGAGTATTAACAAGCAGACTTTGTAGAATCTGGTATGGAAATGTCTCTATACTGCACATGTGAAGACTCATTATGGCTTCTATGACATTACAGCCATGTCTACAATAAGAAGCACCGCATTGTATGTCCACATCTGTATACTACACATTTCTATACATCTAGGAATAAAGGGGTGAGATCTCACCGAGTCCTCTGCCTGTGAATCATCCTCTTCCACTGCAAGCTCCTCCACCCAGTCTGAGTCCACTTCCATTGCTTTCTCTTCTCCCTCCATCAACAGTGCTGAAGTGCCTTGGCCACTGCTTTGCCGCAAGGCATTCATCACATCAGCCAGGTAGGAGATGATGTGACACGAGCATTCGAGCAAGCTTGCATGCTGAAATCAGGGAACAGGTGAACATGCTACTAATTACTGAAAACTAATAGTTAAAATGCTAACAACACAAATTGCAATGGACACGTGTTAAACCAGGTGTGAATTCCAAATGCAAGCTGCAACTGAAAAATAATAACATACCTTTCCTTGGGACAAGTTTGTGCTCACTTTTTCCACAACATTCTTCTGAGTTAAATACTTTTTGCTGCAGAAGAAAATATTCAAAAAGTTAAGATCCCATTGCTACACAATTATTGCCAATAGGTTATGCCACTAAAGCAACATGCTATCCATTAATCCCAGTGTCACTTTTTACCAGGTAACTTGAGCCTTAGAACATACTAATGATGGAAATTAAATTATGGACCAGCATGTCTGTGAAAGTTATTTCTTACCATCTGGTCAACCAGTCAATAGCTGCCCTATGCAGCTGCAGATGGCCAGCCCCCTGTCCAGCGCTGGCAAGTGTGGCCATAATGACCATGAGCTCAGGAAAGCCTGTTCCATCACCATTGGCCAGCATGTCAGTTGCCATGGGAATGAGAGTGCTGAGAAGGACGGTGCACACTCCTTCGCCCACCTGGCTGTTGTCACGCACAATGTGAGTGGTAAGAAGCTGCAGAAGCTGTCGGTTTTCCTGCACTATGTCCAGCTGCTCCGAGTCTTTTGGTGGGGTGGCAGTCATGCGCGTCAACCAGAACTGCAGACGAGTTGGCTCTACACAGGCCAGCTGGGCAAGACAGCCACACAGACACAGCAAGCTGGGGTTGGGGCTCTTCTCGGCTGAGGATGACAGCATCACCATAAGATTTAGGCTTACAGACAAATTTAATAAATGTGCAGGTCGACACTTAAGAATTTAGATTCTTTTAAACTTTAAGAGGTGTCAGTTTGTATCAGATGCAACATTTCATAGAATCCTTCCCACAGAATATGGAATGTGGTGTTTTATAGTAAAGGTAAAAAACTAAATATGAGACAAGCAAGTCCAGATGACAAAATGCATGGTTTGAACATACTCAACTCAAGCGTATTAATTTTTTACACAAAGACCATACGTGTTATTGTCAGCGCTTTTTTGCAGCAAGGCAGACAACTCACTCACATTTACATGACGAACACGTAAACTTACTGAGTTGAAAAAGCTTGGTGAAGAATTTCAGCACCCTGTTGCAGAACTTTGCTGACAGATTTTCATTGGCTGTTGCCATCATAATCTGGACCAGCTCACCACTAGAAAAAGAACAGCACCAATAAGTAAGGTAGCTGCATAGATGTTCAATAATGTAGTCCGTCTTATCAGCTGAAGGAATACCTGAATGAAAAGAACTCCTCCATGGCCTTGCGTGCTTGACTGTTCTCAAGCTGTTTTTCAAGGTACTGAAGGCACTCCTCAAGGACAGACTCATCCAAACCACTAAAAGAAATCCGATCAATGGCTGTGAAAGGGAGACTCAACCGAACAATACATGTGCACACTAGTAAACAAAAACAAAATATGTTAAAAGCTACAAAAAAAACAGAGTGGGTTCTTATTCTCTGTGAGTTTAGTAAAGCAACACCAGTTTAAGACTACAAAAACATCTCATTCAGAGTTAATATCAAATGACCTGTTCATTACTAAGGTGAACATTGCATACCTGTTGGGGTCTGAGTGATTGGCAATGATGTTGTAACACCCAGTAACCAAACGCTCATAGATGCGTGCTAGAAAGGCATCCGACTCCGACGGGCCAAGGATGCTCTCCAGTGAAGTGCTGCTGATTTCAGCCACACTCTCCGTGCTACTCTCCAGCAGGAGGGGCAGCAGACTACGCACAACCTGCGCAGGATTCAGCTCTTCTGTGCTAAAGTGGAAAAACATATTTTTATGAATTAACTCTGGTCATCACATACTATTGCTTGTGTGTATAACTTCAATTTTCAACACACTTGATAAGAACTTACACACTAAGGTTTCCAATGAGGCGAACCAACGACAGCAGGATGTGTTTAAGAGAGGACGCCAGAGGTAAGGACTGACAGCTCAGTGTGCCCAGGTGAGCTGCTTGAATAGCACTGATGTAACTCTCTGATGGAATGGTATCATTGGCAAATGCATTTCGCTGTGAGAAAACAGAAATACTGCATTAAAATCTACAACTTAAGATCAACATAAAATAAAATGTGTAATTGCCTAATTATAAAGTGCTATAAAGAACATTGTCTGTCTATAACAACATAACAACTTAACTCACGTACCCATGAGCCAATGTTAGGGAATTCATTGGTGTGGATGTTGTTCCAAGTCTCACATACTGTCTGTACTGCTGATGGCAAGTTCTGCATAATACTATGACCTGTGAAGTTTAATTTACAAATACCAATTTAAAAGGTGAAAATGAATGGTCTGCTTAACAATTTTGTTCTTGAATTATTGCTCCACATACCAAGCAAGTTTGCTTTGCAGCGACTGGAGCCAATGGACAGAACTGCAGCATAACCTTGGAGCTTGGCATCTGTCAGCTTGTTCTCTCCTTCCTCTGGGATGTTCATTAGCAGGTATGACCTGGTCATGACAGTTTTTGTTAATTTGATTATGATTAACTGGTTACAAAACAAATGCATTGTCTTCTTATTGTCCTAGATACATTTGCTTAGATATGTTTTAAGTAACATTATAGACATATAGGTCAAAAAGTAAACAGGTAGCTCAGAAAAAAAACTATTCAAATACTGGCCTAGTGCTTTTATACAAGACTGACAGTTAACGAAGTGACTAAACATCAACATCAGTTTTTAATTAAACATAGGTCTAGTGATTTGAATCCTTTATATGGGACAAGCTGTAGAAACTATAAAGAAATACATTGGTTATGACAATCCTTTCTCACCTGGTGAAGGCTGTGTAAATGTCAGTGAGCTGCAATGTGGCTGGCAGGAGGTTCTTTGTGATCTCAGAAGACTTGTGGGTGTCCGCCTCAATGGCAACCTTTGAGAAATGCTCATCTAAGGAAACCTGTACTTTGGAGATGACTGCATCCAGTGCATAGATGTCTTGTATAGAGGGCAACTGATGAAGTGGAAGAATTACATGTGGGTCTACACCGGAGAAAGTGGAAATCTAAAACAGAATGACATCGGAATAACAATTAAACTCAAAAAATAGTCTTTAGAAAACATACACAGGTCATCAGTGATTACACTGTCAAACATTACCTGTTTGGCAATGTACTCCTCTGCTAGTTCCACATCGTATTTAACAGTGCTGCACTTAGCAGCTGTCGCCTCAACCAGAGATGCAGCTTGTTCTGCTTTCATGCCCTGCTTCACCAAGTGTTCCTGTCAGTGATGGTGAAGACGTAACACATAAAAAAAACATTAAAAAAAATGGGGGGAAAAAGTCATTTGTATGTTTAGGCACCCATCATGTAAAAAAAACAAACGAATGTAATAAAACATTCCTTCAGGTGTCAACAGACCTTGATCCAATTCACATAGGTGGCTACTCTGAGACGTGAGGACCATCGCAGTGTGTGCAGGATGTCGCTTTCACTGGGATCACTGCAGCCAGTCTTTAGCTGCTCTACGAAAACTTTGGAGGGTGGTAAAACTCCCAATATCCTCCAAAGTACCAGGAAGTAGTACTGTAAGGAGCAGGCCTCCTGTATAGGTGACAAATATACACTTTTTGGGGTCCTTCTCATTAAGAAGATGCATAATGTAACCACTAAAATGCTTTTATACTGTTAAAAAAATATCAAGGCCTTTTTTGTTTGCAGATCAATTTAATATTCAGTGTCATAAAGCACTGCAAACAACAGGTGCTTACAGCAGTTCGGCCAAACCTGTAATTGCACGCATCATGGTGGTATCACTAGATCATTTTCTCTGGTTGCACAATTAATGGTTTAAGTTTTGTGTTCTCACCATCGGAGTTATGGGCTTGTTCTCCTGCCTTCTTGCGGTGTCAAACTGAGACCCTGCTGCCAGGAGTGAGATGAGCCATGCATACAGTTCATCATATTTAACTGCTCCATTAAACAGCTTTGGAAAAACCTTCAAAGAAAGAAACAATTAAGATAAACATATATACGTAACAGCAGGACATTTTCAAAATTATTCACAATTTTACCTTGCTGTCTAATTTGCTGATATCATCTTCAGATGCCTCAGGGGACAAAACACAGTAGAATTTGGGCTGAACGTTTGATTCTAAAAAACATTGAAACACATAAAACAATGTTATTTTCTCATTTAATACTAATAAACATACAAAGAACATGGACAATATAAAATGTGTGTGCAAGCTGCTGAGACCAAAACTACCAGTGTGTGAATTATAGTTTATTGTGAAGATAATGTGATGCTATAGCCAGTGGATAAAAATAAAAAAAAACAAATTCCTTTACCTGCTGGACAGTGTTTGGCCCAGTTCTCTTCCACCTCTTTGAATCCATAGTAAAGTGGGAGGCTGCCGCGCTTGCCACCTTCTTGAATAGAATTTGGGCCTATGGATGGCGGGGTGAGGAGGTTGTACTGCACCTACACCATAAATATATTTATTCATAAAGTGCACATTAAAGAATTGATGATTTGTACGAAAGAGATGTTAACTTTGCTAGTGGTAAGTAGAATAAAGCAAACATTAACCTGTTCAAAAAGGTACAATGGAGGCTTGGAGAAATGGCGCAACAAGTAGTCAAAAACCAGCAACAGGCGTGCCAGGTTGAGGGGCACAACTTTCAGCTGGGAATCTCTGCCTTGTGCCACTTCAGTGATAGTCTGGGTGACCAGAGTAAGGACTGAGCGCCGCCCACGCTCTGACAGATTGTGGAAAAGGAGCAGGAGCAGCTGAAGATGTTCCACGTTAAGGTCGTCTTCTCCATGAACAGAGCCTTGGATAGTATGTTGCTTCAGTGTTCCCAAAAACCTAAGAGCAGGAAAAAGAATGGAGAAGTATGGGATAATGTGAATGAACTCTGAGCAAGTGTGAGAAAATGTTAAGACTATTTTAATATAAACATATATCACAAAACCCCCGGAACAATGTGGTGCTGCTAATGTAGCTACTAGTTAATGTCACTTTTTTAGTTTTACTGCCTGAGTGAAGCAAGACATTATCTGAGAGCACCAACTCCAGCTCAATGTTTCCAATAGTGGTCAAAGGTTCAATACTGCGAGTAGTTTATAATAATACTGATAATGCAGGTATTATGGTAAGAGCAACAAGATCATTTAAACCACGCCAGATAAGAATGGTTTTCTACCTTTCCCAGACTTTCATACATTCAGGCACATCAGGATCTCCTTGAACACTCGCTTTGTGTTGCCATATGAGGAGAAGTCTAGAGAGCACCGATAATGATTGTGGATGAATGTAAAGAGGCCAGGGACCCTCTGAGAATGGTGCAACACCTAACTGCTGAAGAAGGGTGCTCTAGGAAAGACAAGAGAAACAACAATTTAAGTTACTCAAAGATCTTTATGGTCAAATTTATGCTTTGCTATATATGAAAAAGTTACAGGTATTACAAAAAAAATCACCTGAAGGGCCGGTGATGGAAGGTCTGATGTTACCAGGGTGTGGTTGAAGTGATACAGAGCCAACGAAAACACTTCATCTGAGGAGCCTGATGAGAATCAAAAACATTTACAGAACTCACCTCTGTCAAACCATCACAGGCTACACCCACCATTAACTAAAATGCCAAAGGAAATTTAGTTAACAAGATGATTTGCATGACAATCAGTAATTTCTTTAGCAATACCTTTGACATCTTTGTCCACATCTTTGATGATGCCGGCTAGTGTAGCCATATGTTGCTCTGTAAGAGACACGCTTAGGTAGTTGCGGATGAAGTTGTTCCTGGACTTGAGCATTGAGGTGGTGATGAAGTTGAGAATACTGGAGGCTAAACTGAGAAACTACAAGGAACAAACAATTATGAGATCTTTGGGTTGTCACAGGTTAGTATAGCGCTGTAGAAAATTGGCGCCATATAAATAAAGTTAAATTGAATTAAATTTCAGATTAAACAGTTTTGGTTTACACAAAGATAACCATAGTAAAATTTTTAAATGATGATTTCCTTTAAGGGAAAACTCTGCCCAAACCTGCCTGGCCCTAAAGTGCAGTATGTTTAATGCATATTTTATTACTTTCTGTGTAAAAGCTACTGTAATAAATATATCTACTTATAATTAAGGATCTGGGGCTAGTAAGAACATTTCCTTTAATACTGCATTTCTGTGCCCTTTGCTGTAGACTGCAGCAGTATTATCCTGTATGTTAGCACAGATAAATAAGTCCTTACCAGTTCTGGGTCTTTTCGGCCAGCTAAAATATTTCCATTTTCACTTGGAATCTGCTTGCTGGGGCTCTTTAGTCTGGGGGACGTCTCCAGTGGTGGAGGTGGAGGTGGTGGTGGGGGAGCTACTTTGTCTTTGGTGGGTGAAATCGTCTCTTCAAACCAAAGCCCCAAAATAGGTTCACTATCGTCATCTAAGAGAAAGACAAATAATTTGGTGTGAATGTCTCGTATAGTATAGATGACCTTCTGGCAACTGACAACAAATTAATGGAGCAGTGGTGGTGTCATTAAAAGGCAAAAAGACTCAGACTAGTTCACTAGACACCTACAACATTGTGCAGGCGGTGGACAAGAGCCAAACAGTGCAGTTAAAAGTGAACATATACTTCTGTTGGTGAATATCCACTTCTCTTATTAGAATATCTTTCTCAGAAGACACCCACCTTTTCATAATTAAGTGTAAGATACAACCTCATTTTTTTTACTGCCAACGGTTGTAATACTACTCACTGACAGTTGCTACATTGCCGCTTTCTTCTCAAGGCATTCCACCATTATTGAGGATAATAAATGATTCTGATTGTGTAGCTACATCAGAAGCCTCATATTTATCCTTTTTTGTGTTACTGACATTACCCTTTCTAAACTGTGTCAGTTTTCAACATATTAAGAGCTGGATTAAATACTATTTTGGTGTAGTAATACAAACTCACAATTGTCCAATTTAAAAACCTTCCTTTACAGCTTAGGCAAAGAAAGCACCAGAAGAAGAGTTCAGAAGAACTCCTTCTTCAGCTTGAGTGCTTCCCTCTGGGTGGCCAAGAAGAGGTTTCCTCTTGCTGACTGGTTTTGATGACTTTTTTTTTTTAAACAATACTCTGAGGCTAAACAAGAAGGCATCACTCATGTCAGATCAGATGAGCCATTGCTTACTATCAGCCACTTGTAGGATTTTATGTCACTTCCCAAAATGTCTTCCACAAGAACTATAAAATCATCTCTAGGACTGAAAAGCAAATCCAGCCAGATGGCTGCAAAGCAACAGAAACTGTGACAGCACCTATCCCAGATCCCCAACAAGTAGCTGCACAGAGATGATCAAAAAGGAGCCCCCTCATTTGAGCAGGAATCAAATAAATATATTTTTAGCAATGTTAGACTTGTATCAGGTTGCTGGTAGTGTATAGTAATGTGTACTACAATAATTTTTAATACAAAAATAAGAAAATAAATGTTACATTGTAAAAGAATATCACTTTAAGTTGATATTCACATGTGCATGCAACATACAAAATCAAGATTTTTCAGGTGACAGCAAGACATTGCACAGTGTGATTAAGGCCATTCTTTACAAGCACTTCAATTTATTGTATTCAAGAATATTACCAATGTTTTGATGTGGGCCTTCCACTATTGTCATTGTTGTGGGGCATATCTGACGTGTAATGTAAAGTAGAATGAGTAACTAAGAGGACCGAACATGAAAATCAGTAACATCAGAACTAGGACTAGGTATTATGGCCACAAAACAAACTTAGATATTTTTAATACCCAAGTTATTATTGAGGAATTACCAAATGTAAGAATATTTCATATTCATATTAACTACAGCCAAAGTGTGCAATAATGTATTTGAAAAGAGATCGTGTTTGATGGCAAATGGTCTTCTTTCTTGTTAGGTTGACCAATCAAGAAAGAATTAGACCATGTTTTAACTTCTAGATAATTTCACCTGGATCACTGAGAAGCTTTAGGGACATTACTATTAGCAGCCTCATGTCAGAAGCCACTTTAGCTGCATGGACTGCACAAAGCAGTAGGACAAATTAGGGGCACAGACTAGATGACAAAGGGTTTCCAGTGTTTTTAGAAGACAGCTCTCAAGACACCATGAGGAACAGAATGCAATTACTGTAAATGTTCGTGCCAGTGACTTTGTTGGTACCGTCAATCCTTCCTAATAGCCTTTAATACTTGGAGAAAAATAATGAACACCCACATGGCAACACCACTGGTATTATCCTTTGAACCACAATGAGCCACAGATGAACATCTTTGACAATTTTCTTTTGTTATAGTCAATTAAAACAATGCACATGTCTGACTAGGAGCTGATTTGACAAAGTCTTCATCTGTGGCTCTGACATTTTAAAAGCTCTTAAGATCACAGCTCAGAGCCTAAATCGTGAGACATAAAATAACAAAATGAATCTAGGACAGTGAAGTGGACACCAAGTCTTTGACCCGAGGACAGAAAACTGCTGACCTGAGACACAAGCTGCACTTGTCTTCTCCTGTCTTCTCTCTGCTGAAATAGTAGACACTGTCAACTACACTGTCAGTGTGTGATGAAGGGACAAAATGTTATTTACATTAGTATGCGTGTGTGTATAAGTGTTTACCATTCTCACTGCTGCCATAGCTTGTCTGAGTAATCCACTGACAGAAGAGCTATTCCATTGCTTCACTGATATAGCTCAGTACTGACACTAGCAAGAGATCAAACCTAAACACAACTCTGCTTACAGCAGCTGCATCCAGCCAGAAATCAGAGGTCTACTTTGAAGCATTATGCTGAGTTTTTTAGATCCTGTCTTTTGATCCATCTACTCAAAGTGACAAGTACATAGATGTGCCTTGATCACATACAGAGCTTAAGCTGCCCAGTTTATGCTGATGGAAGAAAGTTATAATAACAAAGCCATATGTTGCTCTGTAAGAGATACGCTTAGGTAGTCGTGGATGAAGTTGTTCCTGGACTTGAGCACTGAGGTGGTGATGAAGTTGAGAATAGGCACAATAATTCAATAATTGTTTAATAATTATTTGGCCAACTATGAAAGACTGCACGTTGTACCTGATACTATCTGTATTTTTGTATAGTTTGCAAATGTCTATGGGCCAAGTTCACTTTGTTCATTTTTCTAAAAGCTATTGTTGCTTCATTCACAATTCTGCGTAGGAAACATGTTAATCCTTTCTTGTCTGTGTTCCTACAGCCAGCATTAAAGTAAAAATTGTCAGCCAGAGATACAAATTTTTATATACTACTTTCTAAAGATCTAAATCTGCTCTATGGTACTTATCATATCATATAGAGTACAGTACCATGACTGTATAATTTTGAGGATACCATTGGTCAATACTGATCAGAATCAGAACTACCTTGACTGCTATCCTCCTCTGTACTGCTGAAATCATCCTCATAGTAGGTGTTTGAATCTGTAGAAGCGCTGGCATCACTGCTGACTGAGCCTTTCCTCTGTCGTTGAAGAACACAAGCCTGATTGAAATAAAAACAACAGTAATCTTAAAAGACAATCACAAATCTTTCAACTAAACATGACACGGTTTTTATTAGCTAATTTTGTCAGCTTAACACACCAGCCATTTTTATATTTTTGTTCCAAAAAACGGAATGGAATCTCGTCTCTGTTTAGTCTTGTATGTACACCGTCTTGTCCATCCAACTTTTGTCATCTCATGTCATGTTATGCGACACCGAACAGTAAAAATAATTAACATACAACTTACAGACAGGTGAATATAAATGACTGCACCTTTTTGTAGGATGTGGAGAGAAGGGTGAATAGCAGATTTGTCAGCGGCACAGAATCAATGAGCCTTTGAACCCTCTGGATGGAAGTGCTCTGTGCCATAATGTTAAGCTCAGCTGGTGGCCCATCACTTGCCCAACCCTACAGGCAAATGCAAAGGTTTAAAAATTTGAATTTTTTAAGCATTTCTTAATATTCTTGTAGGCATTAATAACCAAAAGTACCAAGGCTACTAATTAGATTATTAAAGGTTTGATTTGTTTGGAAACATGAATTTGCTTTTTGATAACAACAGAGAAGTCACACTGAAAGAGAAGAGTCATATAGGATGGCATAAAAAATAGGAAGCTTTTCTTTGGTTCCCCAAACAACAGCATCAATTTTAAAAAATGTTTTAGCCACAGCTGCAAAGTCAAGTCTCCAACTTATATTGACAATGTTTCCATGTAATACAATAAGCTAGACATAGTTCTTTAACAGAAATTGTATTTTAAATACAATACACACTAGGTTGTGTTGTTTGTTGCTTTACTTACACGATGCAGAGCCTCCACTTGCAGATCCTGGAAAAGTGAAGTCAACAGTTTGATGGCGTGGTTGGCCAGGATAACAGGCAACACCCCAAAACCTTGGTGACTGGAAATAAAACACCACAAGAAATAGCTAAATCAATGAGTGATTTAATAAAAACAAATCAATAAAGACATTTGGCTGCAGTAACCACAGTCCACACCTTCATATAAGAACAGCGTAACCTATTATGGAAATGTTTTAGATCAGGAGAGAAAACTTGAAAGAAATTCAATCTTTTTAATTGAAATTTACCCTTTCCCAGGACCGAGTTTAGGCGATCCTGCACCATCTTTAGTACGAGCAGCAATATCCCGCACACGCAGGGCAGCCAGGGGATCCTTCTCTTTCCCTTTATCTGCCAGCGCAGTTGGGCTCAGATTAAGAATCAGGTACAGGCTATTTAAAAGACACCAGGCTCCAAGCAGCTGGAAGTTCTGATAATGCTGTAATACATAAAACATTAAACAACTTTAACCACTAGTTTAACTTCAAAAACAGTTAAATATGGTAGCTAAATGATTATTATGCAACACTGTCCTTGGTTTGAGTCAGACTGCTGTTAACTTCATCTCAAACTTCTCCCATATTGTATCACAGTTTAATACTGTCAAATAAAGACAAAATTACCTGTCTAACCGACTCTGAAATACCACAGACTAAGTGAATCAAAACGTACATGAGTCACATCTTTTTACCTCTTCTAGTACAGCACCTAAACTTGGGACTCACCTCTCCTCCAGCTCTGCGGGAGTTGCTGATGGCATGTCCAATCATTTCATAGATCTCCAGCTGTGCCCAACACAAATGTTTGTGCTTGTTACCCTTTTAAATGTGCTGTATCATGTTATGACATCCAGGCAGACATTAGAAATTGTAAAAATATTAGGCAGTAATCTGTACACAACCACATTTGATTAAATTTGAAACTGGTATAATAGACCAATATGAAAGATATTAGCAACTAAATAACAGTTAGCAAATATATCGTTTATTTAGCACCTAACACTGAATGTTGTGCTCATAATACTCACACATTTCTGGACAATTGTGGCTGCGTCATTTTCATAGTCTTCCTCCTTAGTACCAGTGGAGGCAGAGCGAAGCTGCAAGCCGCTACCTACCTGCAGAATGGCCATGCAAGTGGCCACACTCACACCTAAATCATAAAAAAATATATTATTTTCTTACTAATTTGGTTTTCAACACCTAATTGACAGTAGTAGTAAAGTATTAGTAGAAAATGTTGAATTACTGGACAGCGTAACCACCCACCGGCATAGAGACAGCTCAAAGCCAGCACAGTCATGTCCAGTAATCTCCCTGGTGTCAGGGGCTCCAGTACAGGTAGGGAAAGTGTGTCCAAAGCCATGGTTACATCTATCACCAGCGAATGAAATCTGGGAATGTTTTTGAAAGTTTTAAAAGTGGGAGAAAAGACATTCCAACTATAATCACCTACTACATGTGCTTATATTTACCAATCGAAATATCCTAGAGTAAAAATGTACTGGTATATCATGTACATACCCATTGCGAACAGCAGTGGCATCAGCCACTGTGGCAGGCATGATAAAGAAAGAGTTGGCTGATACAGCATCCTGGAAACGGTTGATGTAGCGTAGAAAGTAGGGCAGGTTGAGGCACACTCTTAGCAACTTCTCAGACCCACCTGGACATTAAAGTTTGATTATAAACTTTGGTATATTCAAATGTAATAGAATTTAATCAGTGTGTGGTTAATACATATTCTTTTACTTTGCTGTGTCACCAAACCTGGCACTAATGCCACCATCGTGGTGAGAAACTTGGTGGCATCAGCGCCACTGCCCTGCATTAAATTATGGCCTTTTCCAGCTATAATAGTCATTTACAACATTAACAATATCTACACTGCATTTCTGATCTATTTAATATCACAAAATCAGCTTTTCTTTTTAAAAAAACAAGGACATTTCAGAGTAATCCAAATCTTGTAAACAGTTAAATAAATATGTATTTATAAATATTTTAGCACTTGCATAATTAATAGTCAGTTGTATTTAGCCTGGATAATACGTTTACAGTGTTCATTAACTAATACTGTCCTGCACTATAGCAACAACTACTCACCAAGTTCTTGTAAGCTTGACACATTCTGAGAGACAAAGGCATTTTTCATTTTAGCCTGAATGGCTTGATCTGTGGTTTGGTCATCACAATCACTCTCAGCCTATATTTTAAAAAAAGCATTAATATTATGCTCTTAAATGCAGTGGAGACAAACAATAATTAAATTACAGGTGGGGAGTGATTTTATTATCAGTAAAACACTGACAAGAAAAAGCTGCAGGAAGTTCAAGAGAACAAATTGGTAACTTGCCTGCGTGTGTGCTGTTGGGGAGGCTGAGATGGTGGTAAGGTCAGGGTTAAAAACTGAAGTCAGTTGGTTAAAGAAGTTCATCTGGACTTCTTTATGTCGAAGCTCTGGGTTCACAGCGCTGGGCAACTCCTTCTGGTCTTCCACTATTAAAAGCACAATGAAACCATTTTAAAATAACAAACATACTAAAGCTCTGGATATCTATGGGAACGTTCTGTCCATTTCTCAGCCCCAGTATGCATAAATACCAACAATGTCACTAAACAATCACATAACCAATAAATACAAAATGTATAACTGTCACATCCAGGTTTCTAAAGTTTCAGTAATTCTTTCTCCAGGGACACTTACCATCTGAAAGGGTCTTGAGGGTTTGAGGCAACTTGGCAGACTTCATCATAGCAGTGAAAGTAATGATTTCTGTGCGATCTAGCCTGCTGCAGCCAGTGCAAAGTCCTTTTATTAGGAGAATCAGGTGTTTCTAAAGACAAATGAACAGTATTACTCAATCTACCTGGTGGGCTTTTTAGTATATAATGCCATTTAAAACAAAGCAAAATAGCACGTTCTTTTTAACTATCAAAAAAATTACTTTAAAATGAAAGAAAACACACATTTTGCAGGACTGCATCTGTGGTTAGTCTGTATTTTCTATTTAAAACATTTAATTGAATACAATCCCATAACATTACACTCTCTTCTTTCTTACCTGTGATACAGCGCATGCTTCATCAGGGTTCTCCAAGCGCAGTAATGAGAATTCAATCAATACTTTGCATGCTGCAGCAACGGACAGCAACTGATTCCTTGGTACTAGAGAGACAGAGAAAATATTACAGTACTTGCTTGCTGGAAGAAACACCCTCTATTTTAGTTTAAAGGCAATTAAGATTTCTTAGACTAAATAAAAAATGTCCTTTGAACTTACTTTGTCCACATACTGTGGTGATGTAATGTGCAGAGAGTGCCACAAAAGATGAGTAGAAAGGCTCATACTGTTTGTCATGGTGAAGAATGTCTGCTTCACTGCAAGACAAGTTGAAAATATCATTATATAGTGTTTTACGGCTAATACTTTGGAGAAACAGATGACAACTGTGTGTTCATATATATATTTCAGAAATATTTCACATTGAGTAACACATCACATATGACAATTATCTACAGTGAGATAACATCCAGACACCAAAAACAAACTTGCAAATGTTATTATTAAAACGTTGATTAATTTAAATTTGTGTTTTTTGGTCTGTTTTTTGTATGTAATGGACAGACAATTAAAGCTTTCCTAGTCTGGCCTGAATAAATTATTTTTATAGGCACATCTTAATCCTATTTCATAAACCATTATTGTTGTCAATAACGGGGTAATGTATTATCACATACAAATAAATCACAGCTTGCACTGATGCCAATATTATGACATCCTACTTTTCATTGTTCTAAAAAACAATGTCTTTAAATGCACCATTTACACTCTTTTCCCTTCTGAAATGTCTGACAGATCTAGCATTTGTTTAAATGCAGTATGTAATCACAATATTCAGGTTAACTGTCATAATAATAATAATAATAATGAATACTTTATTGATCCTCTTGGGGAAATTTGTATTTTTGGCAGCTGCTAGACCTGTGTCTGCGGTACTATGGGGTATCGATGTCTTGTAGAGATGGAGAATAGACTTGCTGACCCTTAGGTTGGAAGACGACTGCCCTACCCAACGAGCTACCACGCCGCCCCATGCTATGACTAGCAAACTCGGTATCCTAAAAACACAAAGAAGCAACTTCCTGCACTAACGAAATGATACTACTCTCAACCCTCTGACATAGCAAGCTGAATTAAGTCTCTTTGGACTTAACCTGCACAGTTCTCAAAATCAAAGCAGTGAAAGACAATGCAACGTTACAACAGTGCAAAGCAACATTTCTGTCACTTTTAAATTGAATCTGTGATGCATGCTTCTAAGAAAAAGACAGATGGAGAAGAAATCATACTACACAGATTTCTGAAGGACATGTAAACCCTGTTCAGACTACTCAAGAAAGCAGCTTTCTCTGAGTAACCTGGTTACCTAAATGCGTGTACTTGCAGTCAAGGACAGTATGTCAGAGAAAATAATAGATGAAAATGTCCTTTATTTTGTTCATAACCAATTATGCTGCTGTCTGCATGCTGCCATAAAACATTGTTTTGTAATTTACCTAATTTCATTTAATGTATTCATATTATTACAGATTTCCTTCCTCGTCAAAACTCAAGACTCACAGACTTTTCATAATTACTCCGTCACAGACCTAATGTATTGAAATAATACAACTGGCGCATGTCACTGCCACGCCCCCTTTGCTGCTACTTCTGCTATAAAGATCATTGAGTGTGACACTCGCCATTTTTCAGCATATAAACATACTGTGTCTTGTTTATATACTGGGTTTATGTCTTTATATTGTCTATTCTGTCCATATACTGTTCTATTATATTGTTGTTATTTTATTCTATTGAATTCTCAGTATTGTCTTATTGTCAGCACCAGGATGAGAGGGAAACAACATTTCAATCCTCTGTATGTCTTGATCCTACGGTAGAATTGACAAGAAAGTTGACTTTTGACTTAACTTGAAATGGTGTGACATAAATTGTCTTAAAAGAATTTAGTTATATTTCTGTTTAATAATTAGAAATTACGTTTCAACCGTCTTCGCTATTTAATGCCAAACACAGCCATTTATGATGTCTGGACAAAGCACTTCAAGTATTTAACCACAAAAATTCAATGCAAATTATATTCATTGGTGCCTGCTAAAACTCATTTTAATGTAGGCACCTATTGTTCTCAACCTCTAAACAGGGCTCTTATAGATTTATTTATAGCTTAATCTTCCGTCAAGAATCCACACAAAATATACATCAAATGGGCCGGCTCCGTCCTGGCATGTGTGCTATTATTTTAATACTAAAAATATTAAAAACCTTTCAAATGCATTTGAAGTTAATCAGCACATAATATTATGTAAATTCTGCTTTCTGATTAGTGAGATGTGTTTAATGTTCAGCAGCGCTTTCCTCTGGAACTTTCTAGTTCTACTCTATTATCAACAGAACTCAGCAGTTGGGGCGTTCTTAGAAACTCTTTTCTTAGAATTGCTCAACTTTAGGTCATGGACATTGTTCAAATATAAGGAGAACGCAAGCAAACAACAGTTCTACTTTATTTGATAGTTGCTTTTATCTGAAAATGAAACTAACAGCCTTGGTGGAACTAGAGCTCGTTTGTGTAGGTTGTTTGCTGCTGTGGTAAATGAAACCAATAAACACAGTAGAAAGCTGTTTGCATGACTCGTTTAGATGTCTTAGCTGATCAGAAGTAGAGTGTCAAGTAACAACCTGACTAATGTGTAGGTCCTGTTGGCTCAATAATGACTTCCAATGTATGCTTTGGTAGTTTGCATGGCAAAATATGCATAAGCTATGTAGTTTCACAAGAATTATAACGCAGCTTATTTTTAAAAGCATGAACCTTACAAGTAGTTGTCCACCACACTGTTGGGTTATTATTTAACTGTATATTAACGTCTACATATCACCACCTCATCAGACTTGAGTAAAGACTACAAGGTCCCCGCCTACTTCCAGTCCAAACAGACATACAACGACCAACTGAATGACTACCTAAATAAATAAATTTAAATTTTATTTGTCACATACATAGTTACACTGTGTACAATACGCAGTGAAATGTGTTCTTCTGCATTTAACCCATTCCTTGGGGGTTGGGAGGAGCAGTGGGCAGCTACAGACTGCGCTGGGTTTCTTACTCAAGGACTGGTATGGGGTGTCACGTGCTGGGAATCGAACTGCGAACTTCTGCATCCCACCCTCATGCTATAACCCACTAAGCTACCAGGCTGCTTAACCAGCTAGTAAATGCACAAACTGTCTTATGACACGGTACTACTAAACTGAATGCGGCAAGCTCTACGCACAAGATTAACTGAGTTAAGATAAGTTTAGTTAGCTGACGTAGACAAACATTATCGTGGCCGGACTGTTTCAACGCTACGTTATCCAGAAGGCCCCTTAGATAGCCTGCTGGCTAATGTTTGTGTTAGCTAGCTAATGATGAAGCATATTTCCTAAAGATTACACCGCGACGCCAAATAAGGTTTGTGCCGCAAAGAGGTTTCACTAGATATCACCGTTTACCAGCAATATGTCGCGCTTTGCTTGAAACTGTTAGAGTTACCAGGTAGGAGACACTAAATAGCATTTGAGTAACTTAGCTAACGTCAGCAGCTGACTCGATGCCAGTCCAAGTTAAGCTCGAATAGCTTGTTAGCCGCTAACGTTAGCTAAATGGGTAACGTTTCCCGTAGAACTCAACTAACCAAGCTAAGTTAGCAAGCTAACCAGTCAGCTAACTCCAGGGTGGGCACGACCAAGAATTGAGCAAAAACAGACCCGACATTAATTGACACGTAACCGCTTACCTGTTGATTATAGACCCAATAAGCTGAGGTAGCTCTTTCGTTTCAAAAGCGGTGTACGAAGCTGATAAAAGCGGCCGCACTGCCGCTGTCCATTCGTGTTCCCCATCTCCTTCGCTCGACGCCATCTTGAAATCCCATAGAAAAAAACTAGCAACTGGAGGAAGAAACTGTGAAGGTAAATCACATGGGGCGCTCACATGCTGAAAACGGTCATCCAAATATTCTACCTCAATTCACTCTAAAGAACATTATATCCCAGGGCTGATACGGACAAACAATACAATCCCTAATGTAATGTACATAGACAGTTTCATTGCTTGTAACAAAATTGCAAATAACCTATTTGTGATATAAATTATTCTACACACATGGGCAGTATTTGGTTTGTTATGTAGAACTACGTAGAATATATGGTGAATTATTTGAAATCTTCACATTTTTACATTTTTGTAAAATTATAGTACAGGCTATCTGTGACTCTAGTACATTTTTTATGTATAGTTACTAAATACGTAATACTTCAGTAATAGCACCTTGATCATGCACCTGGATTTTCACCACTTAATATCTTGTTGATTGGTGAAGTAGTGACAGTACATTTTGTAGACAGCACCAGCTTCAAATCATTGCGCGCTTTAAGAAAAAAAAACGAAAAAGAAAAGAGTATATTAAGTTATATTAATCCCTGAGGAAATGACAAGGTCTCATGGAAGTGATGTGAAGAGAAGAAATCCAAAAAGAAAAACATTCTAATACCAACAATACAATTGAATACAATACAATAACAACACAATATGACATACGTTAAAATAGGCTGTATATGTAGGCAGCCTAAGTATTGCACAGTTTAATGGTTGTCTTTTTAGATGGAGGAGTTGCACAGTTAAATGGCCACAGGGAGAAAAGATTTCCTGTGCTGTTTAGTGGTGCAAAACATGAGGATAGCTCTATTGTCTCATGTGTCCCTAGGCATTGGGAGACTGACTTTTTTGTCCACCACAAAATGAGAAAAACAATGAAGAAAAGTGCAATGACAATGTGTGGTGGATTTACGAATGAGTGCAAAATAAATGCGATGAGAATACATACATACACAATGTGCAGTAAATTATACACACGTAGCCCCGACCTGCTACTGGGACTGTAACCAGGGGCTGCTCGTTCATCTTGGGTTCAGACTGTTTTATTAGTATACTAATAAATACTGATAGTCTAGCTGGAAGTCTCGCTCTGACCTGTAGGGGCAGCACAGTCCCCACACAGTAAGGAAGCCAGTGGACTTCCGGTTTCCTCCTCTTGAAGAGCAAGCCAAAGCCGCTGCTGCTGCTGCTGCAATGGCAAAGCTAATTTTGTTGTGTATGAAATTTACTATTTTATGCAGCGCTGTCTGGGCTGTGTATGAGGATCAAGTAGGGAAATTTGACTGGTAAGAAGAAACCAAAGAAGGATCTAAATACATTTGTTATCAGGAGCCTTGTTTTATTGTGAAAATGCTAATGCTAACAGCTGCGGACCGGTGTGTTTGAAGTGTGAGACCATAGGCCTATAAATATTAATATTAATACACGAAAATTCGGTGTTGTTAAGCTGCCATTTAGAAACCAATAGTGCGGTAACCTCAATTAGCAAATGTGAATAAAATGACTTAATTTGGAAAGCGTTTTAACTGATTCTATAATAATAAATGTACAGTTTACCAATATTTTCTTTTTTTTCTTCTTGGGAACGGTTTTTCATAACACTGGGGTTTAGTTTCGCAATGCTTATGTTTTCTGTCTTATGATTTTCAGGAGGCAGCAATATGTAGGCAAGGTTCGCTTTTCTCATTTTGATAACTATATGCAGTCATCCAAAAAAGTGCTTCTGGCAACGGAGAAAAACGTTTTTGCTGCTGTGAACATCAGGACCGGAGACCTCTGTGAGTGTTTGATTTGTAAATCTGTTACACATAGACATGTTATGCCATGTGCGTAACAATGATCCGACTACTGACCGACCGTACTTTACTATGTCTGTTACAGTTTGGCGACATGTGGACAAAACTGGACCTGAGGGAAACATTGATGCTCTTCTGCAACATGGGCATGGTGTGATATTGCTTTTCCTTCCAGTTTATGTTATGAATGGATCTTTATATATATATATTTATAAGCATATAACTCATGAAACTCTTCCCGACGTCTAGATGCGGTGCTGGTGGTCGGTAATGGCCGCCTGCTTCGGTCCTGGGAAACAAATGTTGGTGGTTTGAACTGGGAAATTGTGCTTGAGTCTGGCAGGTGATTGCCCTATTGACAGGGGATATAGTTTATAATGTCCTTATTTGCCTCCTATCTTAACTGCTTTTATTATTATTTTTATTATTTATTTCAGTTTTCAGTCAGCATGTTTAGTGGGACAGCAGGATACAGTGAAATATGTTGCTGTTTTGAAGAAAACTGCAATCTCTCTGCATTACCTTTCTAATGGTCATCAGAAATGGATTGAGAATCTCCCAGAAAGGTAAGGGACCAGGATTAGATTTTCCTAAACAAAATATCTACCCTGAATAATGTTCAGTTCAAGAGAATTTCTGATTTGAATGCCCCATCTTTATTGTTTGTTAACTCTGTGAATAAGGTTGCATATCATTATAGAAATAACATAACATCTGTTTTTTTTACCTCTCCAGTGATACCATTGATTACCAAGCTATGTATTCTGGTGGAAATGGGGAGGTCTACGCACTGGGAGTTGTGGCGCATTCCCACATTACTGTTGTTACCTATAGTGTGGAGGATGGCGAGATAATCAAACAGGTAAATACGATTTCTTGTAGCTATGTTAAATGTAAAATTTCAGCCACTTGTGTTTTTTGGTCTAAATAAATCAGACTAATTTTAAAATGTGTTCATAAATAAATTACCACATCTGATGTCTTTTACTTGTGTTGTCTTTAGATCTCGGTTGATGCTCCGTGGCTTTCCAACATACAGGCCAACTGTGTAGTGGTTGGACATGGGATTTTGACATGTGTGGACTCTGCAACTATGTCCCTGTACATGCTTGACTTAAACATGCAGTCACAGATGACCCAGATTCTCCTGCAGGTAGCTACCAAAATGAAAGATCATCAGTGAAACATTTTTCATACATAATGGCCGTCTGTCCATTTATAGACACTTACGTCATACAGTTATATGCTTTTTTTTCAGGAAACCTTAAGTGTTATGTAAATGTTAAACCTGGTTTCTGTAGTGGGAGTAGATGATTAGAGAATGTATCTTCTCCAGGTAGATTTCTCAAGCAGAATGTGTTTGACTAAATCTTCTTTTTTTAAGTAAGTATGTGTATCTAGCTCACCTAGAGGAAGGGAGAAGAACATAAACAACAGACGGATTTGTTAGGTTGATTGGTCACACCTACGGACTCCACATTGTTCTTAGGTGTGAATGTGAGTGTGCATGGTTGTGATGGACTGGGGATCCGTCCAGGGTGTACCCCACCTCTCGCCCAAAGACAGCTGGGATAGTCTCCAAGTAATGGATGGATTTGTTAAACCAAATTTAGTTGTTTTGGTATGCTCAGGAAACGCATTCACTGTCGGGGTGTTCATGGGACTTTTTCCGCCTGTGGACCTGTCCTTTTTACACTCGGATCTTTTTTTCTGTAGGAATGTCTCTCATCATATTTTTTTATATTTCTTCTTCCAGACACTGGGACTAGAAGTTGCTCCCAGCTTCCATCCAGTAATGGTGTCCACACAGCCCAACCCAGCGCGGACACCACTGTCAGAGTTCTTCCTGCAGCTTGGGCCTGAACATTACCTACTTCTCCAGCATAACAATGGTCAGATTGTTACACTGAGGGATTTCAAGCCTGTACGTAACAGTGACGGCTCATACATCATGTTTTAACTGCTTTAGCTTGTTCTAGTATTGTAATGATCAAAATTTTAATTCACTCAGGATAAAAGTCAGGACTGTCACCTGAAAATAGTGGGTAGCGTTTGTAGACAGAAGTGGTATAAATACTAAATTCTGTTTATCAAAATGACCATTTGTAAAAAATAATTGTATTGTATTTATTTTGTCTTGTTTTGTAGGCAATGCTGGTTTCATTTGCAACCACTGGAGAGAAGACTGTCGCTGCTGTTATGTCGCCCAAAAATAAAACAGTGAGTTGATCAGAAATCATATATTTGAATTGTACTTGTAATGTATGTTGTTGTCGTATCGATTTAGATTAACAAATCAAATGTTCACCAAGTATGAGAAACACTGTTTTGTGTAGCTGTTTAGAAACAAATTTCTAGACATGGTTTATCTAATATTTTCAACTCGATACATTTTTAAAAGCAAACAGAAAATCTATTTCCTATTTGCACAGATATTAAATATATCAGATTGTTTCTTCCTCATAGGCTTGCAGTCTTAACCTTTTTAGTGCAGAAACTGGACGGAGACTTCTAGACACAACACTGATTTACAGTATAGATCCTAATGGTGGGAAACCAGAGAAGGTAAGTCGAAACTCTCCTCAAGAAACTGGTTAAGAAACCAGGACCCTCACACACACACACGCATGATTACTTTTATAGTTCAGTTTCAAAGCTGATGGATATACAGAAAGCATTAAATGAACCATTGTGTTTCAGCCACACACACACACACACACATTTCTTTTATTCTTCCAGCTTTATGTTCAGACATTCCTGAAGAAAGACGACTCTGTTGCCTACAGGGTCATGGTGCAGACAGAAGACCACACACTCACGTTCATACAACAACCAGGTATGGGTTAGACAAGTCCGATCAGCAAAGCTGCTGATAAAACTAATATTAATGCAATCTGAGGTGTGCACTGCTGTTTGCCATAACGTATTTTATGATTCTACCACTGAGGGGTGCTAAATCTCTTACTCACAGTAATACAAACAAACTAAATAACCAACCCACTTTCTCTAGAAATATTATTTGGCCTGAAACCACAACTTTGCTAATGTCTGGAATTTTATGTTTTCACAAAGCATAAAAATTGAGTCCCTTGTTATTCTATAACGGTTGTTATGGAGAATCACACATGCCTAATAGTTAGCAAGCATGGTGAAATTTGGCATCATTGTGTTTCCAACGTGCCAAAAACAATGGTGAGCTTTTCTTTACAAAAATATTATAAAAAATAGTATGGGTATTTTTTACCTCCTATTTCTCATAAATACTGCCAGAATCTGACCACTATGTGGAGCACAAACAAGCTCTCGACTTTCATAATGTACATATAATTTTGTTCTTACCACAAGCATGAATGGGGAAAAATTGTTCTTGAAGGTGTCAGCCCAAACTGCATGCTGTCACAGGGTGTGGAAAGTGGAATGAGTGTTTGTAGAACAATAATGAGTCTTGTGTTCCAGGGCGTGTAATGTGGACGAGAGAGGAGGCCCTGTCAGATGTGGTGACAATGGAAATGGTGGATCTGCCTCTCACAGGAACGCAGGCAGAGTTGGAGGGAGAGTTTGGCAAAAAGGCCGGTAATCAAACTAAAATTCCCTCTTGATTTAGTTCTCCCAATTTCCATCTTTAGACGTTAATCTTTCCTGCGGTATATAAATTTATACATTTGTATTTTCAGCAAACTCTTCTTTATGTTTATTTCTGATGTTGGTGTTATTTAAATTTTTATTTCTTGTCACTATTTTAGCTCCACTAATTTAGAGCCAATACCCCTGTTTCTTTTACCTACATTTTTACTGCCCAGCACCTGCATTTACTCATCAAAGCTGTAGCCTTTTATTACTCGTGCGGTGACTACAGGCAGATAGCAAAACTATCCATGGGTGTGTTCGGTTTATAAATTACTTTGCTGTGCTTGGCTTCACTCTCTTGTTTCTTTGCCCTTTTTTTATTGCCGCATTTGGACTTAGCCATTCAAGGTAACATCTCTACTCTTATTCAATAACAACCTGCTTCTCCATCTATAAAGGTCTAACAAGTTTTTTTTAATGTGACTTAAATCCAATGCAAAAAAAGCATGAAGTAGCATCTTCGTTCTCACTTTAATTTGTCTAGATGGTCTGATGTCCATGGTGCTGAAGAGGCTATCCTCTCAGCTCATTTTGCTGCAGGCCTGGATTTCCCATCTCTGGAAGCTGTTCTATGAGGCACGGAAACCTCGAAGTCAAGTTAAAAATGACGTGACCATCGAGAACTTGTCTAGAGATGAGTTCAACTTGCAGAAAATGATGGTTATAATTACAGCTTCTGGAAAGGTACGAGACTAAAGCTCAGAGGTGGAGAATATACAACATCTCAATGGTACATTTTATGAATATATAATGATCTTCATTTAAGAATGTCATCCTGGAAAATGTAACTAGTAACTAATGTTAAAATTAATGTAGTGGAGTAAAAGTACAATGATTGTAGAGTACTAGAGTAAAGGGTACTTACTTACCACCTCCGCTAGGTAGTAGTGTTCTGGGAGAGACGAGCAGAGAATTTTTATTCTTAGTCTTATTTTTTTAAGATCACATAAAACTAATAGTTAGCTTGAACACATCAGTCAATACCTCTCGGAAACGCCTAGGTTTACCAACTGTTGTGTTTTTCTTAGCTCTTTGGAATTGACAGCAAGACTGGCAATATTTTATGGAGGCACTACTTGGAGAACATCCCATCTAATGCAGCTTTCAAGCTAATGGTGCAACGGACCACGGCACACTTTCCTCATCCTCCACAGTGCACATTGCTCATCAAAGACAAGGTATGTAATAAGAAATGCTCTGACTCTGTAGGTAGTTTAAAGTCTATAAACCTGTATTTATTTTTGCATTTTCTTTCATTTTGGTTCTTTATTACATTAGGACTCAGGCCTAGCAGCGCTGCATGTATTCAATCCCATCTTTGGAAAGAAGAGTCAGGTCACTCCACCTGCTCTGCCTCAGCCAATACTACAGTCACTTATGCTGCCACTCATTGACCAGGATTATGCTAAAGTTTTACTCCTCGTTGATGATAAGTACAAGGTCAGTGGCAAACTGTAAACCACACCCCATCTGTATGTTCTGTATGGAAGGCTTTACACGTGAACCTCAGATCCTGCGTGTTCTTCCTTTGGTTCATTCTGGACTTAATAATGTAGTGTCCTCTGGAATCGCTTTAAAACTGTCTCCAAATAACGATTTTCTCCAGGTGTCTGCATTTCCTTCTACAAAGAATGTACTGCAGCAGCTCCAGGAGGTGGCTACATCCATATACTTTTACCTTGTAGACTCTAGCCCGGGACGACTTTCTGGCTACAGGCTACGAACGGCAAGTTTACCATTTTCTACTTACGAGTGCTTTCAGGCTGTTTTTAGAAAGCCTGCCCACCACCAGGCTTCAGCTTTTGGCTGTTGAACATCACAAATATTAGGATATATGAGCAGTGATATATAGTACTGTGTGTTTGGTTGCTTGTGACTTAGTTTCTACAGTTTTAAGGAAGTTATTAGAGCACTATTAAGTTAATGTGTAAATGGTTATGAATTAGGTAGACATGCACAATAATCTAAAATATTGAGAAAACGTATAATTTGAACATTGTACCAAAAGGTAAAATTGTTTCTCTTCTACCAGTCAGCTCATGTGATGTAATCCTAAAGCGTATTAACAGGTCTGGATGTTTGTTTTTTTCCCCCAGGACTTGTCAACCGAGCTGATGTGGGAGGTCGTTATCCCAAGTGAGGTACAGAGGATTGTCTCAGTCAAGGGGAAAAGGCCCAATGAGCATGTGCACTCCCAGGGCAGAGTAATGGGAGATCGTAGTGTCCTCTATAAGGTACAGTACCTGACCAGCCAAACAAGAATCAACACTATAAAGTCTCGATACAATCTCACCGAAGTATCCCCTTTTTATAATGATTCATTCATTCATCTTAAATTTAGGATGGATATGGAATTCAGCATTTGTCTTGCTGAAGTGTGATGGATTTTTTTTCTCTCTTCAGTACCTGAATCCCAATCTACTGGCAGTGGTGACTGAAAGCACAGACTTGCATCAAGAGCGCAGCTTCATCGGCATCCTTTTGATTGATGGTGTGACTGGTCGCATTATCCACGAGGCTGTTCAGAGAAAGGCTAGAGGTCCAGTGCATGTTGTGCACTCTGAAAACTGGGTGGTGGTGAGTCTTACTCAGGACTACAGTCGCTCACACAGGCTGAAATAAAGATGCTTTTTCAGTGTTGTGCAAAGACTACATTGAAAAAGAACACGGGTGTGGATGTTGATGTCATCTGACTCTTGAACATCTTTCTTCATCTTCATCATCTCCGTTTGACTCTACAGTACGAATACTGGAGCACCAAGTCTCGCAGGAACGAGTTCTCTGTAATCGAACTATATGAAGGAATGGAGCTCTACAACAGCACCGTGTTCAGCTCGCTGGATCGGCCACACGCTCCTCAGGTGCTTCAGCAGTCTTACATATTCCCCTCCTCCATTTCTACCATGGAGGCCACGCTTACTGAGAAAGGCATCACCAGCCGCCATCTGCTTGGTAAGTTTCAGTGACATCCACTGCTGTCTTCCAGATCATTTCTAGTTAGACACGTCTTTTCTCATAAACAAAGAGGTGTCATAATTTTTCTGATTGCATTTAAAAGTGTTTTTTTGTTTGTTTGCTTTGTCACAGTTGGCTTGCCATCTGGAGGTATTCTGTCATTGCCTAAGATGTTCCTTGACCCCCGGAGACCAGAAATAGTGTCTGAGCAAAGCCGGTAAGACCTTCAGCCACAGTTGGATGTACATTTCATAACGTTTGACAGATTGTCTAACCTGTTCATTTAAACTACAGTGAAGAGAACCTGATTCCGTACTCACCAGAGTTAATAATACGCACCGAGTGGTTTATCAACTACAATCAAACTGTGTCAAGAGTGCGAGGCATTTACACTGCCCCCTCTGGACTCGAGTCGACCTGTCTGGTGAGTCTGCCATCTTTGTCTTGTTTGTTTTTTCAGCTAGCCAAGTGTGTCAGAATGTCTTTATCCTATAAACTTAACTTCAAAGAATGAATGAAGTAATTCTGATACTGAGGAACATTGTATTTTAGTGTTGGACACCCAAAGCAGAGATTTGTTTTGACATTGTATAGAATAAAAATTGATAAAAGCATTAATTACAGGTGTTCATGGGTTGAACACATGGCTTTCCTCATTCAGGTAAATGACACAGACATTGTTATTTTACCATATAGGTGGTGGCATATGGTCTTGACATCTACCAGACACACGTGTATCCTTCGAAGCAGTTTGATGTGCTGAAAGATGACTACGACTACATGCTGATCAGCAGCGTACTTTTTGCACTTTTCTTCGCCACCATGATCAGCAAACGCCTGGCAGAGGTGAAATTGCTCAACCGAGCCTGGCGGTAAGTGATGGTCTAAATCCCATCTGTGACAGCCCCGAGGCTACACGAAGGACCTCAGCCCGAGGAGATGAGACAGCTGAGGCCGTGCCTGTAGAAGAACACAGGTCAAAGTTCAATAAAGCCCACAAGGAACTGCAGGGGAGAGGGTATGGTGGGGTGGGGGTGAAAGAGGGATTAGTGAGGGTTTTGTGTGTTATTTTCTAACTTATTTTGCAAGCACAAGAAATTATTACATAGTAGAATAATTGTTTTTTTGTGCCATTTCATTTTGATTAAATGTTTAATAATGAACTAATTACAAATAAATGAAACAGACTTGATTTATTAAAATTGTAGAGTTTGAAAATTTAGCTTCTTAAACAATGTCAGATTTTCCAGGATTGCATTTGTTGCATTTCTGCTTCCTGATAAAGGATAATAATAATGTGGAGGTTGGCAAAATAAGAGACAGAAGACATGCAATGCATGTGAGCATGATTTTGTACAATACCATAGTTGTATTTTTAGCCTACAGAATCCCAATGGTAACCAACTGCTGTTTGGTTTAATGGCAAAAAACTGAATATGAAGCGTGAGGACATAATGTAGCATGGACGAGAGATGGTTATTTTTTGCTTTCCTGAAGACTTTCCAAAGGCATTGTCATCACCAAGCAGGATGACCAACGGTAGCTCTTCAGTTTTCTCACTACTCATCCTGCAGCTCATATTTGAGCGGTTTTGATTCACTGTAAGCTACTGCTCCATTAAAATTTGACTCATTACTCTGTGTGCATGGCCTGTTTTGTTTTCCCTAGATTTTGAGAGGAAGAAATAGGAGCATTGGACATTTTTCAAATAAACTTTACAAATCTGAATGTAGGAATATTAAGTGTGTGTAGTTCTGATGGGCATACGGACATGGAACAAATGATAGAATAAGTTATTTTATTTTTATAAATAGATTAAAACAATATTTCACAATGACTTACTTTTCGATAAAACACAATTAACTTGGTTAGCTCAGTTCAAATTTGATACAAAACCTTCATGAGAACTTCCAACCTGCTGGCGTAACAAACGTTAACAAATGCAAGTCTACATGGTACTGTAAATGTAACATAGCTTCCAAGCCCCTAACACACAAAGGGAATCGTTACGGATCCAACCTTTCCTTTTTTACCATTTTTGCAATACTGGACATACAATCACATATATTTAAAAAAAGCAGGTTTTAATGATTAATATTTAGTGTTTTCAGATAGTTGAAGAAGCCTATCGATCAGTTTAGGGCTGACAGTGGATTTCAGTCAAAGTTTTGTTGGTCCGGATAATTTAGTTTATATTTAGATCATAGCATGTACCTTTAAATAAATGTAAAATCTTTGACATAGAATATAATGCATAGATCGATGCTTGAAATAGACTTTCCATGTAGCATGTAGCTTTGTGAGCCTGAACAGCTTTTTGATAGTGGATTCTAAAACGAAAGGAACCAACACTAAGTGTGACTGGAATTCACTGAAACCGTAGAAACAAATAGTTTTATCAGTTCAACTGTAGCTCAACGTGCTGTGTTGAGTCAGTCCAATATTTGCAACATTGCTCATTATGAAATTCAACATAAATTGTTATCTTCATTTGAAAATAATTCTGCAACCTATTAAATCAAAACATGATCAATACAATATAAAGCAGCATTGTCAGACTAAAGTAACGCATTGGTACAAGCCCAGCTTGTACATACAGTAATTAATTGCTCACTTCTGAGTTAACTGCAGTTGTAAAACCTAAACTGAAAGCGTGATTATAAGAGGTAAACATTTCTTCACCATTAGCAAAAATACTGTAATGTTTTGACGCTTTTTGACTGGAACTAAGAGAAGTCGCTAAAATACTGGTACATTTTCAGTTAGATAGACAAAAACCTCTCAGTGCTTTGCGACAAAAGCGAATCCATCAGTCACTGAAAATAACACTACACAATACAACATAACATTATGTGGATGTGGCATGTAGATGTATTACACGGTTATATGTCACAGTTTTGTTCGACAGTGACAAAAGTGAGGTTATCTAACTATCCTGCCAGATGCTGGTGTGTCCTGTCCTCACCGGGTCACTAAGGAGTCTTTCTCGTCTGTCTGTATACGCTGGTCGACCTGGTGGCAGGAGGATATAGTGTGTGGCGCTGGTCTGTCTGCCATCTTTCAAAATAGGAACAATACAGGGAGACACCTGGTCTGCAGATGGCGCCCTTTCTCTCTGTTGTCTCTGTAAGGCCTTACTCACATATTTTGGATTAGCAGCAAAACTCTGTGTGGCAGGCATCACACCATTGATGTAAATTGGGAGGCTTTTTGGGAGTGGCGTACACGGCGGGCAGGGTGGGACTAGAGGGACCCTTGGAGGGATTTTCGGAGGCCTGTCTTCCTCATTGGTGTTCACAGTCTTTGAGAAAGCAGGATGTTTTAGAGGGATAGGGATACGAGGAGGAACTTCTGGTTTCTCAGTGAGGCAGGATTTAGTATTGCTATGTGGCTGGAAGGCCGAACCTGAGCAGGGGAAATGAAACCTGGACAATTGGTGTTGGTCTGGCTGTTGGCTCCACAAAGGAGTTCCAACTGCTGACACCACGTGCTGGTAGTCTTCCCTCTGAAGAGCAGGTTGCCAGCAGTTCGCTCCAAGTCCACCTCCTCTACCTATTTGCCTGTCCTCTCTGCCTGGCCAAGAGAAAGCCATGGAAAATAAACTCTCCTGGAAGGCATTATTTACTTTTCCACAATCTCTGTTGCTTCCCCTGACCACAGCCTTGGGACAGCTTTTTGGCAAGAGCCGTTGTCGGTCACTGGTAAAGAATTCCACCTCATTATCGTCTGCTTCATCTGACATGAGCTCTTCAGGGTCAGGAGGTGGTGGCAAGGGTTTGGCTTGTCTCTGGTGGCCACCAAACCCTGTCCGTATTTGGGAAGAAGGTACTACCTGGTCACCCTCACTGGACCTCAAGGTGTTATCAGAAGTAAGTCGGTAAGTGTCGGAGTAGTAGGTAGACTGGGGGAGGGAGATGTTAGCTGGGAAAAAGAAAAACAATTATATATTAAACTAGTGTCTTCATGAAATCCTAAACTGCACTATACACAAGAAACAGCTGCACTGTAAAATCCAATAGCTACCCTAACATAACATAAATGAGTTAACTTTACTAGGTTATCAACAATATGCACTTATCACTTATAATTATAAAGTAACAGTTACTTGAATTGGGAAAAACGCCAAAATACTCATTGTTTAGAGTGAACATCACTTTATTTCGAGTAAAGCTCACTAGCAACAGTAAGTAGCCAACGTCGCTCCCACTGCGCGTTCATTGAGCAGAAGTGCGCATGCTCCGTTCAGTCTTTCCCGCTCACCAGCGCAGCAGCGCGAAGACCGGGCTACTGCGAGTAACGGACATTTGCGCTTCCTTATTTGTTCCTT
>JAUMHF010000024.1:7228045-7244472 GCA_032359275.1 Microctenopoma steveboyesi
TCTTTACTTGTTTTCTTAAGTGCAACCGGTTTGCATGCTTTTTTTAAGTAATGACAACTAATGGGATTTTACAGTGTGCTTTGTTATGAAAGGTTTTGATATCATGAGTGGAAACAACTCTCAGAGGAAGAAACATGGAAAACAACTTGCCATGGGAAAAAAAAACTAGAGCGGAGCAATGGTGTAAAAGGGAAAAAAACACTAGGGATTGACTGCCAACTCTGCTTAGAAAAAAAAATCTTGTTTTGATGAAGGTATCTCACAGGAAACAAGAGTAAAAACAACCGCTTAACCTATCACCCTCTTCGTCAAACATCAGCCACAACACTCTGATTAAAACAGGAATCGCCTTTATCTGTGGGGCAGGCCGCAATCTTAACTGAGCTTCCCATAACCTTCCCTGTGGAAACATCCATCATGCCCCAGACTGCAGCAACAGCTGGTGATAGCTTCCCTTCTCCTTCACACCGCTTCCTCCTCTGCTACACAGCTCAGTCCAGTGGTGACAAGCTCAACCTAAACCTGCCTGCATGCTGTTTTATTAACCAACTCTACTTCCCCGAACAAACTTCAGAGAATTATATAATTTATCTTCATCTGTTCAGTTGTCAATATGTAGTGTAGTCTACTATATTAAAACAATTGTTAATACTTTTTAGAACCATCTAATGGACTCACAAAGAAAGTCCTTGTTCAGTTGCTGCTGTTGAATGTCTGTCAGGTTGTGCTCTTCGTCAGCACTCAGGCCAAAGCACATCCTGCAAAACAACAGAGGTTGAGAAATTAAAACATAATTATGATTATTATAAAACTATATTTAATATTACTATTGACTTTGGCAATGCTCGCTACGCTTTGTTGTGTGTATGTACAGACGAAGAATTTAAAATTTTTGACTATTGAAATACTATTTTATTACACAACAATTTTCATCATAGACACATGGATGCAATAAAATGACTGCATCTGAGAGTAATTTAAAGTGAATCCAAGTGAAAGTCAGAAGGGATCTAAAAAAAAAAATGCAGTTTTAATTTTTCCTAAATTCAGATCCGGAATAAAATTAGGAGAACACTACAGAATGATAATTTTCTTGGATCTTGCCATTTAAAAATATATGTTTTTGTTTTATTCTATAAACTACTGACAACATAACTCTCAAATTCCAAATACAAATATTGTCATATAGAGTATCTATTTGCAGAAAATGAAGATAATACCAGAGAAGGTCCAGTGTTTTCAGACCTTAAATAATGCCAAAAGAAACCCTAAAGCAAAACAATTTCATATTCATTTTCACAAACATTACTAATGAAAGAAACCCATATTTGGTGGAATAACCCTGATTTGCAATGACAGCTTTCCTACAGTCTTCTCCAGAGCTGTATAATAGATTTTGTTTGTGGATAGAGGTGTTTAACTTGATTTGTTCATTAGGTATTTTCTAGTCACGCCTCAAGCTAAAAAGGAAATATCATAATTATCTCATCAATATTATGTGCTAAAGGAAAAGCTGTGTTGGTATGGTCATACTACTACTAATAAGAAGAACAAATTCTTGTGTGAGCGTGTTTGTGTACCTGTTCGGGTCATGCTGTCCCCAGTAGTTATTCTGACTCCTAGCCATTTTGTAATCTTAAAAGTCATGAAGATCTGTTTGGTATTGGTCTAAAGGTCCAGCGTGTCAGCTCCATCAAACCCATCACAGCTTCATTCTAGCCAATAGTAAGCTCCTGGAGAAAAACAGAAAACAGGGGAATCTGTTGAGAGAATCATTACTGACCATCTGGAACATATCCACACCTTGTTCCTGCAGATGTACACTAAACACAAAAATGTGGCTTTTATATCATACCACTCCTTCCATGCGTTCCAGTCAAACCTTCATCACTGACAAATGCCCATAATGCAGACAAACCATGAATATCTGGAACACAAGCCAATCCAACACACCCAGCATGTGTGCACTCAGCAGGGAAGACATTTCCATCCCATTTGTCTTCAACTTAGCATCAGACAATAACAGCTTAGGTTTTTGAATATGCTGGAGTGTTTTAGGTGAGACACTAAGACGTGACGGTTAGCTAGGCTCTGTAAATGACTTCAACCTGCTATGGTAGCTGCCATAGGCCATGTCTTTGTGGTTCCAGTATGAAGCCAGATGTCTTATGAGCAGGGTATTGTTCAACCTCTTGGTCAGACGTGGGAAGGCAGCAGCAATCCTCACCCTCTTTCATCTCTGTGGCCGAGAAGCCACGCATTCTCTACCCCTACAACAGGGACTAACTGCACATGTTTGTGATGCTGAATGACTGAGACCACAGATGAATCCATACACAAACCTCATCAAGTCAAGTGTTTAGAGTTGATATGACAGTATGCCAAAGTATGATTATATAGAAGCTGAGCAAAAAAGGAAAGTTAAAAAAAAGTTATTATACAGAAATCTACCTGCACACATCTACTAAAGGTGGTTAGGTATTTTAACTTTTTTTGATTGATTGGTTGACATTTTTTATTTGAACATAAGACAATACCAACCAACCATACCAAAAAACAATAAACTTTGAAAAGGTATTTCTAAGTTTCGACATGAATGATGATTTAAGCCGTAATTAGAAATACAAAGAAACACTCTGGAGGGCAAAGGCAAGTTTCCATTTGTGATATCACTGCAATCTAACTTCTGAAATTCTTGCTTTGTTTTATGTCACTAATTGATTTTCAGTGAATGTGGGAAGAAAACATTGCAGTGCATGCATAATACAACTACAACAAAAAAATATCACAATGATCCATATGTCTATTTGAATATTTATGTCATACTTAAAACAACCAACTGTGACGCCATTTCCACCAGCGAGTCTCAGAGATGGAAGACACTGAACAATTATGAATTCTACCGGCAACTGCTCAGTATCCATGAATGGAGCCACTCTCGGGCATGAATGGGCCTTTGTGTTGTTTTGGTGCACAGTGAAGCAAGCCTGGAAATCCAAGTGAACTCTCCCATGAGGTTAGGATCGAAGATACGGCATGGATACAAATGGACATAGCCAAGGTACGGGACTGTGCCAAGAATCCCCTGCAGGAGGACTGCATATGTTGGCACTAATAGGAGCTTTGGGAAGCCAGAGGATAAAAAACCCAAACAAAAACAGTTTATTTATCTGGTTGAGAAGCCTTGGTGTGTTGTCCTTGGCTGTCCCAGCCACACTTTGTTCAGGCAATAGGCCATTCACTGACCAGACATTAACAAATAATTTATTATTGGACTTGGCACAAAGTGTGTGGGATCAACTGGTGAATTGTTAGTCTGTGGGGTTGGCTCATTTGCATCAGAAACTATACGGCTGTTTGCTCAGTAACTGTCATGCACTTCGTAATGACATGAATCACTTAAATGCCTTTAGATTATTACGACATACAGTTATCTATTGGAGCTGACTCGGTAGGTGTAGGTGGTGCAGAGGAAAAAAGTTATACATCTGAGTAGGTTCTGTCTTGCTCACAACAGGTGTGAGTTACCTGGGAGACAGTTGCGAGACATTTGATACCTCCCCAGTTAGTAGGTTACAGCTGTTTCCTGTTGCCTTCTGCCTAAATGATGCTGTAAATAACTTCATCTACTCCACACTCTCATGAATAATGTAAGGTTTACAAGTAGAGATGAGACTTTTCTTTGCCCTACTTTTTATCTTTGAGAAATCTGGACTAGACATGTACATTAATTAGTTCAAATGTGTAGTTCCGTAGTTTAAAATACTTACTTAAGTAAAAAACAGTAAACAGTTAGAATGGGTACTTTTCTCCACCTTTGGCTTAAATAAAGTACAATACAGAACAACTACACTGATTATAATTTAATTTACTTATATTTTTAAAGGTGTAATTTTGGCCTCTGGTACTGGCTTGGGCTTCTGTGACAAACTTTCCCAAAATGTTTTACTTATTTCAGTTTTTTCCAGACCTAAAACATATTTTTACTAATTAATCACACTTTAAAATCAGTTCGTTAATTTGTAATGAAAGGAATCAGTCTACTGGATATTTAAACTAGCTCCATGTGTCCAACTACAAACCGTGAAATGTTACCACCTGCTTTACGTGAAATAAAACATTTATACAGTACGTTTGAAATGAACATCTGTGTACACCCTTGGTAGATAGCTCAGAATAAGAATCAGTGGAGTTAACGTTGTCTTTTTTGGATTATTAACAAACTGCACACAACTAAACGGCCGCTAGTGGCCCGACAGATGCCCGCCCGGTCCCGGATCCATCCCGCCTCTACGGGACCACTGCTCCCTAAATAATCCGCATTGGACGAACTGTATCCAACTATACTGAGTTACATACGTACAGAGACACGAGAACAGCTGCTTTACATTCGATCAGCGAGTGCGTCTCCAGCCCAGAGCCGCTCCTGCTCACAGATCACTTCACTTTTATTAGGTCCTGTGACACAGTTTGAGCTAAAAACGTACTGTTGTGTGGCTGAAATAAAGGACATCTCACCATGAAAATACAAGCGACTCCTCCATCACGTTAAACTGCTCAGTCGAAGTGTTCCGGTCCGAGGTACGAGTGATGGTCCGAGTCCGACTCGTGAACAACATCCCTCCTCTGTCACCATAACAGGGAGGTGAAACCTATCCTGTAAGAGTGACGCGGGTTCCCACAGCTCCTCTATAAGCACCGACCACGGTCCTGTGACTCCACCCAGCAGCGCCTTAAAGGGAAAAAAAGAAATCCACACTATTAGGAGAAGTTTCCTATCACTTACAAACTGAAAGTACACTTTGCATTTTTAGCATCACAAGTTTTGGACCTCAGTAACTTCCTTAGTTCTTTCAGGTAATTTCAGTTCAAAATGCTGCTCAAATAAGACGAAATCACTCCAGGTCATTTCCCACAGACACAGAATATCTGTAACGTACACATACAATACTTATACAGATGGTGTGAACCTTGTCTTCCGTTAGACACTTATATGTCTGCATGTTTCATTCAGCAAAGAAACGTCTTGTAATAAGGGGACGTTTCACTACACGTTACACTGTCCTGCAATATATTGTGTATGTGTTCATAAATTATCCTCTGGACACGTTATACTGAAGGTCAAATCTGCAAAATGCCTTAAGGGCTCCAGAAACAGAATTAGAATCATTTTATTTGCATTGTGCAATGACTCTATGGGAAATTGCCCTTCATAACGGAGTAAACAATTTTGGTCTGACCTGTGTGGGAGTCTGACAGTGTGTGGGTGGCTTCTGGCAACAGTACAATATAGTACTGATAGAGAGGAAGGAGTACAAGATTGGCAGATCAGCTTCAGTGGTTGAGGACTTGTTTTGAAGACAGCGAGTCACATGGCAGTTCACTGTCTGTTTTCGCCCATGCTGAGAGACAGAGAGGACAATACAGGAGGGCATTTGCCAGAGAATAACAGGGAAGTGAGTGCAGGCCATTCTTGTTTTTACCAAGACCTCACTCAGTTCACAGTCTTTCTCCAAAATATATATTTTACTTTGGAAACAATCCCAAAAATATGCAGGAAGATCGGCACACTAAATATTGTTGAATAACAAAACACCTAAAAGTAGAGGAAAGATGCCACATGTCCCTGTGACTGAGACCCTTCCTGCTCTGCTACTTTCACTTATTCCACTCTAGTAACACTCCAACAAACTCCTTTTAAGGGCCATGTATGGACTAGGGAGTGTCTTATACCTATATAGCTAGTGTAAATTACAAATCCACAAAATACACACGACAGATGTAATGAGTTTCTTTTGTTGTAATCGACCGTCCCTCTCCCGTTAACGTAATCTGTTTGCTTAAAGGAATACTCATGCTTTTAGCAAATAAGTAGTTTGACCAACTTCCTGTTGTGCAATGAACAGATTAGTAGCGTGTGGTGCCATCATGACGTAAAACGATGAAACTGCTGCACAAATCAAATACCAGGTTTGTTCTTTGAAGAGTAATGATGCAGCTCATATCTTTGTTTGTGTGATATACATACTCCCGGAGGAATCTTCCCGAGGGATTAATAAAGTTCTATCTGATCTCTGATCTGATCTCTATACATATGTATATTTATTTATATATACATACATATATATATACATATATAGAGATATTAAGAATACATGTAATCCCTTTAAAGGGAATACATGTAATCCCTTTAGAGTAATCTATCATTTTCCATTTTTGCCACCTGGATCAGCAAATGTTCTCATCCCTGTTCCTCTGCTGTTGATCTGCAGTCCTCTGTGGGTGCTTGTGGTGAGCCAGGATGCTCAGAGCTGTGGGGGTTGTTGTCGGGGTGGGTCAGTCTTACACAGGGGAGGTCAAATCGTTTCCTGCTCTGAGAGACCTCCCTCCCTCACAGCTGTCAGTGCAGTCAGAAACCCACCTCCCACATCTGCAACCCCCTTCTTATACTTTTTTCAGAGATGTGATGGATTGTTCTGAAGGAACTCCCTCATGCTACTGCAAAAGTAAAGGAGCATCAAAGCTGGGTTGAAGTCAAGGACTTCCGTTCTCAAAGTTTTATGAGCTGATTAAAGAAAGAAAACATCAATGCCAACGCAGGACTTAAAGAAGTTGACTATGAACAATATAAATATCTGCAACATCTAGCCGGAAACTTAATGCAGACCTATTTCACATCTCCCCTGAAAATGTTGTGAACAGCAGAAATATCTCAAAAAGATAAATGTCTGCCCACCAATTATTTAGAAAAGTCTCAAGCTGGAATACGAAATGTAAAAGTGAGTAGGTGTTAACATGCGTGTTCTATGGTAAATGCATTTGTGTAGGTTGATGTGCTGACATGGTGACACGGGGAATTCTCTTATAGTGAAACCAGCTGTGTACAAACATGTAATAATAATTAGAGCATCATTACATGCTGCAGACAGAAAAGCCTGGAGCAGTTTTCAAAGTCACAGTCCACCAGTCTTATGTTTCAGTTTACGTTTTTGAGAACATCTAAAATAAATGATTTGGTCAAAATACCTCAGTTACAGCTTATACATATGACTGGAAGTTACGTCTTAATGTTTTCTCAATAATCTAGGTAAGGAAGTTTATTTCTGGGATGAGGACTTCCGATTGATATATATGCAGAGAGTTTTAGGGTAAACAAGCAGAGAGGCACTAGAACCAAAACAGAAAATCCACTTAAAGTTTATTCTACTTTCAAGTTTATTCTATGCAACTCGACATGCTACAGCCTTACACAGATAATGGACTCGTTAATTTCATCCAGGTCTAAATCAGTACCATTCATCCAGATAGGATTGTTGTTGACTAAAGAGTAGTGTGTGATTGGAAAAACACACCCGTGCTTTAATATTTTTTAATTAAAAGGATTTACAGTTGGGTCTGACAGCTTGGGGGCGTAAGGACAGAACCGTACATCTCAAATATCCGAGTGGGCTTCGCACCACAGCCTTTGACCTCATCTTGTGAGGAGACAGAAAACCAACAGCCATGGGAACAAAGATGGGCTGAGAAATTACATTTGTGCTGCCTTTTATGTGACTATTATTTAGCTATAAGCACACAGAATGCCCACATAGCTTTGTGTGTAGTGGTGCTATTCTGTAGTAGGCAAGTATTTTTCCCAGAGTATCAACGGAGAAAAACAAAACAAAGTCATGGGGCTAAGAAAGATTGAGGAAGTGGCAAGGATTAAAGTGATTTAAACCCTGTGACATCTGATTTCATGGTGACAGCTTCAATGAACTGCACAGACCCAAGCATTAAAAGAGTGATTCTTTGCCCAGGAAGCGGCACTGGAGGCCTGATTTCAGGCCTCAGTATGAACAGAGGGTCTGCAGGCACAGTAGGAGGCCTTCCGCAACCCTGTGAAGTTGATCTCCAGTTCATTAGGGAGAATAAAGGAAAAAGAAAAGAGGCTTTGCACTTTACTCTTTATGGGCTAGGGACTGGCAATAAACTTGACCAGGTTAAAAAATGTTTGATGGCAGTAATTCAAGTTTGCTCATCGGGACATGGACATGCTGTACTGATGTTCCAAGAAGGTTAAATCAATATTTGCTTAATTTCACAACTTGTTGTAGGGTCAAAGTCGACACGAATCACCACAAAACAGACAGGGTGATCTTTCAGGAGGGCAACGGAAAAAATGTTGGTAATGTTGGTCGAGTGCTGATTATTTACCATGTGTACGTCACGATTCAATTGTGCTGACTAGCAGGGGGGAGAGATGATGAGGCCATCTGTGTTTTTATGGCCTGCAGACTTCCTCAGAAAGCCATTGTATGATCACTTCTAGTCTGCTTCTCCCCACAACATAGCTCAGAGTCTTGAGGCATGACAAAGCCAATCTTGCTTTCTTCTTTTCTCTACCTCTCTCTCCAACCCTCCTCCCTTTCCGCCTCTCACCTTACTTATTCCCGCTCCATCATTTCCTGTTGAGTCACTGATAGAGCCAGGCGGCATGATGTTTTACAGTTTACTGCTCCCCTCCTTTCTTTCCTCCTCCACTTCCTTGTTCACAGATGCCTCCCTAGTAACTAGGAAAAACACAGTGTGACATTATAACAGCCCTCAAGCAGGTAGTATGAAAATAAGAGAGGCTGTAAAATGTCACAGCAAACAGAGGAGTATCTTTCTGGCAACATAGTTGATTCGCAGCACGTCAGCCTTGTACATCCAGAGCTTCAAGCAAAAAAAAGAAAATAAAAGACATGTTGTGTTTATGTAACTGTCCCAATAACACTCGCCACAGAGATGAATTAGCTACTTCCTTGGAAAATATGCCCGTTTTTTTTTGTCAATTTCCGATGAATCCTAATAAAGTGGGAGGAAGTGATGCTGTGGTGAGGTAGAGACTCACGTAAATGTAATCGATCGTGCCTGTGTGGGACTGAGGGAGTTGAGGGCAGGGCTTTGAGAAACGAAAGGACTCTGTGGTGGTTGAGTCATTCTGAAATCCATCTGCTGACTCAGTTTGCAAACCTTTCTCTTGGAGCACGTCGCCAATCTATGTGTGTATGTTTGACCCGTTCCTGTGGGGGCCATCTTTGTCTTTGTAAAGACAGGCTAAGGGAACTCATCCACATTTATTTTTCTCAACAGAAAGAGCATTTAGGATAAATAAAGTATGTATTTAGTTTCCATTTTTGAGAAACTATATACTTGTGGTTTCAGCTCAAAAATTTCACAGGACATTTATGAAAGACTAGAAGAAAAAAATAAGAAAGGTTTGTCATGATAAAAACAAAATAACAATAGAAAACTCAAATTATAAGATACCAAGTCAGAATTTTGACTAACTGGATCCAAATTATGGTTTTAAAAATTCATAGTTGTCAGATTTACTTTCATAAAGTTGAACTACTGGAAGAAATATGCTTTTGTACAGATTGTACTAAAAAATACAAAGGAAATAAAGATTGCATCAAATGGAAACTGAAGATATGCCCAAAGGAGTGCCTAGTCTCACCACAGCTGTAATCCAATGTTGGCAGCGGGTTAAAGTTTTTCTATGACTCAATAATTTATTCAGCTCACTCTACACGCCCTTCTTTACCACAGTACTTTTATAATTGTGTCAGTCCAAATATCAACACAGTGTGATCCATCTGGGAGTATGGCTTCTGGCACACACTCCAGAATTAGTCATCCTGGATGTGTTGCAAGGTCCAAGAATGGTTTGCTGTTGTTGACATTATAGTGCTCAGAGGGTAATTAGGAAGGACACCTCCCTGCGCGCAGGAATGTGATTTCAGGAGACATCTGTAAAGTGACCTGACTGTGATGCAACGTGAGCCACAGCGTACAGTGTGCTGCCTATGAACACTGACAGTACTAGATTCCACTGATGATAGCCAAAGTGAAAAAACACAATATACAAAAGCAACGCGCATCAGCTGCTCCAACAAAGAATACAACTGTTTAGTTTGTGTTGCTTTTTGCTTTAGCTATTCCGATTATTAGAAGGTTATGTATTATGCAGCAGAAAACTCGCACTGCTCTAAATCCCACAGACGACCTTAGCTGCCATTAACTTTAACGGGTATATGTTCTTGACCGTATGCTAGTTGCACACACCTAATTTAAGCCTTAAGCTAAATTTGTCAGGGTACTTATATAACATATAGAGTAAAATTTGCGTTCGAACACACTGACACCAGCAAAATACATATAGCTAAGGTTACCAGTAAAGGTAAGGTGTTGATCCATAACGTTGACACAATGTTAACTAACTAGTTGCATGGGGTAAACTAGTACGTTAGTGAGCAATGCTAACCTAGCATAACAACTAACCGTTAGACAAACTCAACGTGCAGTGGATCAGATGAAACCACAGCCAGTGGGGGCATTTCAGCTAAAGCAGCTTTTCTTTGATCAGTGGCTACCAACTATTTTATGTTAACATTACAAGCTTAAAGGTAGAAGTTTCAACTACAGTTTTTACTCTTCAGCCTCGGGACAGACCTCATTTAAACATGACTCGGCGATCAGCTGCTGTCAGAAGTCAAATACTTGGAGATTTCTGTAAGTTATAATTATGATATTAATTTGAAGATTGAACATTGCTAGCTAACAGCTAACATGGCCGGACAGCTAACTAGGCAGACCCAGCACTTCTATGAAAGCGCTGTATACCAAATCTAATTCATCATAGATAAAAACGTTGTGTTTGGTTGTTATGAAACGGGGCATAGCTACAGAACACCTTATTTTTAATGCAGCGGAAAAAGAGCTGAACAAATTGCGGCTGCAGTGTCACCGAGCGGACGCGACGAACAGGACACATGCTGCGAAAACCCAAAGGCTCATCAGCAGAGACAGGTCAGCATCATCCCCCAATCCGTGTCTGTAGTGCTTAAGTAGCAACAATGATTCATAAAATAATCAGACCTTTTCGTAAAGGTTTTGCGTTGAAATAAAACGTGTTATGCTGTGTTATATGTTTTCCAAACTCTGTGTATGTGTTTGTGTTTCTGTGCAAACAGACGAGAGATTCAGAGGCTCCAGAATGAACGTGAGGAGCTTTTGCGTAATCTTGGAGCCACTTCAACTGATACTAGTGTTTTTCAAGACTTTACTGCTATGTTGGCCAGTGAAGATGGCATAGACGAGCAGATAAAAGATGAAAAAGGCAAACTGACTGTTCTGAAAGAGCAGGTGAAGTACGCCTTCCTGTGACAGGGAATTCATGTGCTGATGTGTTGAGTGATGTTTTTGATTCACTTGTTGGTTTGTTTTCAGGTTTTGAGATCAGAGAGGCAGTTGGCAGCACAGAGGATGATTGGGGGAGCAATGTGCTGCAAATCTGAGAACAGCGGTTTACTGAAAAAAACCTACCAAGTAGAAAACCAACTGTGCAGAGTCAGTGTTAAAAAAACATAAAATCTTTCGGTTTTCTGCTGAATCAGCCCAAACACCTGTTAGGAACTCACCAACGACTTATGGTATGTTTCTATTCCAGGGACAGAAAAGATTCAGTGAGCTGATGATGAAGAATGGACAGTTGAGGGAAGAGCTAACAACACTGCAGTTGGAGAGGAAACAGTTCCTACATATTCATTCTCAGATGAAAAAAGTACGTACAGTCAGTTCCTACATTTTCATTTAGCTGGCTGTGACTTGCTGTTTTAAAATATCTGTATACATGCATTTCTATTCTTACATTTATTTCCAAATATTCTTTTCCAGATTTGGGTATATGTGCAGTTTTAGGTTCTATTAAGACAAAGTGTAATATTAAAATAAAAAGTGACTTAATGATGAATAATGGAGAAAAACTGTTCACTTTGCTGGGCAGTATTGGGAATAATGTCAGATAAGTGTTGGCTGTAGTAGAGAGTTATGCACAATGGCCAGTGATGGGCTATGACTGAGATGAGATATTTGGTAAGCAGATGGTAGAATAACAGAGGTACATAATTGCATTTTAATGGTTATGATAACAGGAAATGAAGAGTTAACTATTCTGTTATTTAATCCAGGAGGTGCATGCACATCGCAGAGATATTATTAACCTGATGACTAAATGCACTGAAGCCTTTAATGCCAGGTAAATTATTATTATTATTGACAATTATTATACAGTTTCTAATGACCAACTGTGCGCAGTGGTTATGTTAGAATACACGCTGATAGTCATTAGTTAAATGAAAGATGTTCTTGGGCAGATAAAATGGTGTTTACAGTGAATCACCTGCAGTCCAGCTGAATAGCAAATTTAAAGCAGAAGCTGTATCAGTCCTAGCATTTGTGTAATGCACTGCATTATTCACCTAACTGTTCATTGTGTTACTTTTGGCAACTCCTAGTGCAAAGATGCAGAAGAAACAAAGATTGTCGGCAGACCAGGACATTAAGGATGTGGCTCAGTATGTCAAAGAAAGGAGCTATCTGGAGCTGGAAAAGGCACATTACCTTAACTTTGGAGCGTTCCTACACACAAAGGCCAGTGCACGAATAAACCAGGACACGGACTATAGAAAAGGTGACTTAATCTCCTCGAATGCTTTGAACACAGAATGAGTTTGGGCAGAATTATTTTTCCTCAGCTAGGTTAATAATGAGAATAAATACACTCCAGATTTTATTTATTTTTCTGCCCGTTTCTTTTATCCTTTTGTATCAGTGCTGCATTAAAACCAAGTCTTTTTAGTATTTAAAATAACAGCCCACTCTCATATTAGTTCTGTATTTCTGATGTGTTCACTTCTATTCTAATAAACTAGTGACACCTAGTGTCTTATATATGTAACTTTTTTCACTAATGTCTAAAAAAACACGTTTTATTGTGCCCGTTTTAAATACTGATTAGTAGAAAGAAACAGTGATATATATATATATACATTTATTATGTGCTTAATTGCATATATTGAGACTGATTCCAATTTTACGATGCAACGACCCACTTATATCTTTCTGTAATTTTACTGCTGGTGAAGTTTTGTGGCTTATGTTAAGTAAGTACATTTTCTTATTTGAATCATTTGAAACCAGTATTTAAATTTCTATGATATAAATTATGTATTTAGCAAATGAGTTTGCAATAAGCTGACTAATGTCACATTTAGCTAAACAGGTCAGTTTGGGCACTTCTGTAACCGAACACTGATTGACCTACAAAGACATTGTATAGAGAAACACTGCTGCAAGTTTCCTCCAATTCTGTTTTCATTTTCCCCAACTTTCCCATAGATGACAAGCAACTAGAATTCGTGGAATGGGAACTGGAAGATTTTGAGCATGCCATGAAAAAGCTCCTCAAAGAGACTAAGGAAAGTGACCTGGACAAACTGGTCAAGAACTTCATACAAAGTTAGTCCACATTACAAAATACAGAGCCAGTGGAAGCTGTGCATTTACTCAGCAATTAAAATATGCTGTGACATATTTTCATCAGTGGACGACCAGACCTACACATTAGTGAACTTTGTCAACAATCAGCACAATGAAGCAGAGGGAATTCGAAGGGAAATCTCTGAGGTTGGTGTTATCTCTGTGCACGTGTCGGAGAGTGAGCAAAACATGAATAAGGAAACTAAATGACGTGGTTGTATCCTGTCTTCAATTATGTATTGGCCTTAAAGCTTAGCAATGAGATGAAGGCCTTGGTGATTGGGAAGCAAAAGCAGCAGGAACAAAATCAGGCTCTTGAGTTAAACATTTCTTTCAAGCAAGAGGCTTCTGAGCAACAGCTGACATTTTATCAACAGCGTGTTGAACTCCTGGGAGAACTCTTAGATCAGCTAAGAGCAGGTAAAGCATCTGGCACGTTGTGTAACACATTAAATATCAATAGTGTCAGTAGAAACATAAAATGATGGAGTGAATAATATTATAACATTGGTCTGGTACCTCACAACTGTTTCACTAGGTGTAGAATCACTGCTTCAGGTCACGTGTGACAGCTCAGTGATCTGTGACCAGCTGGGCTTCTCTGAAGGAGTCCAGGGACAAAATATTGCTGAGTACTTGAAAATAGTTGAGAACAGAGTCAATGCACTTTTCACTCTACAGTCCTACCTTCGTTTCCAGGAAGACCAAAGGCAGTGGGTATGTGGACACACATCATTGGAGATACATGTATAATATGTAAGTTAAGAACATTTCGGCCTCTTTCTCACCCCCAGGACATTGACAGTCTCAGTACCACTGCTGAGCACCTTCTAGGAATAAAGCCCCCATCTCTCAACCTGACCACTACTGCTGCAATTCCTGCACCCGCGTAAGTGTTTTTGTAATCCTGAAAAGTGCAGGTATCAGACATGACACTAAAAGACGATTGATGCAGAATAATCATCACAGGCAGACTGGTAGCAATTGCACAATCATTAATGAATATCTTGCTGGGTTTTTGATTTGATGCTATGCTTGAAAAAACACCTAACATGTGAATTTACTATTTCTGAGACACGTCAATAGTGACCCAGAGTCACTGGACCTAATGCTGCAGGAGGCAAAGTATCCACTGAGTAGAGAGGATCTCCTAACACGGTTCAATGAAAGGGTGAGTACAATAACAATTAGGTTTAAATGAGTCAAACTGAAAATGTTACAATTCTCACTTTATCAAATTTGTTTGTGTAAAAAAGCTATGAGGTAAAGTTTTTACAAACATTACCACAGCGAAATGCTCTAGTTGCCTATTTAAATAAGTTTCTAAAGTGAGAGGTTTTCTAATATTTATTCCTCAGATTCAGAAGAAACAGAACAGACTGATCTGATATTTGCAGCCAGTGCTACTACTGCCTTGGAGCTGCCATGTGCTATTCCGTACATCACAAAGCAACGCAAGCTCACACGTCTGAGCCACCAGAAATACGATCTTAAAGTTTCCACATTACTTTCTTTATTGAATGTCAGCTGAACATATTAAGTGTAGCTTCAACTGTTAAGTATGAGAGGTAACGTAATGTAATTTACATTTATTTGTTTTGCATGTTTGCGTGTGTTTGTTCACACTTTCAGTTCATTCATTTAAATAAAGGTCAATCAGTGGTTTACATCAAAGCAGAAATTATAATGATTTACGAGGACATTCTTTTACAAAAATCACAGCATACTGAACTACTAATGATCAATACAGTACATATAGAATTAAAAAACTACAGATTCATGTATTCAGTCACACTAAGCACAGAGTATTGAAATCCCTATCTTTCCTTAATATAATCAAATATGTTAGATTTTACATTTAAATAATCAGATTGTTTACTTATTCATTCAAAAATCATAGTTGAGCTGATACTTTCATGTGAAAGAGTTAATTCTTGCTAGTGTCACTACAGTACACTACCCTGTTCTCTATTCGTGAGCGTTCAGCTTCAAACACCAGCAAGTGGCTGAGCAGCGTCTCCTCAGGACCTGATTGGATCAGGGATGCATCATTGTTCTGCATTCAGAAATACACACACGGCGAATCAGTCATCACAGTCAGTGAGTCACTCGTTAACCCTGTATCAGTTCCTTATGTACAAAAATGTAAATAATAAATGTCAACAATATCCATCATGCTGAACAACTACTGCTACAAGTAAGACTCAACTGTTCAGCATTCAAATGAAATATTTCTGTTTCCTGCATACAAACATTGGTTGTGGGTTGTGGGGCAAAAAGAAAAATAAAACTATACATCAACAAAACAAAAAATGTTTAGTATTACAAGTACTCACCGCCACAGCAGAAATAAATGCACTGATAAGGTGGTAGTCTGCCCCACCGTGTCCACCCTTGCCATACTGCCCTGGGACGTTACTGTGTGCAATGTGCTTCGTGGACCTCTGGGTCAGAAAATCAAAGACATGTATCTGATGGCCATCACATAACAGCTCCCCCTGTGAAGATACAGGTCCTTTTAGAGGTGTTGTAGGAATAAGCTCTATCAAAATCCCTTTAGGAAATTCTGGTCTTAGAAGCAGCATTATGAATGTTATGGCCTTTTAGGAAGAAATAAACCATCTGAAATTGACTGAATTCTTAACTATTTGTGAAATCCACACATAATTGATTTCTAAGTCAAAACTGGTGCAATGCTTTGATGTCCGCTGCTTTTCTTTTGCTGTGTAGTAGTGTGTTTTTTCATTATCTCCCTTTAATACTTTACTTTCTTTTAGCCACCAGTTTCTATATCTTTTCCCTGTTTTCTGCGATCTATTTCACTTTCAGTACTTGCGTGCAGTAGCTTTCTACACTGCTCAAGAAAATGAAAGCAACACATTTTAATCAGTCCTGGGATATTAATCTGGTCAGTTAAGTGTGTTGTTTATCAGTTTCAGCTGTTTTGGTGTTGTTAGGGAAATTTCCCGTAATGATTGAAATTGTTAGAACTGTAGGTAACTCATTAGCCTTTTAGATGAATGTAGTAAATCGTATGATTAATCCCTTTTTATATTATGTTTTAACATTTCTAACCATAT
>JAUMHF010000024.1:7252591-7321233 GCA_032359275.1 Microctenopoma steveboyesi
TTGGCAGACGCTTTTATCCAAAGCGACTTACAAGGAGCTGGCGCTGGGTGTCTGGCTCAGGGACACACCTGGTAGGGAATGGACTAGGAGTCAGATGGGGTTGGAACCCACAACCTTCTCCATCACAGTCTGACGCCTAACCCATTGAGCTACCAGGCCAGTTTAACTCACCTTTAGCACAAATAATCCACTCTAGCTGTGGATTAGACATGTTTTGCATCATTTTTCCCGAAAGAACTGCTTCAACTCAGCCATATTTTTTTAGATGTTTGGCGTGAACGGTTCTCTTCAGGTTATTCCACAGCTTCTCTTGTGGGTTGAAGTCTGGGCTCTGATTAGGCCTCGCCAGATGGTGTAGCAGATATATTGTCTAACTGATGACTATCTAAGCTGGAAATTGGTTTTCATGCACTGAACAAACCTGGTTACTGTAAATTTGTGGATACATGCAGCAGATTAGAAATTTATTTTCACCTCTACCTACCCACGTTATTTGGGTGGACATCAGAATCAGAAAATTACATGATTCCAAACTGACAGCATTGTGACAGCTGAACTTTTAGGAAGGTATTTGTGCCCAAATAAATATGGTCTACAATTAACACAGCATTTCATAAAATTAATATTATACCAATCATGGTAGTGTGACGTGTAGGCATGCTTAACAGCTTCAGAGCCCGGATGACGTGCCATAATTAATGGAACCATTCATTCTTTCTTCTGCTGGAAAGTTGATACTTTTATGCAATTGCTTTTGGCTTGCAGAACCAGTTGTTGGGTTTAGGCAGGCAAATTTGGACAGCCTTGTAAACTTAATAAGTTACTCTAATTCCCTACCCCCATTATAAAAAAACCAGGTTTCCTGTTTACATGATGGTTAAGAATAACTTTACCCAAGAAAGCCGTTGTAATCTGGTTACAGGAGTGCATGTAACTGCACTGACTGTAATAGTGTTTGTTCTGCATTCTGTGGTCATCATAGAATGCTAGAGCCACAGTAATAATAAATATTACTAGTGGTGAAAATTAGTGAATTATGACCTCAGTCTGAAGTCTGCTCTATTTTTTTTCCCAGATCCCTGATGCGGTTACAGGTTACTATCTCAACCGGGCTGGCTTTGAGGCTTCTGATCCAAGAATGTAAGTGTACCAAAACTGAGTCTAGAGGACACCTCCATGTTGTCATTGCCACTGGGTTTTCTAATACTCTGTGGAATGATACTCGTCTTTTTACGTTTGCGAGACTGATAGATACATTCTATGTACGAATGAGGGAAACCACAATAATTGTCTTATTCATTTCTGTAGAATTCGTCTGATTTCCCTTGCTTCTCAGAAGTTTATCTCAGACATTGCCAATGATGCACTGCAGTATTGTAAAATGAAGGGCACGGCCTCAGGAAGCTCAAGGAGTAAGACAAAGGTCAGTGTCTCTTTAATTTTTAACCACGTGCTGTACATGTAATACCTCAATATAATCATTTTCCTCACTTTATGGTGTTTCTTTTTCTTTTCCACATTCAGGATAAGAAGTACACCCTGACTATGGAAGATCTGACTCCTGCACTCTCAGAATATGGTGTCAATGTCAAGAAGCCATATTACTTTACATAGGACTTGTTCAAAGCTTGTTGATTTTCTTTCTTTTTTTTTGCTTTACGTTTCTGCTGAGCTAATAGTCTGTGAACACCTTGCTTGCTTCTTGCTAAGTGGTTTTTAATTATGGTGCTTTAGTATAGCATTGACAAATCTTTGTAGTCACTTTGCCATTTGTTAAATTTGCAGAGCAACATTTGCATTATATTACATTGTACAATTGTGTTTTATTGTGACAATAAAACCGAAAACAAAAATCCTTGTAACTTGGCTGTCAGCAATACAGTAAAAGGCATTGTAGCAAAGGGGTTATATATTACTATTTTAAAGGTTAAAAGCATCTCCTAATAAATGAACCAAATATTGTTTATTAAAATCATTTCATTGTTATATTATAATATTACTATAACAATTAATATTCTCAGTCATTTGGGTTTAGTTAACTGGAAGTTGAGACATGGCAACTGGACTTCCTTATTGTGAGGTTAAAACATTTCATTACTTATTCAAGTAGCCTCATGAGGTCTGTTAAGTACTTAACAATTTTCAGAAAACGTTTGCTTAATATGTAGCATGAGTTTCTCTATATTGGGAATGTCGGCAGCGAAGATCTGTAGAATGTGCGAAAATGTAAGTCAACAAGCTACCATGTAATTTTAAAGTGAGGCTACTATCTGGTGGCATATACTACATTTGACGTTATCGCTTTTCGCGACTGCACTATTTTGTCCCCAGTTGAGAACGGTAATATGTCTCTCCTCGGCCACCGTATGGAACACCGCATATACTGAATTTTCGTGTAGCCAGTTAAAACTTATTTTTATATCGTGTTTAGAAAGCGAAGGAACTGTCACAATGTCTGTTCAACCAAGTAACCCTAATAACCCCATTGTTTTCTTCGACATTACCATCGGAGGACAGGTGAGTAGGCCAGAGATTAACACTGACTTAGCCTTTTGGGGAAGCGTGGAGTTAGCATTGCATCTCACCAGCGTCACCGAAATAATACCGCGCTTTGGTTTAAAAAATAGTTTGTATGGTAGTGGTATTTTAAGTGACCCTTTAATATACATCTGAAATTTCAATGAACGGTAAGATGTTTCTTTTATTCTCTTAACGGCACATGGTGGTGAGTCGCTAAAAGTAGCTTAATTGTTACAACGATGTTGACTCTTTACAACATAGCACAGATGTTGTGCCAGAAAATGCACCTCCGTTGCATAATATCGCTTTACAAACAAAACCAAACGCGCTAACGATGAACCCCACCCTAAAATAAAGTAAAACAACATTCAGATTCAAGATAGCCCCCGAACAAAGATGCAACAAATGAAACCCACGTCGCGCTTAAAAACGTGTGAAGATGTTATTAAGTGTTACAATAACATCTTCATCCAGGACCAAAATATACACCTGTTGGATAGAGAAGACAGGTGGTTTTAAAGTGATGAGGGAAGCTTTGCATGTGCTAATAAACCACCGCTCACCCAAACTATCATGCTGCCAATCCACACGTTGCCAGGTGTGTTGCTGTTCCCTCTACCCACACCCCTACCCTGCCTTTGTTTCACTTGTCGAACATGTATGTTCAAGACAGGCGTGAAGTGTAATCAATCCGGAGGATAAATATGTGGTCACTAACTAACTTCTCCGAGAACCATCACATACCTAAAAATGTCACAACATTCTAAGAGAAAGGCGTTTATGCAAAAATCTAGTTAAACTGCTTCATCAAGGTTGTGTGGTTGGGTGACAGTACTAACAACATAAGCAAACAAGGAAGGTGGCTGTGTGTGGCACAGCCAGTCAGTCCCAGTTCTTTCTGTGTTGTATTGCAATGTTTAGTAGTGGGGTTCAAATAGTATTTGCTTTCAACCTATACCTTACGTACTACACTCACCGGCCACTTTTTCAGGCATACCTGTCCAACTGCTTGTTGACGCAAATTACTGATCAGCCATTAACATGGTGGGAACTCAATGCATTTAGGCATGTTGACCTGGTCAAGACGAACTGCTGCAGTTCAAACCGAGCTTCGGAAAGGGAAAGAAAGGTAATTTAAGAGACTTTGAATGTGGCATGGTTGTTGGTGCCAGATGGGCTGGTCTGAGTATTTCAGAAACAGCTGATCTTCTGAGATTTTTATGCACAACCATCTCTAGGGTTTTACAGAGAATAGTCCAAAAAAGGGAAAACATCCAGTGAGCAACAGTTCTGTGGGCGAAAATGTCTTGTTGATACCAAAGGTCAGAGGAGAATGGCCAGAGTGGTTCGAGCTGATAGAAAGGCAACAGTAACTCAAATAACCACTCGCATTTCTGAACGCACAACACATCGAACCTTGAGGCTACGGCAGCAGTAGACCTGACCGGGTGCCACCCCTGTCAGCTAAGAACAGGAAACTGAGGCTAGAAATTGGCGTCAACAACATGAAAGCATGGATCCATCCTGCCTTGTATCAACGGTTCAGGCTGGTGGTGGTGGTGTAATGGTGTGGGGGACATTTTCTTGGCACTCTTTGGTCCCTTAGTACTTATTGATCGTGGTTGCAGCGCTACAGCCCACCTGAGTGTTGTTGCTGACCATGTCCATCCCTTTATGACTACGATGTACCCATAGAGTCATAGTGTCATAAAGCTCCAATGATCTCAGACTGGTTTCTTGAGCATGACAATGGATTCACTGTACTCAAATGGCCTCCACAGTCACCAGATCTCAATCCAATAGAGAACCTCTGGGATGTGGTGGAACGGGAGGTTCACATCATGGATGTGCAGCCGACAAATCTGCAGCAGCTACGTGATGCTATCCTGTCAGTATAAACCAATATCTCTGAGGAATGTTTCAGTACCTTGTTAAATCTATGCCACGAAGGATTAAGGCAGTTCTGAAGGCAAAAGGGGTCCAACCCTGTACTAGCAAGGTACTGCCTAATAAAGTGGCCGATGAGTGCACACAGTTACCCTACTCTTACTTAAGTGAGACCAGTTTTTGGAACGGGGGGGGTTCTCTCAGTTATGATGCTGTTTTTGTTGTTATATATTTTGAACATGCATTCCCAATGCAGCGTACCAGTACAGCGTGTAAAGAAGTTCACAAAATAATAATAGTTTACTTTCATACCCTGACCGGTCCTCAATGTGTCCAGGACAATTAATAAAGTTAGTGTAACCTCAGTTACTGTACATCATTTAACTGAGTATAGTTTATTGATATGTTATTTTTATGTTTTGCAGTTCATTGAGTTAAGGTGAAAAGAAGAGTTTCACAAAGAGAATGGTAGCCTGCTAAATACCCACAGCACAGAGACTGTGACGTTTTGCAACTTGACAAACAAAACAAAATTGTGTTCATCTAGGTAAGAATCTTATTGAAAATGTAAGGCCAGTTTTACAGGCTAACAGCAGGTCATAACTATAATAATTTGTAGTTATTAATGCTTACTTAAGTTATTATCAATGTACAGTAAACAGAACTAATTATTTTCCAATATGAGAAACTGAGGCAGACACAGTTTCTCATATTGGTAAAGGTAAAGCCTTACAGAAGTAAGAAAAATATAGACAATTAGTAAACTTTACAAATCTCTCGAGATATTTCTAGGCGATGGTTTAGTGGAAAAACATCCTTTTTATTAGAAGAATTACAGAAATACATTTATATTTTTCCAACTTCAAATGACTAAATCAATTTCTACAATGACAAACATAGAAATAAATATAGATTTAGTTTCACATTTACACTGATCCTGTAAATATTTACAAAGGTTGAGTTTCCACAGTTAATTGGAAACTCAACAATTAGACATACTGCTGTTCCATTCTTTGCAGCAGGGTGCTTCATATGCTAACGGAATGAAAGGCATTATTTATTTGCAACCTTTTTGACTGTCAAAGCATTCGCCCAGGTAACCTGTTCATGGAAGCTACTTCTTTTTCGGAAGGTCTTTATTCACAGCCTTATAGTGGTTTCCACTTGCTGTAACCTGTTTTATGTAACTGGATTGATGGACTTACACGTAGAAGGTGTTTCTTTTCTCTTTTGCTGGATTCGAAATAGCAACAGGCTGTAGCTGCTGTTGGGTTTCTTGGCTCAGATGCCAGTAAACATTCCACGAGCACACATCGTCTGGTAGATTACTGTATGGCCCTAGCGTATTGCTCTTTATCCAGAACATCACACCCACCATTAAACTATTGGTGCACTTCAACCATAGAAGGTTCACAGTGATATAGGCAGGTACACCAAAGCCACAGAGCAGACATGCCACAGTCACAATGAGATAAGGCATCCAAAATACGCTAAAACCAAGAGTTAGGCTTAACCACAGGGGTGGTCGTGGACTGATAGTTTTGTACAGATAAGTGTCCTTTTCACTTTTTGTTTCTCTGTGGGGGTTTGCAGTGAACAAGAAGTCACTCGTCAGATTTTCTTGTTCTTCCCTCAGTTCATGCAACCTGTCAGCCTCTTTGAGCCACGGAAGAATTCTTGACCAATATGGTAACAATAAAAAGGTAACTGTGCAGAAAAGCACCAAAACAAAGTAGTTAATCAGTTTAGACTCCTTTAGTGCGCACACCAAAGCTTTTATCCCTGTCACATAATCCAATTCTATGAGTTCGGATTTGACAGAGCTGAAGGCGTAAATAAAAGCTTGTATCCACACCAGCAGTGTCAAGACCACGTTCCTGAGGAATTTGCGAATGGTACTCTGGTTGCCATTTTCTAAACAGTAGTCCAGTAAACCCAGGCACATGATGGGCAGTGGCAGTGCTCCATATATTGCTGATGCATTAGCCAGAAGGAAGCACAGAGACACAAGAGACGTTTCAGCCCCTAGAAACCACAAGGTTGTTTCACAGAGGGCCATAACCGCATCAGCCAGGATGATAGACACGCTGCATATGCTCAAAAAGGAGGCGTGAGACTTCCGGCAGCATAGGTAAAAACCTGCTGAATCCAATCCCAACTTTAAAAAGATGAGAAACAAATACTTGTCAGTGTTGATTGTCTGACAACTAGAGCCCTCATTCCACTGTTTTATAATGGCCATCATGTTCATGGTGCCTAATTTCCAGAGAAGCTGACAATAGCAGTATTGAGATGTTGCAGTAGTGCCCAGTCAAGATGTTCCAGCAGGTGCTGTTGAAGACGACATAATTTTAGTTAGTACAAACAGTAAATAACTTAAAATAAGATATATTCTTTCTTTAGCACATATATTTCTTATATCCTAAGAAATAAGGATATATATACAGCATATACAGGTAAAACATGTTTTGGTCATACATGAAGTCAAAAATAGTTTGATGTTTGTATGTGTTTCCTAAAATAATAATTGTTATGACACATACATATTTTTCTGGTTTACGTTTTTAACATTTGGTTCCATTTTAAATCTCTACACAGAGCAGGTTACAGACTGTATATCTGTGTATATATGTGTATCTATAGAATACGTTGTACAATAAAATATACATATGAAAAGTAAAAACACAGCTGACATTTGTGGCCATTTAATAAGTGAGTTTTATCGGATCTGAATTTTATTACCACATTCTTTATTACCACAATTTGTGGAATTAAACAAATTTAATGACCCACGTAGAACAGCTGATATAATTAATTGTGTATATATGTGTTTCACTTTTCTGCCTAAATACTAACTGCTGTTTGTGAAATTGTAGCATATCTGATTTAAAAACACTAATTATTCCAGTGTCACTGTCAGTACAGTTAATGTAGTTGTTTTAGCTGCACAAGAAATGATTGTTAACTTTTGTCACAGTAGTTCTGAGATACATTGAATCACTATTTTGCGTTTAGGTCTAAAGGAAAACATGTTATCTCACTAATCAGTCCTAACTTCCCTGTGTAGCACAGTCAGTTCTTTGTCAACAAAATTACTGCAGCACATACGTAGAATTTCTGTACCACGCTTCCGCAAGATGACCATATAGTAATTAGCACATTTCACTTTCTGTTGCTTCAAATCATGCATTACCTTTACTCAACAATTTACTCAAAATGAAATGAAATAACAAATGGGACGCAAAGAAGTCTGTACCTCTGTGTCCACGAATTTCAATAGCTCTACATCCCTGCATCAAGTCCGGGTACAACTGTGTGACTATTGCCAGATGGAGTGCCTTTTCTAACGTGGCTCCACCTTTGCGGAAACCTTTTTGTTTTCCTTTCTATATGCCTAGGAGGTGGCTGTCTCTTGATATGTTGATTTGCATATCCAGGTAGCCCAGATGGAAACACAGCTGCTTGTAACAATACTTATAATACTAGTTGACGCCACACCCTGACTGGTTTGTCTACCGGCACACCTCCCTATAGGGTTACACAAGAATCCCAGGAAACGGCCTCAAGTGTTGAATGTCTGGAGCCTCAGGTTGATTCCTAGTATTCATTTGTAGCCTGTCTGTTTTTGCACAGACACTAGGATTTAAATTATCAAAAATATTTCAACCAAATTTACTTGGTCTCCGGTTGTATTAAATGTATGTGTATTATTGCAGAAGTTTAGGATACAATTTGGTTCCCTTATAAAATCATTATGTAATGAGTGAAACATATATTTATGTATTTACATATACTAACCTCACAAAATGCATGTTGGTGTAAATGCCTTTTCTCAAATGTTGTGATAAAACATCAACCTGTACATAAAAGACTATAAATTGCCCTGTGCATATCTTATTGCAGTCAGTGTTTGCACACACAGATAGCATAAAGTCAATGTAGGCGTGGTACACGTTGCCATAGTGTTCCATGGAACTTGAACTGTTTAACATGACACGATATGTGAACTCCTCTCTGTTACCGGTGCACGTTGATGCTTTTTTCTCAGCTTCCTAGTTAATTCACGATTAAGGAATTCATTGCAGTCTTGATAATTTACACACTCTCAGTCCAGTATCACAGTAAACGTTTTTAACAAGATAGTACTGAATAAAATGTTTTTATTTGCCTGTTAAGGAACTATATTATTTAAAAATGTCTTACCTGTTGTTAGACACTTGACTCTGGAAAACGAGGAAAAGACTTGTGTCCCAACATCCTTTTTTTTTGTATTCAATTTGTTTGCTTGGAAACTTCAAACCTAGTGTAGTGTCTGAATAGTAAAGCCAGGAGATCTAATGGCTGCTCATATTACTATGACTCACCTGTATGTGGTAAAGAGATACAGTCTGCCCATTAAACCTGCCCATTGATTGTTTCCAAACATATGGACGCACACATGTTGTTGTAACAGTTGGACACTTCTCTCTCTGAAAATAGGGTTCTTTCTAAACCCACGCAGGCTTATAAACACAAAGCCCAGTACTGGTGTAACCAGTACTGGTGTAACCGGAACTGGTTACACCAGTACTGAGATGTTGTGTTATTCATCTACATTTTTTTCTTATGTATTGTTTGACCTGTGGGAAATGCTGTTAGAACTGAGACAAAGTAATGTTGACATTAAACTTTAGATCCTGCTGTTCTCAGCAAAGTTAACTGATATTATAAAGAATATAAAGAAGAAGATAATGTGTCATTGATTACGGGAAAGATCAGGAAGTGAGAAGACAGACATGAATTCCTGTACCATAAAAGGAAATGTTTTGTGTGATCACCATTACATTAAGTGTAACTGGTTTGTCCAGTTGAGTAAGTCAGCAAAGTAGCTTCTAGGAACAGAAATGATTAGTTTATATTTGTTCTGTTTTGTTTTGCCTGCGGTGACTATATTTGTGCCATGTTTTTAAAAGTGCATATTTCTGTTATCATTTGATTTCTCTTTTTTTGTGTTAAACTATGTGTCAGGATGTCGGGCGGATGAAGGTTGAGCTGTTTGCTGATGTTGTTCCAAAGACCGCAGAGAATTTTAGGTGAAAAAAAAATCTCATGTCATTGCAACAAGTTCATGTATTCAACATGTTTATATGATTATTAAAGGGTTTTCAAATATGTTACTTATGCTTTCATAATTGCTTACAGGCAGTTCTGCACTGGAGAGTTCAGGTAAGGAAGCACGGGACTGTTTTATCCTGGTACTAAATACTACTTCTCCATCCTGAACAGTACACTGACCACACATAATGGGGGTTCTACAATAGTAATATTGATGAAACAGTGTAGTTGAGTAATAATGTGTTTGCAAACATGACATGTGGATTATCCTACATTTTTATATTTCATTTATTTATTTGCTAACTCTATAAGAAACCCAGAGTTTGTGGTTTGTGTCCTGGTCCCTCCCTAATGCCGGTTCCAAGCACAGCTTAATGGGAAGGGTTGTGTCAGAAAGGGAATCCGGCATTAAAACCTTTGCCAGATCAAACATGGAAGCAGATCATCTGCAGTGGCAAACAAGACTTACTTAATTACTATACTATTGCTTTACTTGGTTTAGTGTAGTATATGATGATGATTGGGCTTTGTTTTACAACACTTGCTGTGACCTATAGCTAAAAGGAGATTATTGAATGGTTCTATTATAGGCCATTTATATCATTATCTCAAAAAACTACTGTGATATAGTTTTAAGTCTGTACTGCACACTCCTATTTTACATGCAAATACCATTTGATTAGTCAAGCAACCTGATATTTAAAACATGAAAATGAGACAGGATTTACTGGAAGGTTAAGGGAAGATGATTCTATTGGCTATTTCCTATGTATATCTAAAGTATTTATATTTGAATTATAAAGTACACAGGGATGGTATTGTACCAGTGCAGCAAGTAAAATAAAATGCATGTGCTGTAACTTTAAGATTGAAAAACAACTCTCGGGTTGTTTAGTAACTCATTAAACAGTCAAAAGCAATTTTGCAAAACCATTTTGTTTGTGAGAACTAGCTTGTGACACAGTAATTTTGTGGAATTCTCTGTCTCAAACGTATGTTCCGCAGGAAGGATGGAGTCCCTATCGGTTACAAAGGTTGCACGTTCCACAGGTACAACATGCCACCTTCTTTTTGTACAGTTTACATTGTACATATGTTGGAAGGTTTGTTAATGAGATTCAAAAATGTCGACATTATTTGTTATAATTGTTATTCAGCTAGAAATCTTTACCCTGGTTGTTTAGTTTTGGACCTGTCTCTGTTTTCCTTATGTTTGTTTATTCTTGTAGAGGAAAAATTAATAATAAGGATCTATGATCGTTTATTATTAAAGGTGAGTGTTCTAGCATCTAAACTAATTTATTCTCCATTTGAAGGGTCATCAAAGACTTTATGATACAGGGAGGAGACTTTGTAAATGTAAGTACCTGCACAGCTCTTGTGATTAATGTCTGTGTGAGTATGTGTAGAAGGCGTCTCCAGTGACTGGACAATGCTTTGTGTTGGCATAGGAGCTGATGCTCTATGACTCCTAGCAGTTTTCTCTAAAGCACAAGCTGCCATGAAAATAACCGCAGCCGTAAAATGTTTCTGTCTTCCACCCCCTGGTGGACATGTGAGCTGCAGCACATTTATTCTTTTGAGAGAGTTCATTTCTCTTTCTCGAGCACCATCTTAGGTGTTGTTTGTACTTTGTGCAGGGTGATGGAACTGGTATCTGCAGCATCTACAGAGGCCCGTTTGCCGATGAGAATTTCAGAATGAAGCATTCGGCACCTGGTCTTCTGTCCATGGTATGTGTGTCCGTCATTGTCCTGTAGTGTTAGGGATACTCCTAAATCCGGGAAGATTCTGTTTACTTGGACTTCAACCAATCCAAGATAGGCTTTTCCTATGCCATTAAAACAAAAATGATTTGATTATTCTATTCTGGTTTACCTACCTAAACCTTTACAGATAATAGGATTTGATTGATTCAGTCAAAGTGAATTAACCCTAACCTTTACAGGTTTAAAATGACCATTATTCTCAGTAGTGTGAGTCTTACTGTTATCACCCCAAACGTTCAAAATCCGAATCTTCTCAGGCAAACAGCGGTCCAGGAACTAATGGTTGCCAGTTTTTCATTACCTGCACCAAGTGTGACTGGTTAGATGGGAAGCATGTTGTATTTGGTGAGTACACTCGCAATATGAATAACTGTGTATTAACAGCTATATTATGTTATTAATGTGCCACAATTAAATTGTCCTGTTCACGTTTTTAGGAAAAGTGGTTGATGGTTTACTGATCATGAGAAAAATTGAGGTAAAGTAATTTGAATTTTACTATATATATGTTTAAATAGCTAAATTGCTCCTCCTTTAGATGTAATAATGCAAATGTTAAACTAATCTGTAAACTGACAAAAAAAATCTAATACTTAAGTTGAAGTTGAGTTTTTGTGTTGTGAATTTCTGTCCCTTTTCTCCCAACAGAATGTTCCTACTGGACCCAACAACAAGCCCAAACTCCCTATCCTCATTGCACAGTGTGGAGAGATGTGATCAGCTCCATCACAACACCAGTGTAAAAACTACACATTCTGCATACACATGACGTTTAATCTTCATTATTCCTTAGCAAACATCAGCCCACGTGTATTTTTGTATGGAAACCTTCTGCCATATTGTGCATTAACCCTGACCCAAACACGATGACTTGCATCTCAAATAGCAGGTTCTTACAGGGAACACGGGTTTGAAATTCATGTAGGAGAACTTCATGTTCACATTTCCCGATTCAAATGGATGCGTTTTTTTAAGCCTAAAGAATTTGCTTGATGTGAAACATTCATTTGTAATTCAGTGATGCCGTGTATGATTTAAGATCAATAAATTTTACATTTTTATAAACTTTTGTAAGATATGTTATTTGAGAAAAACATTTGTAAATACCATTATGGGCACATTTTCAACATTTGGTATACTATTTAAATCGTGTTATTATCTTTACATTAGTATAACTGCAGTAACAAGGACTTAATAATATAATAATAATAATGATATAAATTGTAGAGTATACCCAGAGCAATGCTGTTTTTGTGTTTGTTTTTGTTAGGTAATTTTCTTATTCTTGTGTGTTATAGACCTTTAGAAACAACTCCTTTAGAGTTTTTTCCTCAGAGTTTACAGCTTGGAAGGTATCGGTGAATATTTGGACTGACTTGGAATAAAGTAAGGGTGGGTAATAATGCATCCGAACTTAATTTCTTCTCTGCAGAGAGGGAACACCTTATAGTGAATGGCACGAGACTCTTCCAAGGCACAGACGAGCAATCCTCCGCTGAACTTATGGCTACCTCTTCTTATCCCAGCCATCCATACAAATCCAAGCCCCCAGACACCCTCCCCCCCCTCTCTTTTGCCTTGGTCCCCATTCCCTCGGCACAAAAGAATCCTTTCAAATGGAGACTGTTCTTATTGAGGCAGGAAGAAGGTTGATTTTATTTATTTATTTATTTTTTGGAGGTGGGGGGTGTCTCTTCGTGGGGAGGCTTTCTGGGGTCAGTGCTAAAGCCTGTCTTTGTGTGGGAGAACGGGGCAAGCTCTTCACACACCCAACCAGTGCTCATAAACCGTGCCAGTGGAGCATTAACATGACAATGGGTGGGGTGGGGGGCTTTGGTGGGGTTGTCTCACACGCAGTCTGGGTCTGTCAGCTCTGTGTTACTGGAAGTGGAGTTTCTGCATTCACTGAGGACATTAACTGCATTTTATCCATATATTGTGCAGGGCCAATGCAAGTGAAGAAACCAACTGTTTTATATCAGACTTTGGTGTTTCTATGATAGCTTTTGTGGACTTTTAAATTTGATGGGCTAATTAACCAAATGTTTAAGAAAGTAGAACAGATAACATCTTAAATGTTGTGCTTAAATATTGTCTGACTGTATTAACAAAGGACATAATTGAAGTTTTTCACATGCTTTTTTTCTAAAACCGTACAAATGGAGAGCTAGTGCGCACACATTTCCTATTTGATGGAACATTGAACTTAGTTGTTCTCTGGGTTTAAATGCGAGTGTACTGCTGCTGACCTTGAGAAGCTGTGAATAGGCTGGTGGGAACTTAATGGTCTGTAAGTTACACCAAAAATTCCACACGTGTTGTTAGAGAGATACTGCCACTCTACAACCTTAATAGAGCAATAAAAAAGATACGTATATTCTATAAACTCTTATGACTCGGGTCATTTATCTTTCAGTAATCAGGCCTGTACCTGGTGCACATTGGTTTATAGATGGTGATCTGCCGTATATATTATTAAATTCTAAATAGGTGTTTCACTTCCACTATAGAGTCTAAGGCCAACACCCAAGTTTACAAAAAGAAAGTTATGTTCCCAGGCTGGAGAGACATCTGCGTTTTATTTTATTTCTTAATAGACAAATGCAATTTTTTCCCTTATTGACACAGAGCAACATATATCAATTGGACTGAGGACTTGTTTTTGCCTAGGTATTACAAACATGAAATTAAAGTACGGCAAAGTAATTTTGTGTTTGCAAAATGTCAGAAAACAATTTTATGCATGCAGGGCATAATAATAATTTTAGTCATATTTTGCAAGCTTATACATTGTGTTTAAAACCATACAAAGAGTAACATGTCACAACCACAGAGACTGTTCCAAAAGTGTCATGGTTATCTGCCTGACTATTCTGGCTTTGAAATCATTAAGGGGCGGTAGGAACAGATAGACACGCCCTTTCACCAATCATTTTCACCAAACGTTTCTGTGAAACATTATAGACAGCTGTCTTAGCCCATGGGAGCGCACCTTGTTGTTTTTTAGCGATTCTAGCCAATTGGAAGAGTAATTGGGCGGATCCCCGGTCACGGACATTCTCCAGCACAATTTCTCATTCTGCCCAGTTCGATCGGCAACGGGAGCGGAAAGAGGAAAGCAGAGAGCCCGAAGGCAGAAGCCCCCACCACCGCCGGCCCAGGTTACCATCTAGCACCGGGAAACATAGCAGAGAGCCGCCGCCGGCAGAAGCCATTACCAACCAGTAGTAAAAATGAGCAGCGAGGCCGAGACACAACAACCGCCGCAGCCTGCTGCCGATGCGGAGAGCCCATCCAGCCCGGCAGCCGCAGCTTCCGCGGGGGATAAGAAGGTCATCGGTAAGACTGTTAGAAATTAGCGAGTTAGCTTACGTGGTCGGGACACAGTGACGCTAGAGGCGATGCGCAAAAGCGGCGGGTGCTACCGTTAACGAACCGATGTCTGATTTATTTTACCGTTGAATAATTGTTCAACGGACACTATCTTAGCGTTATTTGAGTGATCGAAGTAAATCTACGGTAATGGGGCTAGTAGGAGCTTTTACTTGGAATATGTGTGATGTCTCAAGATGACCGCCGTTTGATCCACACAGAGAGTACATTAGTGATGATAGTATGGTATTCAAAAAAAATTCACTACAATTACCCTGCTGCATTTTTCCGAAATTTACGTTAACGTTTGTCAGTTGAAATGTTTGGATTACATTTTCCGCTGCTTGGATAACGTCAAAAGTATAATTGTGCTGTAAACTAAAAGTTCCTGGGAAAATCTCCCGATGTGAATTTCTGACAGGTATAACAATTTCTATGTAATGGTCTCCTGGCTTATCGGCCTGTATATTTCTAATGTCCGCCATAGAATGCCATGTTGCCGGTTGGCCGTCACATGCAATGGCCGTTGAGGTTGTTTCTAATGGTGGCGGACAGTGGCCAGTTATACATATGTGCTACTGTTTAAATGTTGTCAGGAAATTGTAGTTCATGTTGACACATTAGCGCTGTTTTAGTTGGACAGTTAACGTTAGTATCGTGGTGGCACATCATGCTATTTCACAGAGCACTTGCTATCGTCGACAGAAAGCTAACGTTAGCCGTTGGCCGTCCCTTTGTTCACGCGAAATCCTCCGGTTCCACGATGTTCTACCCAAATAGTCGAAACACAGACGCTCGTTTCTGCTCAGTGTTGTTGTTGAAACTATAATGTCGAGATTGGTTTAACAGGATACTGTAGTCAACGGTTATCGAATTTTGCTCGATCTATCATTACGGCCTAGCTACTTAACAGCGACGTTAGCTTGCAAGGCTAGCAAGCCTATATTAGCCTAATGTTAGCTATTTACATGGCTGAAGTGGCCACCCAAAATGTCCGCCGTTCCTCCCAGTGATTACATGCTTTTCTTTCGTCGTGTCCTTGTTTATTTGTTAACACGTAAGGAACAACGGAATGTTTTTGCATATTTCTTATTAGACACGGTGCCACAATAAATGTTGTAAGGTGCGTTAGGGTCGTTTCCGCTTGCTGGCACTAATCCAACCACATGGTTGAGGCAGCTACGTGTGGCTATGCTAACAAGCCAGCTGGTCTCAGTGCTTGCTAACATATCCGGGTGCGCCTCTACCACGTGTGAAGGCTGAAGCACGGGGAGTGCGGCTTAAAATGGGGCAGTAGTTCTGTAATAGTTTGTGCAGTGGAAGCTGTCAGCTAGCACGGCATGCGTTATGCATTACACATACAAAAACACATATATTGCGCACAATGAGAACTTCATATTAATTAGCCACATTAGTAATAGTGTCCTAACTGACTCAGTACATTTGGTCTTGTCTAACTCGGTGCATTTGGCATAGGATACCACTAAGCACCAGGATCTATAAAAAGGGTGACAGTTGGCAGTTATATATAGCATCCACATTATCCCTGGTTATTTGTTTTGCCGTCTGTGGTTATTTGATTCCTATACTGTTACGCAGACTTGAACTTAATTAAACTAACTTAATGTTCTTGTTTTGTTATTTCAGCAACAAAAGTCTTGGGTACAGTCAAATGGTTCAACGTCAGGAATGGATATGGTTTCATTAATAGGTAAGTGGATCCCACATCCCTGCTGCCTTAAGAAAGAACTTGGTATCAACTGTGTGTGTAAGGGATATTCCCAATCCTATTATGGCTTTGATTTGCTTACAAAGCTGACAAATGATTTGTCTGCTAGTCTTCATACTGTTGTGACATGCAGGAGTGTAATTAATCCCTACTGGTTTAGTTGCAGTCCTTCTGCAGATATGTTTTATTCTATAGCCCAGCAGAATACTGCTAAGCATATTTAATTTGAAGTGTTGTTTCTGTGTTTGTTCAGGAATGATACAAAGGAGGATGTTTTTGTACACCAGGTAAGTTGCAAGCATGGTTATGTTTGTTAATTTATTGAAATTATCGCAAATATAAAATCTGACACCTGGCACTTTTATGCTTTCAGACAGCCATCAAAAAGAACAACCCGAGGAAATACCTTCGCAGTGTTGGAGATGGAGAAACTGTGGAGTTTGATGTAGTTGAGGGAGAGAAGGTGAGCATTGGTTGGAAACTCGATTTTATGAGGTTCCACTTCTGAAAAATAAATACTCTTATTTACCTAGGTCATTAATATGTAGAGCTAAATTTCTTCAATCACACAGGGAGCAGAGGCAGCAAATGTCACGGGCCCAGGAGGTGTTGCAGTCCAGGGAAGTAAGTACGCAGCTGACAGGAACCGCTACAGACGCTACCCCCGAAGGAGGGGCCCTCCCCGCGGTGGAGACTATCCGGAGAACTACCATAGTGACGGAGAGGGTGAACCTGGCAGCGGAGGTCGTGACAAAAGCATCAGAGAGGGGGGAGAAAATGGAGCTGAAGGAGAATCTCAACAGCAGCAGCGCAGACCTGCTTACTCTGGAAGACGACGTTATCCACCATACTTTGTACGTAGACGCTACGGCCGCCGGCCCCCGTACACCAACGCACCACGCGGAGAGATGACTGAGGTACGCAGTCACAGGGCTACCAGCCTAAAGTAGGCACCCAGCTATCCCTTAACAGAGTTGGGACCATTAAATTAAATACTCAATTATCAACGCTCTCCTTTTAAACACTCACGTGGTTGTGAACAATTAATCTTGGTGTATCGGGGGTCTTTCCAATATTATTCAAACACAAATAGGCCCCTAAATTCATGTTGACCTTTTATCAGCCTCAACATGATACAAAAACTTTGTCACTTTGATTACAACACAGTACACGTCATTCCATATTTCCTAAAGTTTGTTCCCTGTGACGGGGAAAAGTGTCAGTTGTTTGATCTGTTTGCAGGGAGGTGAGGGTGACGAAAACCAGGGAGGTCCAGACCAGGGCAACAAACCAGTGAGGCAGAACTACTACAGAGGCTTCCGACCAAGGTTCAGACCAAGGTTTGCATGTTGGCTTTATTGATGCAGGGCTGCAGCAATGGGAGAATAAGACATTGAACTCGCTGGATCCAAGCCATGAGCCATAAACCAGAAATTGCTTTCTAAAATGCAAGTAATAAAACCCACCTGTACCAGCCAGGGGAATTTTCCTGTTACTGCAGCCCAACCTCAAATTGCAGCTGTGCATCCAAATTTTAATTTATAGAAGCAATTGTAATGCTTTGTCCTAACTTCACTGGCAGTTGTATTATCATCTCAGTGTTAGTGCTTTAGCTATTTGCTTTTTGTTAACTTTAGGGGTCCACCCCGTCCCAGACCGGTGCGGGACGGTGAGGAGGACAAGGAGAATCAGGGTGGCGAAGGTGGTCAAAACCAACAGCCCCGCCAGCGGCGCTACCGCCGCAACTTCAACTACCGCCGCAGACGCCAACAGACTGGTGGAAAACCTGGCCAGGAAACCAAGGAGGCCAAGACAGGAGGCGACCCATCTACAGAGAAAACGTCCGCTCCCGAGGCCCAGCAGGGTGGGGCTGAGTAGGAAAAAACCTGCCCACCGGCACCTACCATCTTTTACCATCGTCCGGGTAAGTCTGTAGCATCATGCCTTGAATTTTTGTATTTTTTTTAAGATAAATTTATATTTGCTTACAGTACCAAGGTTTTTTCCCTCGTCTTGATTTTATTTTTATGTATATTTGTCACACTTTTATCAGATTGTCAGACACGTTTTAATATTACAAAAAGATAACCCCATCAAATACAAATGCAGTTAAAATTGATTTAATTTTCTAAGGAGGGGAAAAAGCTGTCCAACCTGGCCTGTCCTCAAGCACACATGACAAGAATCTGAAACACATCTGCAAGTCCACCTCTCAATAGCTCAACCAGAATCACAGCCAAGTCAAAGCCACATTTAAGTCCAGACTGTACAAGCACAAACCATCCAGTGTGACAGTATTGAAATAATTCTAAGAATCAAGGATGCCCCGATTTGAAAGACTCATCCCCAGTTGTCACAAACAAGTGATTGCAGTTGTTGCCGCCACAGTTGGCACAACCATTTATTAGGTGCGGGCAGGTCTTGATAGTTAGTTTCTATAGTTCCTTTAATAAAATGTTTTAAACACACAATTTGTATTAACTTGAGTTTTCTTTGTTGAAATTTCTTTGATCTGATTCAATTAAGTTTGGAAATTTCTTTGCATAATTCTCAATCAGGAAGGGAGCAAATACTACTTCACAACACTATAGCACTATTGTTAAAAGTGAGGTTGCCTATCCTTATATTGTTATGACCTTTTTGGCACAGTACTGGGTAATCCAAAGCATGAGGTAATACAATGGCTATAATAAAGCAAGCGGTCAACCAACATGAAGCCCACTCTCTGTCTTCCTTCTAAATAAGCAGCAGCCTTTTGCTTTTGATTATTTGTCAGTTGTCTGAACAAATTATGTTGCATGCTATATGAATTACTGAAGTTATCAAGTGGAATTAACGACATGAAGATGGACTAATTTTCCAATTTTCTTTTTTCAGTTTTTTTGTCAACAAGAAGAAACAAACAAGATCTGAGCAATAAAGATTTGACTTGACGATCGTCCTAAGCTTGCACCATGCATTTGACCAGAGTACCACCGATTGCCTGCAGAATCTATGCAGACTTGTTTTTTTTTTTTTCCATTATTTTTATGTGACAGCTATGAAGAGTTTTGGGGAAACAGCAAATGTTTTTCTAAATCTGTCCTAAGTTTTTACACCAAATGGTTTTTAAAAAAAGAAATTTGATATCTGGTCAGTTTGACATTTTTAAATAACTTTTTATGTATTCAAACATTTTAACAAATGCAAGCTCAAATAAAAGTCCAAAAACCAGAAACATCTTTGGTGGTTGATTTATTTTCTTTTCAAGTATGCAGGCTCTTTTGGTACAAATCCTCGGGTTTGTTTTCATTTTGAGTAGTGCACCCCCATATTTGATTTGTCATGTGCAGTACATGCTGACAATGTCGGTATTCAAAGTTCCTCATTTTGAGGTCATTTCACCAGATTTAAAAAAGTACAATAGAACCTGAACCTGCACTCTAGGTCCATTCTTTACCTGAAGTTAAAATTTACATTCAAACGAACAAAGTTAAGTGTAAAATTTAAACATTTCTATTAACAAATCTTACTGCTGCAAAAAGCCATTACTGCCTTGAATGGCTGCACAGTTTAGTAAGTGGTTCAAACATCTTAATATATACTATTTCTCATACAGTCCATGCCTTAAAATTGATATACAATGCAAAATGAAACGCATGGAGTTCAGTTCAGAAATCTGCTGTCCAGGATGTATAAACAGAACCAACAGTAGCTCCAGGGCAGTAATATTACTGTCATGTATATTTGTCACAATGAAGTCTCAAAAACTGAACACTAAGCATCACAAGTATCAGTCTTTGTCCGTGCCCTGCACACCCTAAGATGGTGATATGGTCATTTACACATTGGTCTCTTTCCGCAGACGCTTCATGCGCTGCACATTGTTTTCCAGTGTAGTGGGGTTGGTGATCTCTGTGGCACAGCTACCGGGAAACCAACCTTTTCCTCCGTCGCGCATTCTCTCTCCATAGCACCAGGCTGAAAGGCGCAAACAGTTTTACGTTTATGTGTAAACACACAGATTGAGCACTAGGGTCTGCTTTTAAAAACAATTGACAATATTATCTGTAGTGACAAAAAACAAAACTCACCTTCTTCTTTCCGTAGAACAATGACAACCTCAGCCTGTTGCAGCCCCAGCTCGTCTGGCTCCTTTGGCATGTAGGCTTTGGTGGCCTCATACTGCGGCAGACCTGAAACAGTTTTGTATTAAGCCTTTATCTACCTAGGCATAGCTGCTTGAGTTTGGCAAATTATTTCAAGCCAGTGTTATGATAAATTAAGATTCCTGTTGTGCACTGCAACACTGCAAGTGACTTTGTGACCATTTCAAGATAAGCTCTTACAGTGTGACAAAGCTTTACTTTACTTGGCAGACGCTTTTATCCAAAAAAAATATCCCAAATACTGAACACATTTTGATCTCTTACAATGTTAACCGCAGAAGATTCAGAAAGAAGTTTTTAAGTACATTTAGCACATGATGTATGATTGAAAAGCCTGATACATTCCATCCATCATCAACCACTTATCCGAGGGCGGGTGGTGCTGGGGCCCATCCCAGTTGTCTTTGGGCGAGAGGCGAGGTACACCGTGAACGGATCGCCAATCCATCGCAGAGCCAACACACAGACATACAAACAACCATGCACGCAGACATTCACACCTACGGACATTTTTAGAGTGATCAATCAACCTAACATGAAATGTCTTTGGATCTTGGAAAAGAATGGACTAACTATCATAGTCTGCAGCCTCATTTCAAATGAAAAATGAACGCGAACCATCCGTTTTCTATCCAGTACACAGCATTACCCAACTGTTGAAGGCTTCCATGACAAAAATAATTCACACATGAAAGGTTACATGACGACTCATCATTATTTGTTTCTTTTAAAAACTGAGACTACAAGTCACAATCAGAGTCACCTCCCTCAGATAAAACACACTGACTTACCATTAGTACAAGTAACAACACCCGCCTGCTTATGTTCTGTAAGAGCTACTATCCAACGTGCCCGGTCAACTCTTGGCAAGAAAGAGAAAAACACAAAAGCATAGTTAAATACAACTCCCAGTTATCATACGTGTGATTTTGCAAAGAAATATCTTATGTCAGGACCACGATGGATGGGAGCTTTTCAGGTTCAGACTATAGCCAGTAGAGGGAGCCACACACAAAGAAATATCAAGTGGTTTGATATCGACACCGTAAAACCAGTTCCCACACATGACTTACTAACTGAAGTTATTATTTAGATGCGACGCAGAGAGCAGCAGTACCTTGTCTCGGTCACCAGGGAGATTTGCTCTGATCTACCCTCGCTATTCCTGTCCATCAGCAGTCGGAAAGTAATGTTGGGGCTGTTCTTGCCATGTGGAGATGTTGATCCTTCTGCGTACTCCTCGAACTCCACCTTCACATTTTCCACCGTGGCATAGTCCATCACGACAAAGCTCTCTTCACTAAATATGCAAACAGTATCAGCATGTAACAACATATACAGATGACATTTACAATCATTGTTTAGATGATCCGATCAGTGTCAACCTTACAACCCGTGTTATGGGCAACTCCTTCCTCTGAGCTAATAGTTTCTACCTAAGTCTAAACAAAAAGCTGTAGTCCGTTGAGCTGACACGCTGAATGCAAGATTGAAGAATGTGAAGTATGCACGCGCCACATCATACTCTCTCTTTTTCCTGTCCCTTCCTCTCTTGTCCCATCTCATGTGGTTGGTTCCCTAGTTTATTTTTATGCTAAAATGAGATTTGGTCTGTGAAAGAAGGTTTAATGTTAGTTTCAAGATGTATTTAGTCAGTATAGAGACAGTCATGCTTTAGTTTAGTGTCCAATGCAGGACTACTTGGTAATATACGATATTACTGGAGTGTCAGTGCATCTTACATGATTCTGTTAGATTGTATTTGTTATGTTAATCATTATATTATATCTTATTATAATTAGATTTCTAAAACTCTTAAGGTTTAAATGTGATTGTATTAAATATTACAAGATGGTTTGTCAGACTAACCTCTTCTTTCTGGTAACAATGAGTACATCATTGAAAAGAAACAGATAGTAGCTTCTGTTGCTGAAAGCCCTCCAGATGCTGAGCTCCTCGGTACAGATGGCCAGCTCACCACGTTTCTTTAGCCACCGTGACGACGATATCAGTGGAAATGGCTGTGGAGACATTATTTATCACCTTGTTACCAAACTTAACTGAAATGTTTTTTGTTACAAAGATAGCCATACCCAAAACTAACATTTTATACATAAAATCAGAACCGGGGAAGTTTGCAGAGACTCGCCTCTTACCTTGATTTTACCAAAATCCATCTGTTTCTGGATGGTATACATCTGCTCTGTCCTCTCCATGCGCCTTGCTCCATCATTGCAGCTAGTGACAAGCTGTTGAGATATTAATCAAATCCATGATAACAATGACAAATAAATCCCTGTCCACTCCAAAAAGAGTAATTGGAGGCTAAAAAGTCTCAGCATCTCTACCTTGCTCATGGCGTGTAATGCCCAGACAGCAGCAAAGTACTCCGCTGTCTTGTCTTGCGTTTTCTGGCAGATTGTCTGCGTGGAGAAAAAAAAAACTGTTAAACTCTGAGAGCATCAGTTGAAACCAGCTTCATATACCACCCTACATAACATCTTATCCTCAATCTAATTATTTTATTAAATCTAATATGACATTAACACATAAAACTCCAATGCACAGTATATTTTACCTTTCACTCAAATATGTGTCTCTATATTTAAACCACACCCACCTATATAAATAACACAAGTTTTAAACAAACATCAAATAATGAACTAAACACACTCTAGGTGGATTTCTACCTGGGGATATCATTGGTATGATTTTAAATGGTGTGTATAAAATATAAACATCTACATAAAATAGAAATAAAAAAAACATGTCTGAAGGCATAGCAGTCATAACAATGTTTATTTTATGTGTCACTTGAAGAATGTGTATTTAAACTCACATCCAGCAGCAGTGGCAGTCTGGTAACTCGCTGCATGGGAAGGATGAGGAAGGAGATCAAGGGGAGACCTCCACATTCTTTGCTTTGTTCGATTTTCTTCAGCGTTTCCTTAAAAGCAGTGTTACTAGTCCTTAAAGAGACAAAGAAAAAAGAAATGTAGCATATTTTGCGTTTCTTACTGCAAAAAGCATGTTAAAGTTTGTTCTGCTACTCACAGCAGCTTCTGCAGGGTCCTCTGCTGGAAGGTCTCATTGGAGCAGTAGAAAATGTAGGGCTCAAAGTGGTGGGCAGCGTGGTTCTGAACAATATCACTAATGTCCTTGATCACAGTACTTTCATAGTGACGCCGCTCGAGTTCCTCAAAGAAACTGAAAATAGAATGAGAGGGAAGGTTAGAAGTGACAGGACTGTGCTTTCCTCCCACAGATTCATTACCTGAGCAGGATCCACCAAGCTGTGTGAGGGCACAGTGTGTTCAAGCGATATTTTAAAAACAATCAATACATTTATTACCGTGTAATGATAGTGAATGTTTATTTACACCATTCACCTACAACAAATGATCATGTGCTTTGTGTCAAAATCACTGTAGATATTATGTTCGACCCTACGTACATCAGTGTGCCCCTGTTTCAGAGTTATGTAATGTTTGCTGCTTTAAGGAACGTCTGTAGTAGTTTCACTGAAAGAAATGTGAACTTCAGCGCAAGTGTTTTAGTTTCCATCGTACAAAAATAAGAAGGTGATCCTTCCCACCAAGGCTTTGTAAACGTCATCTATTATTAGAATTCACAAAATGATAAATGACTTTCAGGCCCACCCCAATTTGCATTTTTAACAAAAAGAAGTAAACTGACACCTGAAGAGCAGCCCATCCCAGATAGAAACTATGCACGTTCACACACAGATCCCGTCAGATAGGCCTAACAGCAGCTTGATACACCTTCTTGTCTCTACTTTAACAGATCCTGCTTTACTTGCAGAGCAAGAGGTCTAAAAAAGGATTTCAAAACAGTGTCTACTTTCATTCCAAATAAAGTAGCCAACAACTCCCAGAACAACACTGTTCTCAGAATTAGTATCATTTCAAAGCCTGGGAATAATTGGAGCTGCTAAGCAGAAGAACCGGTTTGTCCAGCATGTCTTAACATGTTAGCAACCTACAGGATACTGAAAACACGCTGAGGTCAAATACTTTGCCTGAAACTTTAAATCAATCCATTTTCAATTAAAACCATGTTTCAGTGGAAGAACAATAAACGTGCTGCCACACTACGTTACACTTGCATGTTGCAGAAGCTCCTTCACTGCACTGCGTCACACACTGTTAACAAATAATGCTACAAGGTGGTGAACCTCCCCATTACTAGTTTCTATCATGCTTTCACACTCACCGTTTGCTGATCTGGTGGATGACAGAGATGTTGGAGAACAGGTGGTGGTGCTCTGTGGTCGTCATCGTTTTCCTCAGAGTTTCACTGTTTTTGAAGTGATTCACCAGGATGCCCAGGCTGTGCAGGTATGAATGCTCTGATGTGATGATCTCAAAAATAGCCTGTGAAATCAAAACACATACCCATCTAAGTGGATAGCAAGTCTTACATATATATGTTCTCTCAACCCCATTTTCCACTTGTTTTATCTCCTTGGTTTGATTTTGTGACAACTTGGACAAACGAAATAGTCTCCAAATTTTGCAACCCACAACGAGTTTCATGCTTAGAAGACATAATAATCATTAAATTAAAAAAACAAAACACACATTGTTGTGTTGCTGAAGTCCAGGAGGTTGATTTATAGCATGATGTAGTGGTGATGGCACACCCACGCTCTCTGTAAGGGTGAAGTGGCTGAGAAAGGATCAAAGGGCACCAGCGGAACTAAATTAAAAACACTACTACCTGATGGTTCTCACTCATAATCTCATGAATTGAAAAAATCAATCAAGCCAAAGAGGGGAATTTTTTTTGTAGTCTTACAAGAAGATAATCCAAAACTTCAACCAACTGCTTTATTTGTTAATCTATTAGCAATAAAGCTACAATAGACAGCTTCACATATGAGGTTTAAGCACTAAAGCAGGACCCATGAGGTTACTAATGATACAAAAGAGTGAGACAAGCTCCTGTTCAGGACACAGACTGAGTGTAATTTGCAGGGTGTGGCTTTAGTCAGCGACTATAGTGCACACCAGGTGGACCTTTGGTATTGACATAACATCGGCTGCTAGACTGCTTCTGAAGACACCTTCAGATAATGTTGCAGTACATTATGAGATGGTATCGGCCTGTGCTGTTATACCAGTATTCCTTTGACCTGCTTTAGCTGCTTCTCTATTTGTTTCAGAAATCACATCATTTCTCACAATGTCTTTGACATGTTGTCAGACAACATGAAGTAAACAACAACTGAACACCCTCGCCAAGTTACAGATATTTGTTCTAAGAGAAATACTGTTTTGTATTGTTTTCTGCCCCAGTGCTCTAGAATGTTAAATGACATTTATGAAGGAACACTTGGAGATGTGTGTGACACACCTGCTTGCACTTCCTCCACACACAGAAACGCACACACGCACACGCACACGCACCAGAAGACATGTGTTTACCTCTTGTCTCTTTCTCTCTTGAGCTGAGACTGATTCCAGGATACCTGTATCCTTCACCTGTACATATACAAAAACAAAGGTTAGCTCTTGCATTTTGCTGTTATGCATATAAAACTAGGAAGAAATGTTAATGTTTTTCATAGATGTTCGCATATCCACATTCATATTCAAAGTAATCATGGTGGTTTATGCAGCAGTGAACACACATTTCCTGCAAAAGCTTTTATGGCAGATTTTAAAAAATTAAATTAAACATTCCGCTACAATCAAACATGATATAATAAATATTTTTTTCCCAGGAGATGAACTCACTGGCTGATTTTAGTCTCACTTTGTGCATCAGTGTTGTTTACCTGTGGTAACTGGCTCCATGTGAGCTGTACTGGACGGTAGCTCTTCACCACGATGCCTTGGTCCTCTACAGGAGGCTCCACCAACACAAAGTCATCCACCAGCTCATCCTGGTTGGTAGCGTGCAAGCCTCGCTCACGAATCTCCTGGTACAGGCGCGGTGTAGCTGAGGATCAGATTAATAAACATCACCTACTTTTACTCGTTTCTCGGTTCACATTGCATACTGTAAATTGCCGAATGAAAATATGTTTCTAAACGTACATATTTCAAAAATGAGCTACATTTAGTCAATATAATAACATGAGTTTGTTTGGGAATTAGAGCATGAGAGGTATGATGTAAATATGTATTAATAGAAATAAAGATAAAATGTGCAGAGAAAAGATAAGACCAAAATAAATGTTTGTCTTAGATGTGTTGCATCTTACAGTTTTGACAACAGATAAAAGACAATTACTGAAGCAGAAAATCAGTGTTCATTTTACAGTTTCTGTGCAGCTATAAAGAGGCGTAATAGGATGATATCTGATGTAACTATGACATCCATAGGACAAGACAACAACATGCATTCAACGCTGGGAAATGTCACAACACAATTTTTTGCAATCCAAATTTGTGGAATTGTTGCAATCAGAAAAAAAGTCAAATGTCATTGTTATTTCCCAGCTATTTCTAGTCATGCAGCCAGATTTAGAGGAGTGGATAGAGTGACACACTGGTGAACATACCATCTTTGAAGGATCCACGGTTCTGGTTCCTCTTTCTTAAGAACGTTCGCTAGAGAGAAGAGGACAGTGCAGCCTGAGTGGATCATTGTGCAATACTTGATCAGATACTCTTTTTAAAAACATTTTTCCCATGGAATCCTATTCTCTCATCTATCTTTTCAGTCTTCAAGTGTTGATGACTTATATAAGTTTAGTCTGGTAAAACCCCCACGAGGACTAGAAACAGTTGTGGAAACATGCTGTGAATCTTACAGCTCCAGGAGAATTATTTCACTGAGGTTACCACCAACTCCACTGTCTATGTTGGCTATGCGGTATTAAATTAACATTATCATTTATTTTTAGCTGAATAAATGTGCTGCCAGAAAAATCTACTTTACTTTACTTTGCTTGGCAGACGCGTTTATCCAAAGCGACTTACATGGAGCTAGCGCTGGGTGTCTGGCTCAGGGACACACCTGGTAGGGGATGGATTAGGAGTCAGACAGGGATTCGAACCTGCGACCTTCTACACTCCAGTCTGACACTTAACCCATTAAGCTCTTCAATTGTTTAAAAATCAATTATACATCTAAGATCTCTAAATTAATATATTTAAGTCTAATTACTGAGTATGACTGTCACTGACACTCGAAAAAACAATCAGCACTGCCCTGTGACCACCAGCCAAGTTTACCTTGTGTCCAGGACTGCGTGCTGGAACAGCACTGACTACTGAGGACTCTCTGACAGGTTCCAGTGTAGCAGCAGCCCCTTGCTCCACCATGGCGTCCACGTCCAGGCTGGTCACAGCTGCTCTGTATGATTTGTTCCTGCGGTTTCTTCTCAAATCAAAGCCATCTCCATCGCTGTCATAATCATCCCACGACACATCTTGTCCCAGGCTTGACTGAGTGCTCCGGGTTCCACTTCTGGAGTTCTCCAGTCCTACTGGGAATGTCACCACAGTTGTGTGGTGGCGGGTTTTAGGACGACTGCTTGTGGCGAGATTCTTGGGGATGAGTTGGTGGGTGCCAACCTTCCGTGCTGCAAAACTCTGGGTGCTCAAAACCACCTTCTGAGGCACCGCAAGCCTGTGCATGACATCTTTTTGGGGTGTTGATTTATCAGACTGGGGAGCAGGCGATTTTCGTGACTGACAGCAGTCGTCCTCCGACTCGGATATATGTAGTTCTGTAGAGAAACGGTTCTCAAGGATTAGAGGGGCCTGATCACTCATGCTGTCTGACTGGGTCTGGGACATAATGTCCTCCTGTCGTAACCTTTGCCTGGTCTCCTGAGCTCTTCAGAACATCGGAGGAGTCTGAAGAGGAGGAAAAATTACAGGTTTCATCAGAGAGCAGCACTTCACACTACTGGGAACTAGCATCCTAATTAAAGACAGGGAGAAATGAGCAGATGGAATATTTATTTTACGGAGGACTCTCAAACATCAAGATTGACCTACAGCAGAGCTCCCAAATCTCCTCTACAGACTGAATTGTGATCCAATTCCTTACATTCACCTATTTAGTCTGACAGAGGAGTCAGTTGTGCCTGTCCTCAACCCGTGACTCACCACTCACTCCTACTCCACACAAACACACAGTGAAATCTACTCCAACAAATCTGTGCCTCACAGAAACCAGCCTACAAGAAAACACATTTACATTTTACTTCTGATAAATGCTCAGCAATCGGGCACAAACACGTACGTATCCAGAGCTAGTATAAACACTTTATTGCTGTGACAGCATTAAAAATCATAGCAAACAGAAATGGTTTACTAAACGTGCAGTTCAGCGCTATACAGTTACATAACAACAGCGTTTTTTGTTGTTGTTGTAAGTCGGAGTTTGAGGTCCCAACAACTTCGTTGGTTCAAAGACGGATTAGGGTGGGAAAAAATGTCTTCCTGACATTCCCATGGTTCATAACAGCGAGGTGAGACGCAGTTCACAAAACACCGCGAGTGTAAACACTTTAACGACCGTCTTACCTGCGCGAGGCGACCCTGCAAACAGCGGCTCTCTCATTACCTGTTAACAAAGGTGGGTCCGGTGGTCCTGCTCCTGCTTTAGTGCGAGTCTCTCTGTCACATATCCCTTGTCACTCGCTCACTTCCTTCTCTGTTTTGCAGGCGCCCATTAAGCTGCGCCGCCTACGTCACTCCAGGTGTGCGTCAGTCAATCATGAGAACGTGCGTGTTTGCGTATAAGAGGCTCACATCTGTCAGCAACAAGAGCCACAACGTCAAATGTGTCTCTAGTAGCAGTTTCTCTAATGACCACGGGAGACTGAACCAACTTTCTAAAAGGTGAACATGTAGTGTTTGAGTTTGATCTGTATACCATTCTTGTAGCTACGTGTGACGTGAAAATAAAAATTCGACATGATTCGATCTTCCGTTGATTTTTTTCTACTGATTTTTGGTTTCTTTCTCTCAAATGTTTGTTGATTTGTTGACAGCCTATGTCCCTGTTAATGACAACAAATAGCAGTTTGGCGTCCTCTTGTGACCACCATGAAACATTACAGGCTTGACAACAATTAGTTTTATTGAAACGGTTTTACTTATTTTTACTTTTATTATATCAATTTGTTATTATTTGTAGGTAGTTGTAGCTATTGTATTTATTTTAAACCACATTGGAATGTTTTCATAATCTTTTTGGGACAACCATGACCTGGATGATATATCATATTATTAAAAATGTCTTGTTGTACTAATCTATTTTACTGTAGGCTAACATAAATGATCTGCTAGAGGTAGCACAATTAGACATTCACATTTATTTCCTTAATTTTTAATAGTCAGAAAATATAATATACATGCATTAGCCAGCGTTCTATCGAAACAAGGCCGAGACATGTAATATAATGCAATAACGAAATGAAATGACACAGTTCTGATAGGGTCACTATATACACAGAGTTTATATATATATACTGTATATATATATATATATATATATATATATATATATATGGAGAGAGAGAGAGATAATGAAATGGCAATGATGTTTACATCATTTTCAATTTCAGCATCATATGGCATCTGATGAAAGTGAATTAGAATATTTTCAGATAGTTCCCGAAACAGGATCATGCCTTTTATAATAACTCATGTATGCTTGATACCCTAATTTTGTAAAAATGCATATCCAACATACCTGCATTAAACAGAGAATATTTCAGTTCTACCAAAGAATACCCAACACAGTTTTTATTATTACAGTTTTTCTCTGGCACACAGAGAGCCCACTGCGCTCTGTAAGCTGATCTGCTCATCAAACATTTATTGTCTAGTTTAGTGGGACAAAGTAAGAATTATGTCTGTTCACTACTTTGTTTTGGTTGTTTGTTTTGACCTGGGTCACATGTGCTCAATAATAATCCATCACAACATCCTTGCTACACATTATGCAACTCATACACACAATTCACCTTCATAATCACAATAGCTTAACATTTAGATCATACATACAAAATTGTAGTTGGAACATTGCAGTGTTTTTTCTTTTAAATACAGACAGAAAATCTGATTTGCACAGCTACATAATCTTTACATGAATTAAAATAGGATATATTCATATATAAGTAGTGTTAGGATTACAGTTCTGGCAGTGCTTCTGTGAGCTTCATACAAAAATCTGCTGACTAACCGTATGCTTCAGCTTTTGGTGTATATGCGTGTGCCATGTTTAGATGAAAACATTGTTATGTAACTACTTTTCTGTTCAGAAGAAAGTGGTGAGTGTTGGTAATAAAAGGAAATATGACTGTAACATTTTTCCCATGGCAAAATTTCTTACAATTACCCCCTTTAACCTATCACCTGCCTCTTAAAATCTTCAGTAAAAATCTGCTTCTATTGATTTGCAGAAATGTAAATAGATTTACTCTACAGATAATTTTAATTTAGTATAGGACTCATGGATTTATAGCAAAAGTCTTAAGGAGAAGACTACTACCCTGCCTTGAAACCCCTGTGGCAGTCACAGCCACAGTGAGTGCGGGTTTAGAGGAGACGAGCTCTTTCCTGCTGCACACTGTACAGTGCAGGGTGGAGGATCAAGGAGGGGGAGGCATTCAGTGAAGGTTCTGGGTTGTGTGTGAGGATAGAGACTCCTGAGGAGCAGAAGATGGGGAAACAGCCCAGTTTACTGTTTGGTGATATCCCCTTTCTTCAGGATGATCTGTCGTTGCCAGGGGGCCAGCTTGGTCTCATCATAACCTAGGGTCCGTAGCCGTTCCAGCTCTGTCTTTTCCTCCATCTCTTTGGCCTGTTTGGCCTCCTCCTCTGCTTTTCTACATTGATCATGAAAACAGGAGGAAAATGGGTCACAAAAGAGTCGCGGTTGTTATGTTTAACAGTGAAGTTGTCACAAGAAATTTGTGAAGCGTTTTGTCTCCTGTTGTGTTCTTAGACATTATTCAGCAGGTTTAAGTGACATTACTTATTCCTGCCAGTGACTTATGTCCCAGTGTTTTAAAATAATAGGTGAGTAGGAGGCGTCTGTGGCATTGTCACGCCAATGCTAATTATTTTACCTTTCAGAGATAAAACGCTAAGTATTAATATGGTATATCTTGTATTTGTAGATGTTGGTGTTAGAGGGATGTCAAAGGCGTTTGTACGAAGGGCATGCCATGAGAAGGAAGATAAACTGTGTGCAAGAATTAGTACTACTACTGTTTTAACACAGGCCTCATCTAGTTTATGATCTAATATTTAGATCTTTGCTGTTGAGTTTGTCATCCTGTGTTTGAACACAGGAGAAAACCTTGATCTGATGCATAGTCACTGGTCAGATTATGAAGTCCAGTAATGTTATATTATCACTTAGCATTTTATAAGAAGCTTCATGTTATATAAAAATGTCTGTGTAAAAATGTTTTCTTACCTCTTTTGTTCTCTGTCACATCAGGAGGACATAAATGCAAAAAGAAAAGGCATAAATATCTTCAACAGCAAAAATGTACAACAATTGAGACAATGTTATGAAGTTTGCCAGTGGGAATAATATAAAGAAACAGTGGAAATAGTTTTAGCATTTATAATTCAGTAGAAAAATTAGAGACATCTTTCCAAACATATATTACAGCATGGTGAGAACAATTCTCTCATCTTTTCTGTCAGATAAATAAAAAAAACATTCTGTCTACCAACAAGTTTAACATCTCATTTATAAAAGTCATTGTTAACAGGTTTAGTTTCTTCAGATGGATGGACACAAACATTTTACCAAGTCACATTTTAGTGACTTAGTAAACTGTAAACCAGAAATTCAGTTGAATGATGATGAAAATCATGTGTGTGGAGCAACACAGCTTCGCTACTCACCTATCTTCATCCATTTTCTTCTTCATCATATCTCTCCTCCAGGCTGGCATTGATGCTAGACGTTCTGCCTCCTCTTTAGCCTGTAGAGAGACAGAGGCATCAGGGTAGATAAGGTAAGATAAGGGCTTATTTGGTTAATTAAGGATAGTAACAGCACTCCTGCTATCTTACTTTACATGACATTATCGCTTTGAAGAGATCACCCTTCAATTTGACAGAAATTCTTCTATCATTTATGAATCTAGCTATGTTCAGTACATAACTAATATTGGCAATAAATGCATTGGCTCTGCATGCCTCCACCTTTTATGAAATACTGTAGGCCATGTTTACCACATTCTTGCATTCTAGCAATACAGTGCACCATCTTTGCAGTGTCAGACATCATAAATCATATCACTACAGGAGGTAAATCCACATATTGATGGGGAGACGCACCATTTGTGCTCTTGGGTTTGTAATTTTTTGACTAATAATGCATTCAATATATGACGTAACTAATTTCTAGTTCAGTAAACCAGTGTTATGTGTTACATCAAACATTACATAAATGTAAAAATCATAAATACATTTATTTTTGAATTTATCCATTTGTGTTATGTTTTTTGGAGTTGGGAACATTTTCAGGGTTTTACTAGGCAGAGTTGAGCTAATAAAACTGAGTTACCTGGAATTTCAAGAAGACAATAATCTTTTAAAAACGAATTGCTTTTTCAAGTGTCAAAATAAAGAAGGCACAGTCATGCCTCTAGTGTCATATAAGGCCTCTCTACATATTGGAAATGGAGGGTAACCACCTGCATCGAGCTAAAAAATAACATACAAACAGCAAACAAAGAGCACAATAGATGCTGTTCTCCAATTTAAAACAAGATGAAGCCTTTAAATGGATGGGACACTGTTTTAAGGATGTTTTCTCAGACAGTGCACATATACGGTAACTGGATCCTTTTCTGTAGCAGGCTGTAACTGGAGGTGAAGCAGGTGCAGAGAAAGAGGGCAGCCATCTTGGATTTCTGTACTTTGGCTGACAAGATCCATTACCCTTTTGCATTCCTCTTGCATTTACAACATGAATCCGGGTAAGATTATCTACACAATACATTTTTAATGAGTCCCCTGGGAATTAAAGAGCAGGAAAAAAAAAATGCCAAAAAAATTGTGTAAGCAGTTATTTTCTACCCGATACTTAAACTTGAGATTAGATTACAACTGAAGCAATGCAATTTACTATTAAAACTTCAGTAACCATATTCCTTAGTGCATTAAAATAGTTTGTGCTATGATGCACTGATGTTCAGTGTTAAGAATAGGTTTATTGAATTGTTCATATCCTCTCTACACAGCTTCTTAGGATGATATGGAACCAAACTAACATCAGAACCACCAGTCTCATGAATTCCGAATACATACAATACAACAATATTTAATCACTATGTAAACCTCTAATCTTGGCAATGTCATTGTTCTGCACTGCTCGTCTAACTTGCATTACATTACTCACAAAAAGGACAGGATCAAAACCCTCAATCCAGGCAACTGTCTAGAGGAGGTAAGTAGAGCAGGTCTAAGGTAGCATCGTGTTACATGTTCTTAAAGGAATCCTATTTGCTGTAGGTAATATCAAAGGCTTATTGATTTGATGTTTCTAACATTTTCAACGACCATTTAAGCGACTAAAAACTAAGAGTTGCTTGAAAATTTCTGCCAAAATGCGGAAAATGTGATTGTTTATGTTTTAACTCCCAAACTGGAAGGATTTTAAAAGGCTGGTTTAGGCTTTGATTGATGTTTTGTACCAGTTATGTACCCGTATTGCTATTGAACACATCTGAGGAATAGCTTACTGGGAAGCAGAGTTGATTCCTTCCACATGCACGAACAATGTGGACCTGTGAACACTACAGCGTCCTCAGATTTAGCCTGTGCAAAAACTGCACAAATTAAGCTTGATTAATATCTATAAAAAAGGAAATGTTGTTAAAAATATATTGCCTATGTTTACATTCCTCTTTGGGTTTGACTAAAAAAATTAAATAAAATGTGTAATTATGTTACTATTGTGACTGTGAGTGTTGTGACTGTGTACTTTTTGAGCTGTGAGTTGATCAACATTCACTGTAACCTCCTTATGGCTCCTGTAAATCACAGATAGAATGACAGCGGGTGGTGCTAAGAGGGTTATTTGTAGGTAATCTTGATGATGCAAAAGACGCACTATGGGAGTAGCGTGGTCCCTCATAGCTATAAGTGTCACAGTGGAGGATTAGACATTCAAGAGCTCAGTAACTGACTGCGGGTTCTTCACTGGTAGGTACAGCAGGGTGATTATTGTAATGGAAACAGTGTCATAAATTAAATATAGAAATAGAGAAGCCATCAATGGCCAGTGTAGTATTGTGCAGGAAGGAAGTACTGAAATCCTCAAATCACAGAATATGTCAATATGTCAACTTTATTTGCAACAGCAGAGCCGAAATCATTAAAGAAAAGACCACAAATTCAATAATAAAATGTTTTAGCAAACTTCTCAAATTATAAACCCAACTGGAATAGACATCATAGATTAGTTATGAAATAATAATTGGATGTGAAGTAGACAATTGAAATAGTTTTCAAGTTCTAAAATAAGTAATTATGAACCACTTCACCAGACCTGGTATTTACCATATCTGCTCATAAGGTGTACTGAAAGGCACACGTATAAACAAAACATGAGGTCAGACATACTAAGGCCACTTGTGCACCTGAAAGTAACCATACACTCTCACTTCAATCCCACTATAGCCTTAGTTTTGTTACCTGTGAACAACAAAAAGCCAACAGTTTTACAAACTGTCACACAACTTTAATGGCATATTAAACCTTTTGTTTCTAGAAGCACTGTACCATGGCAAAAAGTCACAATAGATTAAAAGAGCTCTTGGTCTAATACAATTTAAAATTATAGGGTTGGAGCAAATTTGTGTCTTTTGACATCACAGGCTTTCTTTTTATCCACTTAAGCACATGCAAATGGTAAAGTCTAGCTAAGTGGATACTGGTTTCTTTGCTGCAGTTAAGTCCCTTATGTGACATGGCCTAAACACTAGCACACCAGATTAGTTTCCCCTCTCTGCATACTTCACTGTGCAGATCAGTTTCCCTTATCTTGCACTTTTATATATTTACTCTTTGGTTTTACATGTGATCTGAACTCATGCTCCACAGTTCTTAGATATCAAAAAGCTCAGCTTCCTTCTCTTTCCAAAAAGCAAAGCTACGGTCAATATATCTGATGATTTCTTCGTTGCTAAACTCTTTTAACTCATAGATAACTTTAATTGAGTCTTCGTTGGTTGCATCTCTGGAGGGAGGTTTGTCAACATGACATTCTTCGGAGAATTTAACAGTTACAGGTGGAACATTGTTTACTCGATCTGAGTTTTCTGTTGTGTCCTGTAGCGCATCACTTCCTGTTGCCTCAGGTTTTTGTACACTTTCAGTTGCAGAGCTTAACAAATGATCCTGATCTGAACTTTTCCCATTGGAAGCCACTGCCGCATCTAATTCCATATGCTCACTGGCTTGTAGATCCCCTTGAGCATTGTCCTCCAATGAGCCCTTCAGGATCCTCTGCTTTAAGCACTGGCTGTGGTCAGATGCACCATCCTGGTCTGCGGGAGGTGGGGATATTGGAGAAACGTCAGATTGTGAATCTAGAGGCGAAAGAGTCGGTGGCGATGATGCAGGGGGAATTAACTGTGCACTTGGAGGTAGTGGTGAAGGATGTGCAGGTGGTGGAGGAGGTGGAGGGTGAGAAGGTGGGGGTGGAAGAGATTCCTGCAGTGGCATAATAGACATGTCAGGAGACATGGAACATAAAGAAAATGTCATCACACCTCCCCCATCATCCAAGTGTCCAAAATACTTGAGCTTTATGTCTTCAAATCCATCTGTCCAGTCTCGCTTCCCTCTCTCAATTTCCTCCATTACATCCTTGTGAAACTGCCTTATGACCTCCCATTTATGACTACCAAGGTGATCAAACATCTCATAGCACAATAGGTGCCGGAATTTGCGCTCATTGCGCGACATGTTCATTTCCAGAAGCTGGAAGTATCCAAGCATGAAAAGGTCGAGGGTTAGACTTTCATAGTCTACTGGTGACCCATTGATGTGTGGCAAGAAGTGCTCTGGCCAGTAGATCATCTTGGCACGACTCAGCCTGCGGATCTGACGGGTGGGCACTTGACTCATAATTGTCCTCCAGTGGCCTATCAGATTTCCTACTACTTGCTTTGACTTCATGAAAAGGAAGAGTTTGTCATCTTCATTTTGCATCTCCTCACCAATCTGTGCACTAAATTGGTTGTAGTCCTCCCAGCCTACGTCTAAATTAGTTCCTTTCCTGACAGGATATTTAGTCCGGTAAGACTCAGAGATGGTGTACTTCCGCCAGTGTTCAAGAAACAGGAAGACGATTCTCTCTTTCCTCATTTCAATGCATTCCTGGACATAGCTTACGTCTGTCTGCACCTCTAAGCTTCTTGTTAATTGATCATTATTTAAAACGGGGTCTTCAGAAAGGACCAGGTTAAATAGTTCAGTGTTACTTGGTGCCATTATCTCAGGGGATGCATATGTAAGAGGAGCATGAGATGCAGTGATTTCTGGTTCTTCGACAAGTGGTAACACTGATTCTTCCACTGACTGTAAATCTCCATGGGTATTGGACTCAAGAACTATGACAGAGGAACATGAGACATCATTCTTGGGAATCGTCTCTTCAGTGTAGCTAGACTCGCTTATCACAGGAAGTGACCTCTTGCGTTTGTATAACCTATTTGTTTTGTTGTCTGCGGACAGTGACTGGTTCTGAATTTCATAATTGGCTTTCAGATTCTTCACGGAAACTCCACACTGCTTTATCTCCTTCTCCACATCCTCTTTTGTTGAGAAGGATTGAGACCGACCAATAAATCCGGGGCCAGATGATGCTGCTGTTTCAAACTGACCTGTGATAGCATTGTGTTCCTCTTCTTGAGAATATCTAGGGCATATAAGGTCCAGGATGTCTATCTCTTTACCACCTAGGGTGGCAAGGAGAATGGCCATACTCTTAAGTAGAGTAGAAATCTTGCTGCACCAGGCTGGAAGATCTTCCGCTTTGCCATGTACCTGCTTTGGATTGACTGAGAAGTGACCTTGACTGAGAGCAGCAGAAACTGGTAGGAGCTGGTGAAGCTCCCGCTCTAGTTCTTCCAGCTCCTTTTCAACTTCTGAGACCTTATGCATAACCTGCAGGTTCTCAATTTGCTTCTCAATACGGGTTAGGTCATTCTCTGTCATCAGTTCCCCAAATGGGCCCAAAATGGCATTGTGGACATGGGAGTAGTGCCATTCCTGAGGCTGGTAGTGCCCACTAGCCGCAAACTAAATCAGAGGTCAAAGGAGACCAAAAGACAAGAAAAAGAGAGGGGGGGGGTCCTTCAGCTTGACGTTCCTGGTGTGAACACATGCTTCAGTGCAAATCCATCCTGACACACAGGTTTTACATGGATTTAGTGGTGCAATGGCACAGCCTCATTACAAGCACATGTTCTACTTATCTTTGTAGTCAAATATGAATCTAAAAGCTTTCTTTTTTTATTGAATATCAAACTGTATTAATTATACCCATATTGGCATATAGAAGATTGTGTTACAAGGTTACAACATTTTACATTTGGATTATTAGGCACTTGACACTGCAGATGTTTGACATCTGTATGTGCTCAATCACTCTTTATAGATTCTCTCCCCGTTTTATGAGTCAGTTTTTAATATTTTGTTGTTTTTTTAAATAGTAATTACACATAGACTAATAATTCAGCTTTTAATGTCACCCAGCAGCTGAAAATTTCATCTCGCTACTGTTCTGTCTGCAACCCAGATATGATGTAACACTGTACTGTAGTATAGTGTTACATCACTGTTAGGTACTGGCACCAGTGCAACAGACAGACACACTTCAGTCCACACCCAAGAGGCATAGAAAACCACACTGGGTGTGGTAAAGGTGCAGAGTTGAAACTGTCAACCCAGAGAGTAAGTTTTGCTGCTTGTAAGAAAGAAAACAATTTGAAAGAGCTGGCATACCATTGTATTTTCATTATGCGCACATTTTATTTGCAGAATTTAGCCATTTTGAGGTAGGTTAAGGTTTGATACTATATAAAAATGTAGTTTTTATTTTTTTTAACTTTAATATTACTGGTTGACCTGTAGTGTGAATGGGCCCAGCATCACACCACTGAATCTGCATGTAACAACTTGAGCCGCAAAACTCCATCAAACACCAGCCCACACCGTGAGACTGTTTGTCAAGTGTGTTACTGTCATGATGAGCATTGTAGCAAAGTATTCAGTTCACTGCACTCCAAAGTAATTTTATGTTAACAAACACTAAAAATATTAAAGCCATGCAGAAAGTGACAAATAATTTTACAAACTAGCGAGAACAAGAATTTTCGGGTCCCATGTTAAGGTATCTAATTAGACAATGTAAGGATGATATTGCTTATCAATAAATATAACACCATCAGCACCTGTACAGGACATTGGAGATAATTTTCTATTTGCTGGTTTATAAGTATAAGATATCAGTCCTGATAGCAATAAATTATAAATGTATTGAATTTTATTGATGCCATTTAATCCTCGCATTACACAGGACACGCATTTTCAGGTGGCCACAATATGAATAACTAATTAATACCTTGTCTAAAACACATAATATTATCTCACAGTGACTAATGACTAGCCAGTCATATGGTCAAATTTAGAAACCAAACTGGTTCATGAAACAAGTTAATTATGCAGGTGGAAACCCTCATGAATAACATTGCATTAATTCTAAAGAAAAGTATAGAGTTGTTATTTGTTCATAATCACAAAACGCCACACTCAACCCAAGCACTAGCTATCCATATTGTGTTGAAACTTCAGCCACGAATCACCTTGGTTCAGAGCATTTTAACTATATAGAACCACAAAATGGATAGCTAGGAAATGACAAAATTTCTGAACTTACCTTGCGCTTGTGCTCTTCTTCCTCCTGCATCTTGGCCTGAAGTTTTCGTACCATCACCTGTCTCTTCCATTCTGGGATTGGTTTTCCCTGTTCATCATGAGTGGGCACTAGTGCCTCCACATCTGCCAGACTAGTCTTCCGCCCTGGCTCAGCTCCTCCAGTACCACCACTGGTCCCGTTAATTGAGTTGGAGGAAAGTTGCTCGTAGCTTGCAGAGGTCGACATGGACTTGGCAGATCCAGAACCAGTGGGACTGGGGCTGGGACTTGGGGGGGAAGGTGGGGATGTGACAGACAAATCGGATGGTGGAGGAGATGGTGGCTTGCCTGATGGGCTAGGTGTGCGGGTCTCTGGTGGAGATGCATTTCCCTGATGAAAGAAACACACAGAAGTGTTAACTAGTACGATCTTTTAACTAAGTCTTACATCCTTTAGGAATTTTTGTGGAAATTGAATGCCACATAATGCAAACATTTCTTTCAGATTGTGACACTTAGTCACAGAACTAGTTTTAGAACTAGTTTTCCAGCACACTGGAGATTTCGTCTAGTCATCCTAAACTTAGTTTAACACACCATATGCACTCCAATTTATAAACGATAATATTATGATGAGTGAAATACAATAATAATAACACAATAGAGCAACATGCAACATCTACTAATACTTAAAATCAAATGGTGACAGTGAAATCGGATCTGTTATTTAATTGTTCAATTAGAAATGTTGAATTTGTCTGTGATTTTTACACAAGTCTATCATCAGTAGTGGGGGAAGGCTGTGGACCTACATTGTTCCCTGTTGGTCCACTGTTGGTAAAGACAGTGGTGTAGCCTTTACTGTGAGGTGTGGGCTTGAGGCTCTTCCCTGCTTTGATCTCTGCCAGCAGCTCTGAGTTGTCACCAGTGGGGGACATAATGTTGAAAGATTTTGTGCCTGCAGACAAAAGGATGGAGCAGAAAAGTGAAACCAGGTAGAAAGAAAGATGGAATAGAGGGAAAGGGAAATGGAGAGAGTGAGAGAGATACACTGAAGAGCGGTAGGAGAAGGGTTGGATGGCATTTCAGTCTTTAATATTTTATCCCGCCAGACAGGTAACAATGCTAACTGGGAGCGGGTTGGACAGTGATCGGAGGTCATAATGGTCTCTCATACCGTCTCTCATACATTGGCTTAATAGGTGTCTATTATATGATAAGCCTGTTTTTTGAATGTCGTTTTAGTTTAGTCTCGCCTCTCTCAAATCTTTGGCAGCTTCTGGATTAATCAAAATGGCTCCCCAGGTCATAAAGTTCAGTGATTACATTTACAAATAAACCAGCGACGGTTCAGTACAGCGGCACTCACCAGTTGTAGTGAGATTAGCTGGGGGAGACCAACTCAATTATTCTACAGTGTGCCCAAACAGAGGAGACAAACAATATTTTGTCAACTGCTGTTAATATACACAGCAAAGCTACAGTTGAACTATGTAATACTTTTTGTAAAGTAGGTCTGTGGTGTAATGAAATATGTACATGCGGCTTCCATGGATTCTAATCTTCTTTATAGTGAACAATGCAACAAATTCAGACAGATTTCTACTGTGACCTTCACTGCTAATGCTAATACAAAGGAAATGTATTCACAGGACAAAACTAAATATATTAAAAATATCGACCAAAGTGGTGCTTAGATAGGAGGCCACATTTTGTGGGCTTCATAATTTATACAAAACAGTTTTAAATCCAAAATCACAAGGTAACAGTAACACACAATTAACTACACACAATTATTCTTCTGAATCTCAACAATATTCAAACAGCGAACTCCAGTCAATGATTAAAGTACCAATATTATTTAACAATCATAATTTAGTTATTGCTTAAGCTTTATTGATAAAACATAAGGACTTTTCAGATGTATGTACATCTATATAGTTATTTTACAAGACTTTAAAATTGGCATACTATAGCCTAGATTAAAGAGATTAAAGAAAACCTCACCTGTTTGTATTAATTTAAACCTCCAGTGAATTGAATTTCCTCAGTGCCTCACTGATCTTACATTTTCTCCTTGGGAAAAATGTTCTCTTCTAAGATGACCACAATAGGGTTGAACTCGATGCAACGCTTTGCTAGCCTACCACCCCTCCTCACTCTCCCTTGCTCTCCCTCTTTCTGTCGCTTTCTGACTCTCTCTTCACTCTCTCTCTTTCTCTCTCTCTCTTTCTGTGTCTGTCTCACTCTCTCAGGGAAGTGAGAACAGCTTTCTATTAAAGACCCATCATCACAGTTGGGGGAAATCTAAAGGAATCACCAGTAACTGGAAGTGACAGCGAACCATTGGCAAGCCGGCCAGGAATTAACACACATGCACACACATACACATGAGCGCCACCCTTCATTCCCTGCAGCTTATTAGTCCGTCCTGCCAGAGCAACTCTCTCCTCAGCAAACATGGCACACAGTTCATTCATACCCTTAATAATGACATACATACAGTCTCATCTTACATTTAATGGGTTATTCAGAGTCAGAGGTTGGTGACAGTCCCAAGATAAATACAATCTGTAAACTGTGGCGGATGAAACTACTGAAACCGGACACTTACATGTGTGACAGCTCTTCAAATGTATGGTCCACAGGTACTGTAGTTATATATTTATATATATTTCCGTTTCCAAATTCAATTCTTATACACATAGTCTTTCTTAAAATGGAAATAAAATCAATGAGAAAAAGTATCGTGTCAAATTTTTTGCCAATATAAACGTCCTACCTTCACCCATTCTTCCCCTGACAAATCGGCCCTGTAGAGCTCTAGAGCAGTTAATAATCCACAATGAGATGACGTCGGTGAATGTACATCTGTTTCATGTACCCGTGTGTGTGTGTGTGTGTGTGTTTGTTGTGTTTAGACTAGAGGTGTGTACTCAGGCCCACAGTGAGTGTTACGTGGGTGGAGTATTGGCAGGCAGAGAACATTTGACAAATAGCTTTTCACAATGGAGATATTGGCACAAAGTTTACAATATTGTTTTCTACTGTTATTAACATTACAATACAGTAGAAAAAAATCCTCTTCCCCTGTCGATGAATAGAGAACAAAGTACTTCTAGCTATCTCCAGAGGCGAAGCAGCATTACTGCCTGCAATCTGGTTTGTGTTTGTTGTTCAAACAAGCATCTGAGCTGTAAATTGATCCTGCGACTTTCTAATGTGTTGGAAGTTTTCAGTTTTATGACCACCTAACTCCCGTTTATTATTTGATTAATGTTTTAGCACAAATCACATCATTAGTGAACACACACGAATCTTCAGATTTAAGTGTTTTATTGCTACCCCACTATTAAACAGCAGGTGGAGCATAAATGGATGGGACAATTGGATACTGAAAGGGTACCTCAAAGTCGCAGTTAAAGGTTTACAGCTTGACTGGTGTTTCTGTGTACACTGTTCTGCTTAGTCTGAAAAAATAGTCATTTCTTCTATTAGGAAGGTGTGAATCCATTTTAATACATGTGCCAGAATGAACTGATCTAGCCGTCGGTACTTACTCTTCATCTGTCTTAGTGCCACTCCCTCTGCGAGAGTGGCAGAGATATCTCCACCTTGACAGAGCAGCAGTGAGGATAAAACCATGCAAGGAGAGAAAGAGGTAAACAGGTGGAGAAGAAGCAGGTGAAAGAAACAGAAATGCATGATTAAAAAGCTAGTGTGGAGAAAAGGGTTTAGTGAGAGTCAAAGTACAGTGCTGGTATGACGATCACAAAAAGGGAACTAGAACAGCACCGAGAGTATTATTGCAAAAGCTACTGTTGCTTGCCTTCTATTGATTTTTTCCTTGGCTTAGCCATTACTCAAGTATCACACATATTGCCACATCTTAGGCCACTGTTTTATTGCTGTCAATTGCTTTTAAGAAACAGAAAGTACAGACTCTTAGTCCGTAGAAAAAACTCACAATGTTCCACAGTTTTGCTGCAACTATAACTGCGTGCGCTGATAGACAACACAATCAAGGGCAGCGGGGCACTTAAGGAAATGGCTGAACACTAAACCAGTTCTCAGGGTAATCGAAGCCCAACATCATTAATTTGTAATCTTTTATTTAGGACACTACTGCGGGCCTAACACATTTTTACCTAGTGGTGAATGAATAGTGCACCTAATGCCAAAGGCCCTGAGAACGATAGTACTAGAATATGTATAAACAAATATTTCCCCAGAGATAAGTGCAGGTTCTTTATTAAGAAGCTTTGACAGATGTTTAGTGTTAGCGAAAAGTAGCAAATGAGAAAATAGAAAATAAAATAGGGAGCTCACTTCCTGATGAGGAAGATGGGCGTCGTTGGTTGGTGGAGGTGGTACTGGCACTACTTTGTGTGGTTGGTATCTCCGGAGGCAACGGAGGAGGCGGAGGGGGTGTTGACACTGGGTTGCTTGGGAGAAGAGGGGGTGGGGGTGGTGGAGGTGGGGGAGGGACTGATTGCTCTGTGGTGCCATTCTCAGAGCTAGGGGCAGAGCCGTCAGTAGGTTCCTCCAGTAGCGCGGAGCCCTGGACGGAGAAGAAGGACAGATAATGAGCGAGTTAGTCATACTTTAAGTTCATTAACTTTTTTTAATTGTTCCTGCAGAGTTTCTCCCACCAACTACATTGCTGTGTTATCTAATTTTTGTTATGTGTAGTCATGTTAGTCCACTACTAACAACACTAATTAATAATAATTAATAAATCAATTAAACACAGTGAAATGTTTCCCTGCTTGCATTGGCATGCCAGTTGAAACTCCCACTCAGCTGAGCAATCATTACATTCTTGCACACAGTAATCAGTGACAGATGTCTGCAGTCCTGTTAGATCCCTCTGCTTCCTGTCGTATTTAATCAACACATGAAGACATAATACCCAGTCCTAATAACGGAGCTAATATGACCTAATCTCCTGGGAGGAACTCTGAGGGGAAAACGGTGAAGAAACCATCTGCCACTGCAAGTGACAGGTCTTTAACCCCCATGCCTAACGCCCCCCCTCCATCCAAGCCCACACGAGTCTGACACACTCTGAAAGTGTGCCAGACCTCTGCTGGATGGGAGTTAATGGACCGTGACATTTAACTCGACCCCGCCCCTCCTTTATTCTTCAGACGCGTGCTTATCATTGTTGCCCCCTTTCCTTTTCAAACCCCCCAGAGAGTTCGAGGGAGGGCCATGTCCAGATGGGTGCTGGCAGCACGTGCCACTGCTTCCGTTGATTAGCCGGCCCATCTGCCAGGGTGCCTCTGAGACCAGGAGGGGCTCCACTGAGGCCATAATTGGCTCAATGTGGATTATACCCCATATCACCCAGAACTCCCCCACCCCTGATACCCATGAGATTATAAGAACCACTCTCCTGGGACATTGATGAGAGTCTAACAGACTCTTGATTCAGCTGCCTGTGCAGGCATGTGGTAACAAATGACTAGACTAACCAATATTCATTCCATATTCATTGATCCACAGAATAACTTTCATTGAATATATTTTTTAGGGCACGTACACAACAACAAGAAACACATTTAATTCATTATGACAATGTGAAACAAAGAGAATATCATTATCCATTTATAGTGGCTTCTGGTCTGTTGTTTGGGATTTTCGTGAGTTTGTTGTAGGTTCTTGGACAGTTGGGTGGAGAGTCAAGGGAATGGAAATGAGGGGGGAGTTTGCATCAGGTGGCAAACACAAGCTCAGGAGGAAACAAGGTTACGTAACCCACTTGTTGGGATTATGCACAGGCGAATAGTACAGTCATTATGGTAGCATAATGCCAACACTCAGTCAAACCCAAAAATGACTTTATATGGCACTGAAGTGCCCACACAATCATAAACCATACACTGTTCAGTCTGTTGAGATATATTGATCTATTGCAGTTTAACAGTCTGTAGTGCTTCATTTATAGCAAACAATATTACAATTGTCATTAAATCATCAAGACATTAAAAAAAGACAGTTTATTTAGTGCAGTAATTACAACTGTTTTCCTAAAAGCACAAATAAATATGTTGTAATAAGAAAAAAATAAAATAAAAAAATAAAGAAAACTGTACTTTACTTTATTACAACTTTTACAAAATGTTGGCAATTTCCCTTTAGACATCAGGCCAGTGCTTGTTTATGCAAATTAAAGCAGTACAGGGAAATATTGATCCACTGTCCTGGTTAGAGAGTATTTTACAGCATTGCAAGGGAAAGATATCAAAATTAAAAAGTTTTATAATTATCAGGCAAGCACAGAATGACAAATGGACCTCTTAATATAACAAACATATTATATACTGACCTTCCTTATACTGTGTACTTTTATTTATTAAATCATATAGTACAAATTGAAATCACACTCACCACAGTTACCATAAATAAACTGAGATGTCTCTCACCTTCTCGTTGGGCGCCATGCTTTTGCTCCCGCGGGGCTCGGCTGTGTCGCTCCCCAGTGTTTTATAGTAGTCCCCAGTGCTTGGCTGCTTGTTGAAGCTCCTCGACTTCCTGTTTGAATCCACACGACGCAATTTCTCGTGGTTATCTCCAGGAGTCAGCTGCTCAACAGAAGACAAAATGGGAAATACAAATAACTTTATAAGGATTTAGTCTAATCTGCAAGTTTCCAAAATGCACCTGAACCTCATTCAGACAGGATAGTGATTCAGAACCTTTGAATATATGTTGTTTCTTTCAGTAGTGTTTGGAATTTCTTAGAACATAAATAAAACACTCTGCTCACAGTGAATGTGGGTAATGTTAGTTATGTGGGTAGAAATTTACATTACAGGAAAAGGAAAGCACAATGACATTTGGAGAGCTCACTGTGCAAACTGTGACTTGGACGGTTGTATTAGTTGCTAAAGAAAATGAGTCGGGTGATTATTATTAAATTATTCTAAATGATTAGTAAAAATAATAATAAATGCTACTGCCGCTGCTATCAGGAGATGGCGGAAAATTGTTGCAGTATGGATAAACTGTGCTTTAGGAGTGAACTTGCCTTTTGTGGCACACACTTGGCTTTTGTTACCACATACTGTAAGCTCTTCCGTGTGGCCAAAGCAGCTTTATTTGAATAACAGAACAAGGCTTTAATTCAGTTCCAAAGAAATATTAGCATTTACATTTCATGTGAAGAACACAAAAGCACTAAACATAGCAGTTTACAAGCAACTTTGGGTCGAATATATGAGACCTTTCTGTCCTCAGACGGGGCCGGGGGTCACTAACCTTGGCCCTTTCAACTGAGCACTCTGTCTTTCTGTTCTGACATTCATAAGAACCTGCATATCATATACCTCGGATATCAAACTCTTATCAAATTAAATGTTATTATGTTAGTAAATACATTTTCCTGTGCATGACATTTTTTTTAACTATTTCTCATCACATAAATGACTTGGTGTGTAAGTGTGTAAAATGAGGCCCCTTTTTACTGTTGATTTTTAATTTATTTTATGACTGATTTCATGAATGATTTTAAATTAATCTAGACATCTACAACTTAACTTTTAGTTAACAATCGTGGCAAAATGTATTGTTGTTTTGCCTTTCAAATCTAGACGAGTTGATTTGCATTTGAAAGTCAACCAATGCTGTGACTTCCCATGAATCCAGACAAGAGCTTCAGATGTCAGGCAGAAGCCAGATGTTAACATAAGCAGAAGTAATTATCAGTTGACCCTGACACCTCTTCCTTTTATGGTATCATGTTTTAAATTCTTACAAGCCTTTTTAGTTCTGTTGGCTCTCAAAGAAATGGCCTCTTAGCACTTATTAGATGGGACGGTAATGTGAGTAGGGGAGTGCTAGAGATGGTTTGGTATCCTTTAGAGACAATGGCAATGTACACACTTTAGCTGTCCTCTGCCTTCCCCCACACAGACGGCCTTTCTTCACAATATATGGATCTGTCTGTCAGCGTAAAGTCATTGTTCTACATTTGCTCTTACGCTCGGTTTTTGTGTTTTTTCAGAGTTTGTTTAGCCCGCTCATGGTTTGTCACGGTTCAGTTCGTAACCTCGGATTATAGAAGGTCATGCGCCGTTGCTGGCTGTTTTGTCATTGTAAAACGAGTAAAAAACCACGACATCCACATCTGGCAACACATTAATTTAAAGAACAACAGATGTAAAACATTTATTATTATTCAGCGCCTGGAGATTATCCAAAATATATAAAGTAACGAATACGTTTGCTGTATCTGTAGCCCATCACACATTCTTATTCCTTAATGACTTACCTTGATGCTTAACTTCTCTCCAACGGCTATCCTTCAGTTTGGACAGTGCCTCATCCACCAAGCTCAACAAACCCAGCAAAGCACAGAGTATAGCTGTCACCAGATCCAGAGCGTCACCTCCTCTCCGCTCAGCGAAATGCCTGTCACTCTACCTGCCCTCTCATTTTACTCACAGGCCTCATTAATAACCTATAGGTCCAGCCACAGCAGTGGCAGTGATGTCACAACCAATGTGGACACCAACCACTCCCCAACACTGCACAGTGCCTCTTATGCAAAGCACAAAGACCCAGGTGCAGCTCTCACTCTGGCTCACGGCACACAGATCTCTCGAGCTTTGTGAATATTAGTCTATTCCGGCCTTCAGTTCCCCAAAAAATATAACTACAAACAATTTGCAACAAAAAATTACAACAGTAAAAAAAGTTACACATTTATCATGTGTGTTTTCGGATGAACCACAGCTGGTCTAAAAAAATTAAAGAATGTCAGAGGCAAAGCAGTCATTTGTTTGGCTGCTTCACACGGAGCATTTGACTTTAGTCAAAGCAAATACAGACAAATGAGGTAAGAGAAGCAACAGCAGCAGTAGAAAAAAACCCTAAAACTAGAAACGGCTTCTTCTTACAGCTGAATTCAACACATCACCTACACTGGTAACCTGTAATGAGTCTACGGGTTGAGATTGGTCCATTTGATCTGCTTTCTCCCAGGATGAGGTTACTATTGCCTGTTACTATAGGCACTATATACTCTGCATCGGTGTGTGGACACGCATGTGTGCATGTGCTCCAAGCACTAGCTTTTGTTAAATTGTTAATGAGGGCTGGTCACCTGGGTATAGACAGGAGGGTGGCGGCACTAATTAAAAACTCTACCCCACATGGCTGATGGCCTGTACACACACAGAGCCCCGGAGACAGGACACTTTCACTGCTTGTAGACTTGTAACAGCTAATAACATCTGACTTTTCATAGCATATCCACACATATATAGTCTGTTTATTTCTTTATCGCTGTTTTTCCTGCTAATCAAATGATTCTACCACTCCCTATCTTTTTACTTCCTCCATCTATTTTTTTACTTCATCTATCAACTCTGTCATCTCATCTGTACAACTCTTGTGGACATGGGAAGTTTTGCTCATGCAAATAGACAGACACTTGTGTCTTGGCATGCCATGAAGACATGGCAACAATCACAACATTAATTCTTCATGAGGGGAAAGTAATCCCCCAGATTGGGTGTCTTTGTCATAATTACAATCCTTCCTGAACAATTCAATTAGAATTACAACTTCATGAGGAGTTTTAATGATTCAGGTTTTATTTGTCACATGCACACTTATACACAGTCCGATATGCAGTGAAATGCTTAATGTAGTTCTTGTCAGCGCTAAACCACCAGAAGCTGCGCTGAAACTACTCTAGATACCAGATTTAATTGCCCCATGTCAGTTCTTTCAAAACACATCTGAGTCATCTGTGGCCAGATTAATTAATTGGAATTAAGATCAAGCCCATCACAACACCAATTGTGTGTCAACCCAGAGACCCGCCACAGTAATGAGCATCTTCGTTAGCCTCATTAGACATGCTAACACAATAACAGCATTGTAGGCCCTCAGACAAGGGACATTGTTGCATAAGAGCAATAACCCAAATGATTAGACACAAGGGAAACAGCAGATAATAGCGACTTTATACCAAACACCCCAGTCCTTCTGCTTGTTTCTTTCCCATATCACAGACTTATGAAAATAGCTACCTGAGAATGTTTTATTCGAACATTGGATACATTGGATGAAGAAATTGAGTGGTGCATATTTAATCTAGTTACCTTTCTTGCTGTATATAATATACTGATGTGTGCCATCAAAAAGACGAAATATTTTGCTGTCTCACTACGATAGATATGGCAGAAGGTAAAATCTCACTTACTATATCTAAACACTACAGCCACTTTATGGAGAAGCACAATTGATGAGGTGGATGAAAAAAAATCACAGGATTCTTTAAACAGTTCCCTCTACATGTGAAACTCTTTGTTCCAAACTTTTTCTAAAACAGGTTCACCTTTTGAGCTCATGCTCACCGCCACTGTTCTTACCTGCTTCTTGTTAGATGTGCTCTCCACGTGTCGCAAATTACTTTTCACCTTCAGGAACTCAGCTGATGACGGCTCCTTAGGGGGCTGTGGTGCTGGGTAGCCCGGGGGTGGAGGTGGTACTGGAGGAGACTGTGGGGGAGGTGGAGGTGGATAGGTTGGCGGTGGTGGTGGAGGCGGTGGGGGGGCTTGTCTGGGGTATCAGGCTTCATGTCATTCTTCTTAGGCATGTCAGAGCTAATGTCTGGGTTGAGCATGTCCATGTAAGCCTGAATGTCTGAAATGGCTGACTCTGGAGCACCTGTGACAAAGAAGACCAAGCATGACGTATCATTGAATTATATTACGAAACAAAGCCTTAATACTTAAATACATACATACAAAAAACATTTGCTCTAATTAATTCTTTACAAAAATCAGTTTCCGATGCATGAGTTACTGATTTTACTTTATTATAAGTTAAGTGGGGCACTATTGGCATACGGTCCACTAGGGTGCAGCACCAGTTTATGATGCACCTGAGACACAGAACACCAGAAAATAAACTGCTGCATGTTGTTATCTCTGCTATAGTAAATTGCAGAAGGTTCCACCGTTGCTGATATATGTGAAATAAATGGCAGTTAAGCCTTTCATTCAATATATGATATATTTTACTGTGCAGCTCATCAGCCAGTTACAGTATATTACAATTTAGAGAACTGTAACAAATTCTTAATAATTATAGTTTCACCTCAATGTCACCTTATTGGTTCTAACTAAATGTGTTTAATAAGTGTTTATACTGCACGCATTTCAGACCTGAATGTGCAACTGTGTTCAGCTGAGCAGGCAGGCCTCGTGACGTTGTTAAGCTGCTCCTCTTCTCTCCAGTGCTGGACTGACTGGAGTTGGTTGAGTCATAGTTGGACAGTGAGCTGGATGGAGAACTGATGTCAAAGTGTGACACCTGTCTGGCAGGGGGCATAGTGGTGTTTGGGGAGGAGAGGCCAGAGTCCGGCTGCTTGTACTCAAGGTCTGTGGAGGGGTCCCGGGACAAAACTCGGTGCTCCACACTCTGTCAGAAGTTGTAGTTTATGAATACAATTATATACCGTGTGTATTAACATGCACACACACGCATACATATATACATACATAGTGGAAACAACGACAAAACTAGTAAGCATTAAATGGAATTATTTATTCCTCACTTGTTTAAATCCCACTATTCTCATTCCCTCGTGACTTGCATGAAAACAGCATTATGAGTTTAATTAGTGCACATTAAGGAAACATCTCACGGCTGATCAGCCAGGCTCTGGGGTCCTCTGCTTTTCCCACAGCCCAGGACTCAGTTGGCTAAATGTCCCTAATGGAAAGAGCACTGGAGGGGCTGGGGATACGTTTCCCACACATCAAAGTGAGTTCAGTGCACAAGGGATATTTTCATCTGCCCACTTGGGGAGGTCACTGTGTCAGGAGTTAATAGTTCAAGTAATGAATGTAGTGCAGCAAGACATACAGGACACAGCTCTTACCATATTCTCCACAGTGCGCAGATACTTTGCACACTGCGAGTGGCCGTTGTATTCAGCCAGATCTGCTGCTGTGAAGCCGTCCTGGTCCCCGATGCCCAGATCTACCCCATTAACCACAAGTATCTGACAGCACTGGAAAATGACATGAAAGAGCCAGAGTAAAAAACACTGAGCAATGAAATATTAATCTATTTAGAAGACTTATCAAGTACCTGATGGAACCCAAATCAATTCTGTTGTTCTCAGACTGAATGAGATTTTTGTTGCCATGTTGGCTTGTGTTCCAGCTCCTTGAGATGTTCTCAGCCCCAAATGTGGACCAGCACCTCTTGAGGTGAGGTCAATTTAATGAGAACTTGTGATATAAGGAACTTTCCTTTAAAGCTCACTGCAAATATAAGACCCAGTTATAGATTCCTCAACATTTAATCGGTTATGAGCCTGAAGAGCCGACCGTTAGTCAAAGCAGTGGGTTAAAACATAGAGCAGTTGCAAAACCATAATCCAGAGGCTTTTCATTCAAAACAGATGGTTAAGTGTGAGAACCTTTGTGTATGTGTCCACCAAGAATCATAATGGTCCTAAGTGGCTTGTATGACTGTATATGTAAAATAATAGTCTTCTTTGCTCTTGTTTATCTCAAATATTCTGTTAATGTTTCTTATTCAGTCGTCATATTAAATATCAAATCTCTCCATAAAGTCTTTATATCCAATTTTTTAAGATAATGTTTTGTCCATTTAGCCTTTACACGATAGTAGAAACATTGGGGGTGAGACAGAAAGGGCATGACATGCAACGAAAGTACCCTCTTAAACCAGGGTGGTTGTGGTTATGTGGCACGAGCATCAACCATTAGATTTTAACATGGCATTGTGATAAAAGGAGCAGTTTTACAACACTGATTAATAATAACGAATACAGATGGAGAACGCTGCACCTTTAATCACAATATAAAAATCATACAGCATTTGGTCTCCTTTGACTTAAACACTTTTTCTTTTACCGTCTATGTGCTAGATGCAAAAAATAAGATGCAGCAACATACCTCTAGTTCACCATTCTCTGCAGCATCGTGTAGTGGGGTTCCTCCCCAGTTGTCAGTGACGATCTCTCCACCGTGCAGTAGCAGCCAGCTGAGTACCTTTGCATGGCCACGACTGGCTGCAAAGTGCATGGCTGTGGCCCCATCACTATCTCTGTCTGTCAGGCTGACCTCCGTGAAGCTCATCTAAGGGAGGATATTACCACTCTCAGCATTACACGAGTTTAGGGAGCCCCTCCCGTTATTGCACAGCAAGATGTTTCTTCACTACAGCTCATCACAGTTTGATGTTTGTAATAAGACGACTCTGGTAATTAGGTAATTAGTTAGTTACTAATTTACACAGGAAATGAACAAGTAAGTCAGTCACAAAGAAATACAAAGGGAAATTATTTATTTACTTATAGCTGCAAAATTCCTGAAGTTTACCTTTACCACTGAGCAGTAAATTGTAGTTGTTTTGTAAAACATTATCTTTGATTTAACTGTTACAGATAGGTGAGGAACATGATTTCTGTATTGTATTCATTCAATTTCATTTCAGTTTACAAAAATCAGTTTTTTTTTATTTCTATGGTTATTTTTTCGTTTCACATTTCATTACACCTCGTGTTTTTTAATGCTAGAGGATCATCATCTTACCAGGCATTATATGAAGCCATTCTTTGCTAAAAGGTTTGTAACAGTGTTAGAAATGTTAGATTCATATACTATTCTATATAGTAAGTATATGATGTGGTTGATCAATAGTGTTCTTTTATTCCAACATACCAACCAGACGATAACTGTGTTGTGGCCCATCTGGGCAGCAGCGTGCAGTGATGTCATCCCATCATTGGCTCTGATACTTGGATCGGCCCCACAGTCCTTCACCAGGTATTGGACAACCTCCAGATGACCTTCCTGGCAGGCCAGGTACAGCGGTGTGGCACCATTTTTAGTTTGGGAGTTGACAAAGCTGTGGAGGGAATGTATTTGAATTAGTGTTTAGGAATTATTGCCCTTTTAAAGGCTGAAAGATAATTGGCCATCTGATGACAAGCAGTTTCATAGCAAGCTGTGGCCTGGTAGAGCTGGTGTTTGCTCTTAGTTGTTCACTGGAATATGAGGTCGTCTATATGCAATTAAAGAAGGCTTAAGCTGAAAAAAACTAAATAAAAATGAAACATAGCAAAACAATTTCCACTTTGTTGTTGCTGCGAAGTTTTGCTTACAATAAAAATGTTCCATTTTATTCTTAAATATATTTGGTAGATTTCCCTGGTTCATTTATCTCACCTATTTTTATGGAAAATGTTCTAAAACATTTTTACTGTAAAACTCTATTGACACCAACATATTTTTAATAGAAAATGTACTGATAGGGAAAACTGGTGGCATCCTTCCAATAAAGAGTAGATCAAATAAAAAATTAAGCCATTTGTTCCACTGTTACTAAAACTTAAAAACAATATCGCAGTTATTTTATCAGAAAGTGTCGATTAAGTTGGAACTCAACAGGCTTTGACTATTTTACCATACAGTTATTTTGAGATGCAGACAATCGTGACACAGACTCAAATCCCGCTCTCCTTTATTTCCAAACACCCTTAGCTCCACCTCCCATAGAAAAGCTTTTCAATGCTTGTATTCCTCCTTGTCCCAGATCTTTAAAGTCACAGCGGGAGGTCAGGGAGTGAACAAGTGCTTCCCCACTAAATCCTATAAGGTCGAGCTTTATTTGGACACTGACAAATGAGCAACGAGTCTCCTAAGAGGATTACCACTCCACGGGCTTTGCCCAACTTGCTGTGTGTGCCCAAGATGGATGGAGTAGATGATTGTGGGAAACGAGAGGCAGGGCTAAAGTGGACATGTGGATGCTGTAGACACAAACATGACCCTGCCAAGCTTTCCCCCAGAAGAATGTGTCTCAGTGCCAGTATGCCACGAAATTAAGAGCCCATATTAAATCTGTATGTGGACAATGACCTGCTTTGGTCCAAATCTGAATTTGAGGCCGTCCCTGCTTTTATCTTGAGCCAGAAAAGAGATGCGTAAGAAATCAGTGAAATTTATTTGGCAGGCCAGTGTGAGTGAATGAGGGACACTTTCCAAGATAAAACACACACACATTAAATATTTCAAAATAAGAGTGGTAAGTAATCTTGCAGTTCTGTCACCAGGAAGTGGGTGAACAGATTAACTATTCATGAGCGTAACCAAAGTGGGCTGAAGTTCATCTGTGCACTGAGGCCCATGTAGGAAAGAAGCTTACATTTGTCGCTAATCCTAGCCACAATTTATGTGTGAGTGGCGAAGTTGAGGCAAGATGGACATGTTTCTAACAAAGAGCACACTACTTTTGTTACAACTTTCCCATGTGAAAAGGACTGAACACTCTGGTAAAGAAGTGCTTTTGAATATCGGATTTAGATTTCATCGAGCTGAGAAAGAGGTTACCCTTGTGTGACGACACAAACGGCAAGGATCACAAGGGGTGGTATTTGTCCATCAGTTTGTCATTCAAAGGGGAAAAATGCTCTCTGAAATGGTAGACATTTGATATATTTCCAGTTCAGCTCCGATGATTACCTGAGTAATTGTCTGTATGCTGCACCCACCCCCCTCCTTGTGGACTGTAACAAAGACCAAGGTTATATTCATTACAAGCAAAGTAATTGATGTCACACTAATAGTCTTATTACCCGATAAGGGCTTGTTACCATAACAATGGATTTTCCTGTTAAATAATGAGGAGTGATGTGGAGAACTTTACCTTTAGTTAAGGATATTGCACCAGTGTGTTGTATATGAAATTTTAAAGGTTTTGTATATGTTTAAGCTATAGTCAAATAGGTATTATTTAATTTAGCCACAGCTGTTGACAGAACTTCAACGTAGGATAAGGACAAGAGGCCAAAACATAGGAACACTGGATGTGGTCCTAAATTCAGGTTATATGGTATATTGCAGCTACAGGTAATCATACACAAAACAGCAAGGTGTTCACGTTAAAGTGATCATCTATTACACCTTTAAACACATGTTTTAACATAACACTCTTCCAACAGGCATCTGAAAATTGCACGTCACTTACTCAGTTTAAACCTCTTGTTGTAAAAGAGGAAAGGCTTTTCATCCAACTTGTACCAAGAAGTTACTAAGAAGATTAAAGATGAAGAAAATAAACTCCGCCACTGCATGAGGAAATAATAATTCCCTTATTTACTTTACTTACTTTGAAGTTAACACTGAATTCTGACTGAATCAGAATAAAAAATAATTTCAACAAGTGAAAGTCAGAGCTCTAACTGAGAACTTTTGAGCTCTTATGTTGCTACGCAATGAGCATCAGACCTCATTGACTTCAGTATTTTAGCTGAATACAAGTGCTGGGACTACATCAATATGCAATTCAGACATTTTCTTAAACAGGAAAAGATGGACGTTTACATGTAAATTAATTGTATGCATGAAACTTTTTGTGTGTGTTTACAGTAAACAAATGGACAGCTCACTTTCTAGAATTTTCTAACCTAATCAACCTTCTGAACTGCATCTAAGAATTATGGCTTGGCCAAAGATCTTAATCTGCGCTAATTGATTGCATAACCTGTCTGTAGCCTCCTCTCTCTTTGGCTCATACTGTGTGTGTTCCTGACGCTATCTGCAGAGGCACAGCACATGAACATGTTGGTTTAGGTTCACTGGGATAAACGGGCGGGAAAAGCTAAAATATTAGGAAACAAAGCCGTGTGTGCGCTCCCCCCGATCTTAAAACAAAAGGCACTGGTGGCATAATGAGAAAAAAATTGCAGGCGACTACAAACAGCAGCAGTTAAACCAGAAGCGCTCTCCCAATTCTGTGGATTCAGTTCACTCTGGACTTTTGAGAAATGCAAGTCATTCAACACATCGCATGTTTGTGGAATTGTGTTTGCAATATAAATATAAATAAATAAATGTGCCACACACTGGATATGTGCATACTGCTTGTGGATTTAAGAACAAGACCTTTGTAGATTCTTTCTTGCATTTTTCATATGCAAGATATGTCATAATAATGTTACATGCCTTCAAAAAGCCTATATTGATCAGTGTTTCTAGGCTGTGTAGGGTTAATAGTGTGAAGGGGAACTTACTTTAATATAATCACACTATAATAGAGAATGCAAGAAATTTTCTGGTTTTCTGCATTAATTGGTCATAAAATGTGAACTGAAGTTTAACAAAGTCACAAATCTCAACAAACCCATTCTTTCTATGCTTTAACAGTCACAATCCTTCATGTCTTGTCAGTGAAATATATATTTTTTTTTAACTGGGGGAACCACCGTTTTGCAATAGTATCATTCAAGTTGTTTTTTGTCTGTTGTTGCTTGTTTCCTGTGGATGTAGTACCACCTCCATGATGATGAGGATTTTCAAGCAGAGCAAACTGAGCCATCAAATTACTCACTCACACAAATGTGTCTTCTAACAAACCGTGAAACGAGAATGCTATCTCTGTGCCATTCCAAACTACGGCCAAGTCTAGTGAGAAAGCAGCCAGTCTTTTCAAACGGATTTGTTTTCCTCATTATCTTATCGCACGTTGGCGCTACTGTGTGTTGCTGTGGAGATGGTGGTAAACAGCATCAGTGGGAGAGGTGGTGGAGAAGAGTGAATGGGGCCTGGCTATCAGGGAGCTGCAGTGTTGCTGAGACTCATTAAATTTTCAACAGCTATGCACCTGTCTGGGGTGTAAGCAGACAATGTTGTAAGTGCAGAACATGGACAAGCTCTGCATCCTCGTGGTCTGCAAAGTCAAAACAATCAAGATGTGTAGCTTGTAAAAACAAAGGTGTAGATTAATTATATTCTCAGTTCTTTCTGCAGTGGTCATCGTTGTTGATAAAGTTTACTCCAGCACAAATATCCATCAAGTCAATGGTCGAGACCAATTTTTCCTTTTACTGTTTGGTAATCAGATGGGTGTTGCTATATTGCTTAGATCAAAAAACAAAAAAACAAAGTCACTGTCCTCAGAACAGCATTTGTTGAATACTTTATAGGGAGGCATCCAAGCTGCTGAGTAGTCATGAAATGTGAAGAGTTTCTCTAGAACACTTTCTCTTACAGCGTTAATACAAATACTTGCATTAGCTACAACACAGCCCATTCGCCGGCTTGCAATGTCTAACCCATAATCTTTGAAGCATATTGCACTGAAATAAGTGGGAACATAAAAAAGCACACATTCACATTGGTAGAGCAGCTTATGATGGATCTCGGCTGGTGACTCGGTGAGACTCGTGCCAAAGTGATGCTTTCTTCCTGTACATTAATACAACGTGGCCTAAAAGCAGCTGGTAACCGCAGCGCTAATTCTGCCAAATCAGCACTTGAATTATTATCACACCTCTTATCGTAACCAAAGCCAGCCTTTTTGGTGTTTGCCGCAGAAAAACCCACCAAGCTGTAAAAAGGAGTGTGGTGACTTTAAGTCTGTCTCTGTTTTTAGCAGACAGCACCTCATAACTATGTAACATTTGTGGCATTAGTTGGTGCTTGTTCTGTATTCACAGCTGTGTTTGATCACTTTACGTCCTCCTGACACCCTTTGGGTCTGTAGCAATTATAGGGTCTTTATGGGTGGGTGTTATCTCTGCAGGCACCAGGGGTCTGTCACTGCACTGATTAAGGAAAATATATTGTCATAGGGTAATCACACACACCAATACACACATTGTACTAGCACTGCAGTGATCAGTCCATTGACTGATTAATTCTTGTTACTTAATCAAATAATAGAAAATTATTGGGTGAAATTTAATACAGTTGCTCTACTTTAGACGGGTAAAGTAGATTATTTGTCACTTTCCAAACAAACCTGTAATAATTGGCTGGAGGACCTCGAATACAACAAAATAAAAATAGTCTGTGTTGAGTCAGTTTTTGCAGGCACATTATATCCTCCAGTCTGCTTTTTCAGAGATTGGTTTTTAAACACTATGCTGCTCTTACCTTGGGTTTTGCGCCAGTAACAATCGTAGAGAGGACAGGTCTCCCTTGGCAGCAGCATAGTGAACAGCTAGGGCACCTGTGTCAGTGGAGGCTCCCGGGTCCACCTCACCACTCTTTAGCAGCCAGTCAGTGATCTCGTGGTGGCTGAAGCGGGATGCAAGGTGCAGAACAGTGGCACCAGAGCTGTCCCTGTCCTGCAAAACAATTAAAAGAGCTCAAGTATAGGTTTCTGAAATTAAATGTCCCACTGTATGCTTTTAATATTTGATTCAAGACCTGGACCAATCTCCAATAGACAATAAAAAAGGTTTGCTCTTTGAACAGATGTGTATTAATTAGGCTGTAGTCTGCCACAGTGGGGTGCCTCAAATGAACATCAGATAAAATCAGCATCACAGTTCAGTAACACAAAGCTTAAGACACAATAGTGAAAAGTGGAAGCTGTAGCATTATTGACAAACCACCAGTTAGACTGCAATGCAGGTAGTAATTGATAGGTTTAGTAAATGTCAGCCAAGTATGTTATCAGTCAGTAGGTGGCTTGGGATTGCTCCTCTGTGGTCTGTCGGGGAGCCCTCAACATACTTCTTTTTAACGACGATATAAAACAGATCAGCACCATGTCTTAGTGATGAGCAGTGTCATCTCAGACCAGGAACTTTCTGTGGATAAATCTGAGCTTGCAGCTTGTGTCTTCATATTGTTGAATTGCAGGGTTTGCGTGCCTGTGTGGATTTGCTTCTATAGTCACACGCTTCACACTCACGTTGTAGTGTATAAAGATGTTCTTTGGACATCAGTAAAATACAGCAGTCTCCTTCCTAATGCCTGCAGCATTCAGGCTGAGCTCTACATTGCAGACATGTAAATGAAGTAATTGAGTCATAAAAGCTCATAAGGTTTATTGCACGGTACCATAGTAGTTGTATCATCATATCCAACTACTTCGTCATCTCTATTTGTCTCCTTCGGTTACACTGTTTAAAGGACATTACATTTGCAAATGCAGTTTTGCATACTTCATTACCATGGAAACATGACGCAGCATAAAGCACAGAGTGTTCAACTAGAACAAAAACTACAATTTACAAATGGACAAAGTACATGGAGTACTTCTATGAGGGTGTTTCTGGTGCCTAGAGGGACAGAGGCTGAGGTCATGGTGTCAGAGTAGGCCTCTAAATATGTCTCATCAAACAGTTAAAGGTTTGCTTCTGAACAGGACACACAGGGTTTTCAGTCAGACTATTCTACGGTTACCAGGTATTAATGCTACTTGTTAGTAGTGAATTTTTGAATGAGGTCTAACTGTTCCGTACGTTAGATAAACGATGATGGTTTTACACTATCAGAAAATCAGGGACCAGAACTGAATAATTGTGTCACATGTAGGTTTTTCATTGTTCTTGTGGTCAGTTGAGCACTTGTGAAATGCCTGTTGAACAGTGACTGAAAACATCCTTTAAAATATGTTCCATCTAACATAATTCTTATTTAAAGATGGATGTAATGTATCGGATAGGTCCCTCTCACCTAGAAACCATGCCCTGAACTCACTTTATGCAAGTTTAGTTTCAGAAGCATTTACTTTTTGATATTGCAAAGCCTGTTATATTATTTATTTATTCTTATTTTCTGTGCCCAAGTGAATATTTGTTGAAATAAGTCAATAAAAAGAGGTCTGTAGAAACTGTGGGTTTTTTTTTACGCACAAACCTCTCCACTAAGATTGGTCATAATAACCTACCGCAGAGACACTGGGCCCTAGGTGTAGAGCGTATGGAGTAACAAATAATTGGGCTACTGTCTGCGGCTAAACTAGTCCATCTGTGGCTCAAATACCTCACCTCTGGCCTACAGCCACCCTGGGTCAGCAGCCACTGTAAGCAGGCCAAGTTGCCAGTGGCTGCTGCATCATGCGCCGGACTTGCCCCGTTGTTCGCCAGGCAGTTTCCCAGCAGGCCTGCCTCCTCCACCAAAAAACGCAGACAGTTCAGTTTCCCTGCCCGGGCTGCGTGGTGAACCGGCGATGCCCCCAGCACGTCCCTGACGTCGTCCGTCAGCGCTTTCGCAGCTAATTGCGCCTTCAGAGTGTGCACGTCTCCCTGCCTCGCGGCGAGCAGCGTCCTGTCCCCCTCCGCCACCATGACTGCTGCGGAGCGCACGACTCCTTCCTCAGGTGACCTGCGTGGAGCCCGTTGACTTCACCGTGTGGATGGGCTCAGCATAGCGTTGACAGACTTCCAGATCGTCTCAGTCAGTCAGTTATTTGTGTTTGGTGAAAATAAGTTATCGCTCCAGGGTTTTTCCTCACAGCGGTGTGTTCCAAGCAAAACCAGCTCCCATTCACGCGCAGCACATCTTCCTAACGACACCTTTTACATGTTGAACAAACTCCTTCTAATAGTCTGTCTGAGTGATAACTAACCTGCGCGGTGTGTTTGGCCTGATGACGTGGTTCAGTTATCCGCTCTGTTTTCTGGCGACTGCGTGATGCTGAACACCTGTTGCGCAGGTTCGTGTTGTCGTGCTCAGTAAACTACTTTTTTGTTGTTTACCCTTTAAAAACGAACGCGTGTCATGCGCCTCAGACAGTGTTCCGCAGTGTTTTCTTCTTATAGCAGATGGCGACATGGGACTGAGAGCCTGTTAAATAATCCATCAGGGGGAGGATCGCTGAACCTGTTACGGGTTGTTGCTTTCTGGAAATCGGCTCAGAAGTTAAAGGGGCAGTACGAAGAGACACTTAAAAAATCTGACTATAGTCCGACAGGGAAAGTTATACAACTGTTGGCGGTGGGTGTCGGTCAACTAGACCCACGGCGAGATACTAATTCAGCGATGGGCTTTTTGAACGCATGCCCAGACCGTGGCTGAGTAGCCAGCCTATTCAGCATCAATTTTACATATGGCAGTGAAACTCTCATCTGCAGACAGCTCATACACCGTAGAGGTCCATCTGGTGGCCTTTCATAAAACTGTAAACTGCCAAGGACAGCAGAGTAGAACATAAACAACTGGTGTATTTAACACAATAAACGTCTTCTAGTGTCAGTGTGATGGTTTATTATTATAATGCATCTGTCACGTTTCCTTTCTGTGGCTGTAAACAAAACGGATTGTTTTCCACGCTGAGTCACAATATAATACGTCTGTTATTTGGTGATTTTAGTGGATATTTTGTATGCAGAGAGCTTTGTTAGTTTTTAGCTGTGAGTGAGATTAGACTGCATAACAGACTGTTTTAATGAATTTGTAAATCACTATAACATCGCTGTAAGGAGACGAGCAAATCCAAGCAGTAACATGCTGTTTCTCATTGTAACACCTGCAGCATTTTTAATTTTATGATATTGTTTGGTAAGTAAGACGGAATAGTTTAAATCGACCTGTTTTGGTCTGTTTAAACATGTTTGTCTGAGGGACCGAAGTTGTTCTGTGGTTTCAGTTGGCTTGGTTGGAAATGGAAAAGAAACATAATAAAAGTAAACATCAAAGCACAAGTAGTTTTTCATGCACTATCTTCACAACATCAATGCTGTTTTTTACTTATAATTTTGTTCATATCCCTACTTTATAAAATAAGTAACTTTATTTCAACCTCTAACCTCTGTTTTTTTCAGGACATTCATCACCACCATCCCAGAAGAAAGAACCAAAGTCAGACGGGGTTCAGTTGTGCAGATAATTGTCTTTCAAAGGTAAACATTTGGGTTCATAGGACCTCAGCTACTTACTAGCTATAGTTCTTTTCTGGACTGTTTTTACTTCCTCTTTCAGGAAAAAACATGCAGTTCAACACACACAGTGCGAAGTCAGTTTGAAAAAGCTCTTCTATCTTTTACAATAGGAAATATAAAATGTAATGCTTCATGTTACCAAACGGTGGCAGAAAAGCTCAGTGCTCCTTAGGTACATCCACACCTGCAGAGGAGCGACCTGTCAAATCAACATTTTGCTTTGACGGTAAACATCAGAGCAACGACCAAAAATAAAAGAATCAAAAAACGCATTTTGGTTAAAAAACGAACCAATTTCACTGCTGCAAAGGCAGATATTAAATGGTGTAATATGGTATATTGTTTTTCTTTTACCGACCACTCATGATCAGTGGTATATCTATTTAACATATTTTCATTTATTTTGTAAAAATAAAATCACACATTTTTTTATGTTGAATGCTGGGTCGCGCGCCAGGTTCCCCATTTTCTGACTCTTCACAGTTTAATAGGTTGATCGATTTCTTTCGCTCAGTCGGCTTCTGCAGGATGTGGGGGTCTGGTGGGGTGGGGTGGGGGTGGGGGGCGCAGGGTTATGGGTGAGACTCGTGCTCGGCGCGTGCCTCTCTGGTCCATCTGTTGATGTTCAACTGTCATAGACACCACGCGCCCATATTAAGGAGAAGAGGGGGGATTCCCCCCGGACGACTCTGACTAATTGTACAATTCCCCAAAGGAAATGGACAATAAAAACTCCCCAACACGCTTGAGATGACACTACATCCACGCTGGTACCACCCGGAATCTCTCTATTTAGAGAATATCCAGCGCTAGGCATTAAAACCTATGCTGTATTTTAATTTAAAGTCATTTCAATAATAATTATTTGGGCGTACTGTTTTAATATTGACTATATTTATTCAGACCTATATATATGTTTCCATACAGAACTCCCTGAACTGCTCCTGTGATAACTCAGCGTATTGTCCATATAGCAGATTTAATTACTTATGGTGCTAAATAAATGCCCATGGGTTAAAACAATTACTATTCCTGATTTACATGGGACAATTTATAATTTATTTATTTGTTATTTATAACGGCTATAAAGATCACATTTTTGTGATCTTTATAGATTATTTATTGTGTGTGTTTATTTCTTGTCTCTTTGGTAAATAAGGTGCAGACATAAGACACAGACTATGCCTTGAGTCCAGCTGCAGCCTAAGCTCTAGTTTCTATAATGAAGGGTGTAACACACGGTTATCACGCAGGTGGTCTGGACTCTGTTCCCAGGGTTCCCAGGGAAAAGACGCTCCCACATCCCTTCAAGCAATCAGAAGCTAAATCCCTGTTGAATGGAAAGGGGGCTGCCAACGGTTTTCCTACCAAGCCTGGGAAAGTTGGGATATTTCTTGCACGCGTCAGACGTGCGACAGTTATTCAAATTAGACTCAATTATTCAGCGCGTGGGCCCCGTCTATTGTACTGTCGCATCTGCTTCTGCGCGGCGGGAACATTCAAATCAGGATTTTTTTGTGCCCAAGTTGCTTATTACCAAGCCTAACAACCAACTGTGTGTTTGCAACACACATAAGTAAAAAGTACCAGAAAGAGCTGGAGAATATCGCAAACATTCATTAGATAATGTAAAATATCTAAAACAAACACTAAAATCCTAAATCTGAGCGTTCACACTGTTCATAGCCAGTGGTCACATCCAATATAACACTTATGATCGACCCACAGCATCTATATTAGATGATGACTATTGATTTGATTTTATTCTTCATTTTAGACCTATAGTCATAGAAAACGTCTCTCACGGCTCAGCTCGCTGGCGCGTGCCACGAGGTCATTGGTTTAGCTGGAGTAAACCTGGGCGCGTGCAGGGACCTCGCCATCAGTCCATAGAGAAGCGTGGGTGTATTATTATTATTGTTATTCTTCTTATTGTTTTTAATATTATCAATCACTGGCAATATTTCCACAACCCCGAAAACACACCGCAGTTGTTCGTTACAACTGGTAAAAGTATGTTTGGTGGAAAAAAATAGAAACACCAGACAGAAGTAACTTTATTAAGCCGTTGAAAGAGGACAAAGACACACAGAGACGATTCTTTATTTATGTCACCCTCCCATTCCTAAACGTAGTCTCCTTCTTTTTTTGCTGAGTAGAGGCTTATTATACAGTGAGGTCTTTCAGTCGTTCTCCTCTCTTGCTTTCTTGTATTGGGATAAATTCTTGCTGATGCTGTAAATATATACAGAATAGAACATGATACAATAAAAGCATTAAGTACATCGTAAAGCAGTGTGATGCATTCCCTTCTAACAATAAAACATTGGTAACCTTACACATGTAAACCTATTATAAGTATGACATGGAGGCACAAAAAACAAGATTATTATAGATAAAACATTTTCCTGAATGCTATAGATATAATAAATAGACACTACAACTCTATTCCTTTAACAAAGTCTGGTTTGGCTATAGCCAGCACTATAGTGCTTCACGTCATGTAAAACATAACATTTGATGTTCTGCATAAAACGTATATATACTTTAATTGGTTTTACTTTGCATTTTGATGAACAATGATTTGCTGATATGTGGAGTTATTTCCACTTCCTCACTCTGCACCTTGATCACAGATTCCTTGTTCATCTTAAAGTTTATCACAGTGTTATATAGATGACGGCAGGGGATTTTAGGGGGATGGCAGTTTAAAATCCTCTGATTTCATTTTAATTAACACCTTCTCTCAGCTCCTAACCGTGGAAAACCTTTTTTTGATTTTAGGCTGTTTTAAATATGATGATGTCTTTAACTAACCATCTCCAGATTGATTTAAATCATATTTTCACCATAATTTTAGATACATCAATAATATAATAACAGCTATAAATCTCTTTAGGTCTGAAATAAACTGTGGTTGTTACTATAAGTGCTTCCATATCCTGCTGTGTTTCAAGTTGTCCCTTCAGTCTTTCTCACTGCCTTGAGACATTAGGTGGACGTCTGCTGTCCCCTTGAACTTACCACTCATGCACGATGTCTCTCCCACTGCGACCCAGTCATCCGTGAGCTGCAGTGAGAATTTCTATGGTCAGACTTTCTCACAGTCGAGCTCGTTAACTGCTCACAGAAACAGGACAACTAATTTGATAAGACGGGTTTTAACAATAGTGTCTACAGTGAAAAGTCAAAGGTTTGGACCCACTCTGTTGTGATGTCCTGTAATTATGGTAAATGTATTGAGTTTTAATTGATTTTGTGCCTTGACTGGTTTAATTTCAGAATACATTAGGTCACACTCATCACTTTTAGTTGCTGCATAAGTTTGCATCAAACATCTGTGCAACAAGCAATAGTTTATACGTCATACATGAAATGTAAATCTGTAATATAGAAGCTTAAGCATATAAGTAGATTTTAGTATTAAGACTAATCCACAGTTACATCTTACAGCAGCTTTGATTGGACAAATATCATGATTCAATTTGAGACACAATTGAATAAAATATTGACATATTTCTCTACAATAAATCAATTATCATATTGCAGAAACCTGAGGTGAAGGAACATGGTTTGAGATGTAATAAAGACCACAGTGTCAGGATAAATCAAATCACATATACTACAGGAGTGACATGTGGTCAAAGCACAAACCTCTATAAAGATAGCACTTATCTTTAAAAAGGACAAATAACATACCTGAGCGTGACTTGGTTGCTCCTGTGCTCCGCACTAGCAGGTCGTTGCTGCATGGTTGGAGGCTGCAGTTGTATTGAGCGCCCTTTTACAACACGAGGTTTAGGGCTCGGTGACAGAGACGCGTTGTCTTTGTGGGCGGACACCTCTAACACGCCACGCCCCCTCACACTGTGGCACTGGACAGGAGGATGCAGCACAGAAAATCTACAGGATATTAAGATTTTGAAGTGATTCATAAATCTTTTTTATTGATTTCCATCAGTCGACTGATTACATTTACACTTGTATTTGCTAATCTAATTTTCATCTCATTTCAAGACAAAAAACGTGACTGTCCTGTTTGTCGTTAAGACAGTTTTAAACATAAAAACACATATGTGTATAGATGTCTTTGCTTTGGTAAATCCAAAATGGCAGCAAAGTTCTTACACCCATAACAGTTTGAACAGCAACGAACACATCATTCACATGTAGTGATGCTTTTCCTTATTCAACTTTATCAATGTGTATATTATATTAAATTATATTATATAACGTGTTGCTGTAATAATGAAAGCTAAATATATCCCCCACCTCCCCTAATTTCCCCCCTGGACAACTGTTAATGGCCCTTGTCTCTGTAACTTCACATCGGAGCAGGAAAACCATCTGCTGCCTTTGTGCGGCTGGCTCGTGCTGTTCTCGTGCCCCTGATGTGGCAGCACAATGAATTCCCCTCAGAAATGCGGCGCTCAAAGATCCCAGCAACAAGCAGCCTGTCCTGCGCGTCCCACTGTCCCCTGGTAACTGGGCCCGCTCCGGTCCTCTCTGCTGTCTCTCTTACACTGAAGCACGCATGTGAGGGACATGTCTCTGGAAACGACAGCCATTGGTGGAGGAGCTCAGGCGACGCGATTCGTTTTACCTATGACAAGTTTGACGAACCAAACAAGTGTTCGCCACCAGATGTGCGCCGTGTCCTGCAGCTTGGCTTTTGGCTTGGTTAGGCTTCTCTGGATTTTCAAATCCCGTCTGAGCCATCCCCCTAAAATATGCGATGTAGGCCCAGAACAACCCAAACATTTCCCCCCTTCTCTGAAACTACAGACGACGCCAGGCTTGATGCTTTGCATCGTAATAAACTTCATATTGGAAAGAGCATAGTGACAATAAATGTAATAAACAGTAAAGCGTCTGTAAACTAACTAACGAAGCTCTCTTAGTATTTGAAAACGTTTTCAAGTCTTTGTCACTTCCTCAGAGAGGATCTCACATGTTATGTTCTATAAAACATGAAATAGTTTATTTATTATAATAAGATCTTCCTACAAGCTTGCATTTATATTCATGATGTAAAAAAAGCTACGTAACACCTTAGACTACGGAGTCGTCTCCTATAATTATTTGATTATTGTGAAATCTCAGTGTTGTTACCATCTCATAACCACGCTACCTACCGCAACACCAGCGACCCAGCAGATGCGCTCCGCGCGTTGTTTCTGGCGTGGGAAGCCTCCTGGAAACTTTTAGTTGACTCTTTTTTTCCTCCATCCTTACAGGGAGACGTGCAGTGTCGCGTCACTTGTCCTCCACAAAGAGGACAAAAACACATTTCATATATTCTCCACTAGACTCTCATCCACCGTATGAAGCTAAAGATAAGACATTAAAAAGATGCACATGGTGAGAAAGGGAAACGTAGGATGTAGTGTGTGCTGGTGAACTAAATTGTCTTATTGAGTCTATTTTCCGTTTTATTTAATCATTTCTCTTTAAAGTACAGAATACAACAGTGATAAGTGGACTTCTTGCCAATATCCCAAAATAATAATTATCAGTTTACTCTGTTTTCGTTTTTAGCCACAGATGTTGTTGTTCTCAGCTGCTCTAAGCTGGAAGGATGATGTTTGTAACTTTGAAGTTGTTGAAGTAGGGTTGACTTAAATGTCTTTTTACAAATGATCTTGTGCAAAGTCAGAAGTTGTGTTTTAAAATTAGGTTGAGCAATCTCTTACTTGTACATGTCGTCTTATCAATATCTGTTTTCATCTCATGATCAATAGCCTACTAACTCTCGTCTAGCCTCTGCTGTCTCTATAAGGCGCCACAGATCTACTTTATGACTTGTTTAGATAATGCTTTACCAAGTGATAGCAGTTAGAGGGGTTTAGAAAGCACAGGTATAAGCTGCAGAGTTGTATCTGATGATGCTTGTGTTAGATAAATAGATGTGCGTTATTATTTTCTCTTGCTTTCACCTCGGTGCTAGAGAAGCGACATGTACTGTCAGGGTGACTTAGGAGCCAGAGAGCAGGTCCACAGGCAGCTTTTACCCATCAAAACCCTCAAGGGGCAGCTGTGGATCAAGGAGGTAGTCACCTGCCAAGCGTAGGATCGGTGGTTCTACTCCCGGCTCCTCCTTTCATGTGTGTCCTTGGCAAGACACTGAACCTCGAGTTGTGTGAGTGTGTGAATGAGAAGCAGTGCTTTTATGAAAACTAATTCTCACAAAACAGCACCTGGTAGCGACCTGGTGGCTCAGTGGTTATTCAAAGATTCAAAGATTCAATTCAAAGATTCAAAACACTTTATTAATCCCAGAGGGAAATTGTTTTGCCATGAATACAGCCTCTCTCCATATAAAAGATTAGAAATCCCACCACAATAGGTAGCACCAACAAAATATAAATATAAAAACAACAGCCATATAGGCACATAAAAATAAACAACATAAACAACAAGATACTTCCATCTCTAGCGTTGTTGTTATCCCTCTCTGCTTAACACGAGGCAGGAGAGGAATTGTAGAGTTTGATGGCCACAGGAAGAAATGATTTCCTGTGGCGTTCAGTGGAGCACTTGATATTGATGAGTCTCTGGCTG
>JAUMHF010000024.1:7336184-7393490 GCA_032359275.1 Microctenopoma steveboyesi
CTATATCTATATATAGATATATATACTATACTATATACTATATAAACTATAATAATTCTGGTACTTGTTCCCTGCCGTTGAAACGGCAGCCTCGAAACGGCACCCTCGCTTGAAACGGCATTTTAATTGTAAAGCAGTTTAAAAATAACGTGGTTAATCGTACACACCGTGAAATAGAGTAAAACGTTGGCGTGGAAAAGGCAAAAGGACGATTGGAAAGTAAACAAAACAACAATAATTCCAGCAAGATATAGATATAGATATAGATATATATAGATATATATCTATATCTATATATAGATATATATACTATACTATATACTATATAAACTATAATAATTCTGGTACTTGTTCCCTGCCGCATCTGAAAACTGCGCAATACACACATTAAATATACGTGCATTATACAGTATATACATGTTATATATAAATTCGATGTACTTCTTAGAGAGCAATGAGCCCATTTGTTCTAATTCAGTGTAATGTAAATGGGAGTTTTTGTAGATTTAATTTTGATACAATATAGAATTGGTGAAACTTAAAGCTTCTTTACGCACATATTGTTTTTCACCTTTTGGACACAGATTAATATTAGTTTGTTGCATGGAGCATAACGCAGACACGCACTGCAGTTGTTACGCTTGGATAAGAGTAGAAAACAGATGGTTATCTTACTAAATGTGATGCTTTCGTGTTGTACTCATTGAATATAGCCTGCCCAAATAGTTTCGTGTCGGCTTGGGGGCGTACCCGTGACGCATGAAGACTGACGCCACAGACCTGTATATATACCGCAGCTTTCAGCCCTAAGAGACACAGAGTCCTTGGTTTGTGCTTTGGACACTTCTCAGACACAAAGACGACGCTGAAAATGTCTCCAAATATGGCTTGTGAAACTCTCCAGTCTTTTTCTCCACGGGCAACTGTGGCCAAAAGAAAGGAGGCTCTTGAGCTTAGAAAGGTAAGTCAAGCCACTGTATTATGTTTCACTGTCTTAACCATGATCCGTTGGTCGTGTATCCACGGTGAGTGAGTACTAAACATCGTGTGTTTTTTCAGACTATGAAGCCTTTGATGGAAAAAAGAAGGCGCGCTCGAATCAACGATAGCCTGAACCATCTGAAAAACCTCATTCTTCCCCTCACAGGAAGAGATGTAAGTTGAATATTCCAGTTCATGTAGAATTTAACTTTCACATACTCAAGGATTCTTTCAAGTTCATATGTCTAACATTTGCTTTTTATGGTTTTCTCTAGACGAATCGCTACTCCAAGCTTGAGAAAGCAGATATCCTCGAAATGACAGTGAGGTTCCTCAACAACATCCCCCCGGTGAAAATCAAAAGTGAGTTACGGTACCGCTTGTTTAAAAAAAACAGAAAAATATTAAAAGTAAACTTCTATCTTTTATGAAAAATAAAAAAACAAAAATAACACTTTTTTTTAATTTTCAGATTCCAATTACAAAGACGGCTACAAAGCCTGCCTTCAGCGAGTCTCCGCGCTGCTTCCCAAAACCAGCATGGATCAAGACGCGTGCCAGCGGGTGAACGACTTCATCCAGCAGTCCGCGTCCACCACAGTCACCCCCACCTGCCTGAACTGCTGCGCTCAAAGCTCCACGGTTCCTCAGATCCAACAGAAAATCATGAGCCTGAAATCCAGGCTCAGTTCCAGCCAGTTCCGCAGCAGCAGCAGCAGCTGTGTTATGGATGCCGCCGGAGCGCAGCGTGTCCCGCAGCCTGTCTGCGCTGCCATGTGGAGACCGTGGTAGTTATCTCAGCTTGAAGTGGCTGATTCTTCTAATCGCCTGCAAAAAGACTCAAAATATTTGATATGCGGGCAACTTAATGAGAAAGCATCACTTGTAAATATGCAGAGTGATTATCTGCCTCGTTTCCGTTGATGAAAAGCCGGAATTCATCGTGAAATAGTTATGAGTATTGTATACTTGGTTATGCGCACGAGTCTGTTGTCCTGTATAAGTTGAGACGTTTAGACATTCGTATTTTTTAATCTGCATGTATGTATACGGTAAATATTTAGTCCTCCTCGTGGACTGAATGGTTAAGGGCCATTGAAACAGCCCTGTAAGACCCAAAGGGTCAGTATATGTATGAGTTTGCACTACAGACGTCAGTGTCCTGAGTCTGTGCAAATGAAATCTGTAGACATTGTGTGTCACTGTAAGTATCTCTGTTGGGATATGTTTCATTTTTGCTTATTACAGCAAGTGTTGTATCTGTATATATGTCATATAAATACAAATAAAACTACGATTTCGTGGTTATATCCTGTTTCGTTTTATTTGCACAGTGTAAAGTGCTCTATTCAAAAACTGCTGCATTTAATTTGTGCGTAATTGTCCAACGGTCAGAAGCTCAAACGATGGCCACACACAAGGAAAATAAACTGACTGACTGAGTGCACATTTAAATAAAAACGGTAAAGGGCACCAAACACAGTAAAATCAATGTTTCGGTTTTACTCTTTTCCAGCAGGTGCATTAAAAACACTTTTCCAGATTTTCAGAGTTTGTTGAAACCATCAACGTGTTTCCGCACCTCTCTTTAATAACGCGCGCGCGACACTATGATGCAAATTTGAAAAGATCGTTTAAAAAAAGTAACTTCCCAGATTTGTGGTCAAAAGCGCCGCTTCAGGCGGCACGAAATACTCCCTGTGCTCTGATTTTGTTGGAATAAATGCGGTCTCTGCTGCCCTCCTCTGGCGCACGCGGGTACCTCCGGTGTTAGCGCCATCATGCCTCTGACGGTTTCCCTGTGCGAAAGGACCTGGTCACTACTTCTGAGCTCGATGGCTGTTTTGCATCAGACTTGCCTAAAACGAGCTCTGCCTATTTACATATACGTTGCCTGACCGCACACTGCAAAACAAACCCCTCGGCATTCACGTGAATATAATTTCCCTCCCTATGAGTCATTGTTCAAAGAGCTTGTGCCCAGAGCAGCCGCGGAACATCCGAGCTTTTTAATTTCCCGTCGCTTCTCACAGGAGTCTCGCTGCAACACGACACCGGCGGAGCTCGAGACCTAATCGTCGTCATCATGTCGGCACCGCAGGCGCGCGAGGCAGCCTCCTCCCTTCAGCTGTGCAGGTAGGAGGTTTATTAGGAGGCATGAACACACGGGCGCAGAAGCCCGCACATGGTAATGTTTCTGCGCTGTGGAAGGACGAGTGACCGCGTGTGCGTCCTCCGCGGGATAAGAAGTCAGATAATCCGCGTCATGTCCACGTATTTCACACAGAGCATCGCTGTCTGCTTATTCACGCGTCTGTGGCCGACGCTGTTTCGTTTCGGCCGGGTTACAGTCACGTACACGGGGCCGTTTTCAGGTCATTGATCCTGTCGGCTGCTATGACGTCTGCTATGACCTATCTAGCAAGATGAGAAAACTAGCAAGGGCAAACTAAAGCCGCCATCGTGTCACCGACTCGTGAAACTCCAATAAAAGTTAGATTTTCTAACGCGGGGTTTATTTGTCTGAACTGTGGCGTCCACCCTTTATTTATTTATTTATTTTTACTGAGACATAACTAGAAGAAGCCCGAAAACAACAGCCCAGATGCGTGGTGTACAGTGACCGCTGTGGACCCGCTACCTATTAACATGCCTTCACTATGAATGGACTTCATTTACCGACAGCCTCTAGGACAGCCTGTACTTCCGCTCGTCTGTAGGCGGAGCTCTGTCTCAAGTCTACATGTGAATTAATGTGGGAAAAAGAAGAACATTTCAGAGCTGTGTTGAAATGACACAAACTTACACAACTAAACATAGTTTATTTTCTTTCACTGTAGCTGTAAAAGTGACTCATGCCAGCATGTTCTGCTTTGTCGTGTTGCTGGTGTCAGATGTCGACACATTGACACATTGTCGTCACTGCTTTGTGTATGTTTGCGTTGCAGTGTCTTTGAATGTAGATTTCACTGTTGAATCTGTCATGACATATGTGATGACACAAATTTGTTGCCACTGTAAGAAATTCTTAAAAACGCGCACAGCTGTTGTCTTAAGTGATACGGTGATCTACCTGTGGTGATGACACTCCTGATACTAGTTGGGGTTTTGCTAAACGAAAAAGTAGATTTGAGAGGAAAGAATAGTTTTTTTATGATATTTGCAGCTTTTCACTGACTGCTTTTATTAAACTGGCTTATTTTGAAGAGATTTGTAGTAGGAGGCCGATGTGGCCTTTGTATGACATGAACGTACAGCATGATGTCAGCACATTCAACAGGCTTGAAACAGAAACGGTCAATACACATGGACATTGCTTTGTCACAGTCAAAGTCTTTAAAGTTATTATGATGGGATTTGTTTCCTTAAACTTGTCATAAAACAATGGCTGTACTTATGATGACTTCTCCGTTAAGTTTAAACAGTATGAACAACAACAGGTGTGTGTGTGTGTGTGTGTGTGTGTGTGTGTGTGAACAGAGCCAGTTTTCAGCCACTTTGGAATTACTGGGAGTTTTACTTGAGTACATCCGCTCCTCTCACTTGTTTTTATATTTGGTTGCACTTTTTTTTCCATTAATCAGGAGTAAACTAATTTAACACTAGAACTTCAAAGGCGGTGATTTTGACCATTTTGAAATGTAATAACTTTGTTGTAATGAAACCTATAAAACTACAAGATCCTGACCTTTCCTAAATATGTGTATATTTTATTCTAACACCACCCAAATATGATATATAATGAATATAATTTGGTTTTACACCTAACTAACTTTAACACCGGTGTGTATATGCTTGTCTGAACAGTAGTGCATATGTGAGACTGAGTTGTGTGTTTTTCAGTTTGTGTATATACTCTTGTGTTTGTCAAATACTTGCTGCCCAGTGATGAAAGATTGTCAGCCTGAAATACAATTTGATTTGTAGTTGGTCATACACATTCACCTTCGTCCCACTCAGTTGCTGGCTCTTTGCTGTGTTCGTGTCAGGGCTTGGGACAGAAATGACACCAAGACATGCGTTTCTGATGCTAATTCACAGCTTTCGTCATTATACTTTTCAACACAGGTAAACAAAAGACGTTTTGTGTTTTTGATGTTTCCATTTGAGCTACGTCACGGTGTTTTCTGTATATACTGTTATTCTGGGGTCTCGAACCATGCGTTGTTGAGCTGACCTTTGTTGTAATTTGGCGCTGTGTAAATAAAAGCTTTGATGACAGATTTTATTAGTTACCTACTGACTGTCTGTGTGTCAGTGGTGGCTGACATCGTGTTGACACAGTCTTGACACCTGGCATTAACATTAACACTGCTCAGTGTGGCGTGCTCTGGTAGTCGACTGGTTACAGCAAAGGCTCTATAATCACTTGGTCCCCGGTTTGAGTCTGGTTGAGAACCTTGTTACATAACACATCCCATCTCTCTCTCTCTCTCTCTCATCATATGTTTGCTGTCTAACTCTTTATTGTCAGTCGATCAAAAAAAAACACTGCATGTTGTGACTTAACACAACTATGTCAGGACCCCAAATCTAAAAAGAGATGAGATAAGATTTGAGAGTTTAACCTTAAATCCGAGAGTCAGCCAGAGTTGAAAGACGTGTTGCTTTATGCCTCAGAGGGTTGAGGCACCAGATGTAGAGGATATGATGGCAGCAGTGGTGGAGAAATGCCAAGTGAGGCAAATCCAGACAGTTAGCAGAGATACTAGGGAAGGTGAGGATGCTGGACCTGCGCTCCAGATATCAGCTCAGATGGCTGCTTATCTCTGGAGCACAGGGGTTGTGGTTCGTCCTCTATTCCTGTCCGACAGACACACACACAATAGAAATAAAATATTTTTCACAACGCTCCCAGAAATGTGCGGCACCATCCACCATTCAGATAAGAACAAATCCTTCTGTCATATCTGCAGTGTCACAGTAAACCGTTCTACTCTTTACTACAGAATCATGCGGCCTGATGACGCAAATATCGTGGGAAATGTCCACGGCGGCATCATTCTGAAGATGATAGAAGAAGCTGGATGCATCGTTGGGACGCGACACTGCAACACACAGAACGGGGTGAGAGGCTACAACACGTTCCAGCTTTAAACTAGCTTTAAATTACTTTAGCGCGTTGCTGCTGTTGTATAGTTATCAGATCATACGTCATCATAGGATGTGTTGTTCTTACTTATGTGAAACTTTTTTTTTTCCCACAGTGAACGAGAACCTGCGTTTGTCTGGTTTGGTTTGATTTCACCTACAATAACTTTCTGGTTGTTTCATGAACATTTAACCGCATTAAACAGAAAAATGTATATAAGTAATACCTCCATCGACTGCATTGTGTTTTGCTATGGTACTGTCTTCTCTGTCAGGGTGAGAACTAAGTGAGAACATCAGCATCTTTATGCTGATGCTAAAGATTCTTGTGAACAGATCTATCTTTTACTTATTTAGTTTTTATGAATGCATGGTATATTTCATATGAGCGTTGGTTTATAGTTTCTCTTTTGTCCTCACAGGACCGCTGTCTGGCTGCTCTGGTCCGGGTGGAGAAGACAGAGTTCCTGTCCCCAGTGTTCATCGGTGAGGTCGCACATGTCACCGCTGAGATCACATATGCCTCCAAGCACTCACTGGAGGTGCAGGTCAAAGTCATGGCTGAGAACATCCTCACAGGTGACTCATTCTGACACTGGCATTTGATGCTTTTTCCACAGACACACGCCACATAGTAAAGTTGGGGCATTTCTTCAAATGTTCTAGTAGTAGTAGTAGTAGTTAGCAGTTGTTCTCTTCTCTTGGTGTGTGTGCTTGTTCTTTCTCTTTATATTGATGATGCACTTTTTTGTCTTGATGCCGGCAAATCTCAAAGTGTGACATGGAAGGGAGGCAAGTACAAGTTTTATGTAAGAAGTTTCCACTGACCCTGCAGAATGCATCTATTCTTACATTTGTTTGTTTGAATCATTGTGGCACCAGCTTACACTCCCTCTTTCTAAAAAATGCCCAAAATATAAATGGTTGGATTTGTCTGACTAGCAGTGATGTATATTTAGCCTTATTTTTATATTTGCTTCTATTCTACTGGAAAAACAATGCAGTGTTACCAAAACGCCGTGACATTCTGCTGTTTTATCACTAGAGGGCAGCACACAATAAGCAACACAGCTCTTAAAAGCATCAAAGATTGAACGCTGCTCACATGAAGATTTGTGCACGTTCAGTGTTTCCCATGTGATATATGAGAATGCAGGCACACGCGGTAGATGTGCAGGCTTGTACCCACACTGTAAAGTCTCCCTCGAGTAAAGACACAGGCAAGATCACGTCCGGTTGACCGGGCATCATCTATGAACCTTTAAATGCTAGCTGAAATGGCGATGCAAAGACTATTTGAAATAACAAAATGTCTGTACTGTAAAGGCTGGATTTATACCAGAGTAGAAAAAATGAAGTCTACACCTTGTTAATACTTGTAAAGATGCACATTGTCACTGAAATGCTGGTTCTAAAAGAAATTCTGCAAAATGCAGTAGGTGCAGTCTATTGACTTGCAAAACAGGAAATTCTCACTGGACTGTGTGTTTATTTATTAATGAATGCATAGTTAGGAGGTGATGGGGCATTAGAACAACTTATCCATTTTTCATTTTGCGAGATGGACAGAACGAGGGAGAGGAGGAGGAGGAGGCCGGCGAGGAGATAAGCAGACAGACATCGATGGGATAATATCTAATAGAGGCAATGAAAGAGTGAGAGTAGGGAAAAGATAGAAATAAGAATGAAGGAAAGGAGGTGTGAGAAACAAAAGAAGTATCCCCTAGACAGCCGTTGCCGTAGCAACTGGCTTGTACTGGTTGGTTGGTTGGTTGGCTGGCTGGTTGCTGGGCTGGAAGCAGGTTGATGGAGGCAGAGGCAGAGATAGGAGAATACACGTGGAGAGCATACATACATACATACATACATACATACACACACACACACACACACACATACACACATACACACATACATACATACATACATAGGCACTGGCAGGAAGGAACCCAAAGAGACGGGCTCAGGGAGCGTGCTGATGGGCAGAATATACCCAAGGCTCCGTTTCATTTCATGCACATTACAAGTTTTGTTTCTCAGTATATGGAAGCAGAGGTAATGCAGAAAACAAGTATACCCTGTTCTCTGTACTTGTTTACATACTGGGCTAAAGACCTACAACTTCCTTATATATACCAGGTATTCACACACACTTAAACTAATTAGCATTTATGGCAGCGCAGGGTTGTAAATTGTCTAATATAAATATAAATCCAACCCATACAGCTTCATAATCGATTTAAATACTTTATATTACAAAATATTCAATTAGTTGAAATGATGCAAACGTTTCCAGTTGTGTTTATAATTTAGAAGAGCACAGCTGTGCTTGTATCAAACTTCTGAAGTGCAGTAAGATGAATGCAACTCAAGTTTGTGTTGCAGGCGTCAAAATGTTCCTCTGGGTCACAAACTTTTCTGTCGAGCTCTCGGGGGGCTGTGTGGCCCAAACAACATCTGTGATGGGATTTGCTCACTTTATTGTCTAAATGATCAATAGGAACTCTGCCATCACCCTGATTCATGTTTAATGGCATCATGTTGCAGTGTAACAAAAACAGAAGAATAACAGATATTAACCATCATAAACATATATATACGTTACATTTTCTGAAATATCCACATATTATTTCAGATTATTATTAATTATTATTATTGTATAAATCTACATATAATCTTAAATACTGTCAGTTTGAATATCTAGAATGAAGTAGGTCATATGGGCATTTGTTTTTATATCCATAAAAACATATCAATGTCCTTGTGTTTTTATGGATAACGTTTTATTCATTATCCTCAGTAGAATTATTGATTCTTATTTACTGTATGTAGGGAAGTATTGTTCAGCTCTACATGTATAAATTAAATATGTTTTTCATTTTGCTCATTGTGTTTTAGATGCGTAATTTAGCAAAGGTGTGTTTGCATTGTGTGCATATGTCACACGTGATTATGCACTAGATGTGTGCATCTGTACTGTCTATGTGCGAGGGTGTGCATTTGTCTGTGTTTTTACCAGTTTTTGGTCCTTTAAAAAGTTCCTACAGGGGCAGAGGGGGAAGAGAAGATAACGGGAGCAGACATTATTTGCTTCTGTCATGTCGGCTTAGCATCAGGCCTCACACACTGTGGCCCAGTCAGACACGGACGGCAAGTGAATGTACCTGCACACATGCTCTAACACGACGCATGCACATACCCAAAACGCACTGACACACGCGTTTGTGTAGGGACGACCTGCATACATGCAAAAGCTGATCTGATCCAGACACAAAAAGTCACACACCTACACATTCTCACACACAGATGCATGCTGAACACACAAAATTAAGCCATTTTCTTAAAGTGGAATTATAATGAGGCTGGACTGGCTGTTTTTTTTAGTCCAAATATTGATGGATGGCTTGGACAACAACAAAAGAATGCATCTAATTATTGTAGACCTGCATGCATAGTTTGGGTATATACTTTTGGGCATTAGTATGTTTAATAGTGGATCCGTGTTTGTGCAGCAGTGCATGTTTTTACAGCTTTGGGTAGGTGTAAATGTGCATGGTTCTTGTGTACTGTGGCACTTCATATTACACTTTAGGTCCATCCATTTGTGCATTTATACACTTTGTTTTTCACGCGCATGTGTGTGTTGGGGGAGGAGGCAAGCATTCAGGTTTCACAGTCAGGCAGCATCTCGTCAGGCAGGCCTCCCCCCAGGGGAATGATGCCTACTGTGGGCATGAGCCGTGATGATTGTTCGCGCTGGGAGGATTGCACATGCGCACCAATGGACTACACATCGGCACTAACACTTACATTCACACAGAAAGGCACATAAACCCATGTGTGTGAAAAGCACGCATGGATACGTCTAGCGAACAGCACATTAAAATACACCCAGTTTTAACACGATACAGTAGCCTTTCCAGATATGTATACAACTCAAACCTATGATGCTGGCCGTTAACGGTTAATAAGTACACACACACACAGACAAGCACCAAGAAATGAAAATGCCAGAAATACAGATTCTAAATTTCCATTATGTAAATAAGGCTTTTTTTGCGTGCGCACACACACACACACTTACATAAAACATACGGAGATCGTGTCCCCTCGGCACACGCTTGTGCGTGCCTAGACAGAGCTGAGAGCAAAGCATTTTGGGTTGACTCTTAAAATAAACAGTTCTTAAAATACTATGACATTAAATTGAGTGTGTTCCTATACTGTCAGAAAGCTCTGTCCCAGAACTCTAATCCTGGAATGATTTTATCTGTTCCTAGTCGGCTGTAGCATCCACTGTGGGACTGTAGTGTAGTTAAAACTAATAGACCCTTGGCTCAGCACAATGGAAAATCTGTGGTTTTGATCTTAGGGATCAGGCACTAAAATGATATTCACTACACTGTGTCTGAGCCGGGAACATGCTGTTCAGGAAGGAGAAAATAAAACAAGCTGGAGCAAGAACGAAGGATGGATGAGAGACAAAGGGGGAGGCAGGGAGTGAGTAAGCGAGCAAAAGACAGCAATACATCAAATACAACTGCTTGTGGTGAAAGATATAGATGAGGTTGAAGTGGACAGGAAGAGGCTGGGAGGGAAAGCAAGAGGATGAACAAGACTGGATGCTTCTGATTGGAACAGTGGAAATCACTGAGAACATGTCAATAATGATGCCTTAAATATAGTTTAAAGGATGACGAATAAGCGTTGCTGGATGGACATTTACTCTCTTTAACTCTGCTCGTGGGTTAACACCTGATTTGCTAGATTTTTGTTGCTGTAATGAGATGAAGATTTGAACTTTTGGGGCTGACCCAGTGACAGTAGTTAGTTATTTTTCCCCACAGCAGGCAGACGGATTCAGTGTGGTTTCCATTATTGCTGTTCTAAAACCATCATGGTTTATTAATGATTACGCAATCATCAGTGCTTTACATATTGATACACAACACTCCATTAAGGCAGCCAAGTGTTACTTGTTGCGTTGTTTGTTGTGTAATATCATGCACGCTTTTCATTCATGCATTTAGTGCACAAAAAGCTTGGTGTCATTTCCTGGTGCCGTTTGTCTCAGCTGTCAGCGTAGCTATCTGAGTGCCCTTTTACACTCGTGGAGCTGCTTCTTCTAAAGCTGTCACGGGTGAACTTGAAAGCCAAGCAGAAAGCAGTCTCCGTGCTACTAGTCAGTGTATGCAGCACAGTGCCGTAGAGTGTTGAAATTTGAGTGCGCAAAACGTTCCTGCTCACTAATTCATTAATGGTAACTAAGTAGGCCAGCTGTCCCTCCTGCAGTTTGAGACCCCCACTGAATCTAGTTCTCTGCAGTCACCTGTCAAAGATAAATGGCATTGAACTAAATATTCAACATGCTTTAAGCTGCATGTTGTTGCTTGTGGGCTGCTGCAGGTTTGTTTTCCCTGCATGTTACTGTAAGCCTGATGAAGAGTAATATCCTCTGTTAGTAGATGTACTATGAGGGTTGTGTTCTGGTCAAAAAGGTTATCAGTTGCACTGGGAATGGTTTTTAGTTGACTGGGTTATTCCAGTGCCTCGCCCTCCAGCTTTTGTTCTTCTCTCCCTCCTCCTTTTCATCCCTCCAACCTAAACACAGTTCACTCAAAAGGTCCAGCAGGAGCTAATAATAGACTGGAGTCACTCGGTCTTGGTAGAGTCAAGGATATGTAAATATGACTCATTTTCTTCCTGGTTGCCCGCAAAGATGGGAGCCTATGGGAAGAGGAGGAGAGAAGCATGGTTGGCATGACAACGTGGCCTGGCTGTCTGCAGTTTTAACTCTGGTGTAAATGCTAATTTTATTCCCCAAGAGTATCCTGTCGCACAATGTTCCCTTACTCTTCTCTGAACTTCACACTTCGTCTTAAAGTCTTGCACTTGTTTGTAGTTGATCACTGCGATGGCACAGTTGTTAAACATGAACATTGATTTGTTGTATTGACACAGCTTTAAGTATTTGTCTATTTAGTACATGCTGTAGTTATAGTACAATAAAGGGGAAAGGAGCAATGCAAAGATTACAAACCGTTCGATAATTTCAAAGCATAGAGATAAATTATTGAAGCAAAGAAAGCCTCATCCCTCCTAATGAGACACATCAACCCCCTAAACTGATCAGATGGCGGAGCTACAAGTAAAAGCCTTTAACTCCTTAAGACGTGAAGGTGATTTCATTCAAACTCACCGACCCTGCGCTGTCTTATAATCTGTGCACCTCCCTCGTGTGCCCTAACAGCACAGTGTCTGTTAAGGAATTAAGAGAAAAAGTGTAGGCAGAGAAGAGAAGATATCACTATGACAACCTCTTCGCCTGATTGCTATGAGATGGGCTTTCCACAAGTTTTGTCTTCTGGTTCTTAACAGACTCCTTTTGCCTCCACCTATACTGTGAAGTGTCATGGTTTATTTGAAAGCACACAGAAATTTCAGACATTTGAGGAAGCAGCTTTTCTCACACACTGTAAGACAAACAATGGTAACACAATAGCCATAAATGCACAATAACACAGAGCTGGACTCACAGATGTATAGATATAGATCTCAACACCTACACAGCTGACTGATTAAAATAAATAATGACTGTACGAGACATTATGGGACACATGATTATATTTTTATAGTCATTAACACCTTGATGGTCGTTGTCCCACCCAGTCGTTAGAGTCACACGAGTCAAGATGTGAACAGGTGTTAAACTGTCAGCGGTGGCACTGCAGGAGTCGGATAAGTGGTATTATATTATACTAGTAGTATACCACCTCTTCAGTTTAGTGGCTTTCCATTGCAGTTTGACACGTCACCCTCAAACCATCAGTCCTCTCAGATGAAAATGTGAACATCACACTAACCTAGTAGACAATGTCAGCCAATGTTGTTATGAATACACATGTCTAACAAATGTCTTTCAGCATTGTCCTAATTTGTTCTCTGCTCCTTTGTTTGCAAAAGAAAGACTAATCTCCAGGCAGCACCAATGGATTTGTTAAAAACTGAAGTGGCTTTTGTTGGGGTGGTAATGAATGTGTCTGTTTTGACAACAGTTATTTAAATATTGTTTGCTCGCTCGCTTTGTTTTTTTATATTTGGAAGACATGTCAAAACTCGGTTGGTTTACAGTTCCAAAGCCCAAACTGAATGTGTGTTTATCTTTTTAAAAACGAAGCTTTAAAATCCCTCTGACATTTTGCCTTGATACAAGAATTCAACCTTTTCTCTGTGTCTCCAGGTGCCAAAAAGCTGGCCAACAAGGCAGCGCTGTGGTACGTCCCCTTTTCTCTGCAGACTGTTGACAAGATCATGGAGGTACCACCAATTAAGGTACATGTATTCTCACCTTAGTGCAGTGAAGTTTACCTGCCAGCTTCATTCTATCCGAGGCCGCCCGCCTGGTTTCAGAAATGAAGTAGTTAGTTATATCCAGGCATGTAGGATCAGGTGTTTCTGAGGATGCATGCACCTGTTTATATCTCACTGTACAAACTGTATTTTGTTTGTAGTATGCCAGTGAGGAACAAGAGGAGGAGGGTAGAAAACGCTATGAGGCTCAGAAGATGGAGAGACTGGAGACCAAAGCAAGGATTGAGGAGATGCTGCCACCTTCACCCAACCCAGGTATCTTTCTACTCTAAAGGCTCCAAATCAAATCTAGACCACAGAAATCTGAAGCTGCAGATTATGATTTCACTGCGTCACAGACTGAAAGATTAAAGATGTGAGCTGAAAGTTATTTTTTATGTCTGTGACGAAGGTGACGCCACTGGAAGAGTCGCTGTGGTTTAACCTGAGAATACTGCTGTAAAAAAATCATAGCACCCAGAACACCGTGTTCTGTCTTCCTCTGGCCATGTCACTGGGTTATTTCTATCACTGTACCTTTCATGACTCAGTGCCGTGATAATGAAGTGCATCATTAAGTTAAGAGCATATGTCTTTGGAGCCCTAAAGTAGATTTGATCTGGCTCTGGTAAATAAAGCTTATGTCTGGCTAAACAACTGATTTGGCCATTCGACAGACAAACGTTCTTTCCACTGAACATTACACTCCAGCAACGTAAATGCATGTACTGTGTGCTTGTCCCATAGAGAAATAACATCCAGTTTTATCAAATAGCAGCATATTATTGACCAGATGTGCTTGTTAAACCATTACAATATTAAAATTACTAACCCATTCTTTAATTTTGTCCTATTGGCTTAACCTCAGAGGATCCACTGAAAGGTATGTTGACTTGCTCAGCAGGCTTCATGTCAGTGTATTGCAGTGAATCTAGCTGGAGAGAATATATGGAAGCGTGTACTTTGTCTGCGTTCGCTTGGCTTGCTTGGGAAAAACACACAGCAGCAAGTATTTTAATGCCAAATCTACCTTTTACATTTGTTGTGTTTGTGATTTTACATTAAAGAACGGTACACAGTTGGCTTCAGCCAGTCCAGTCTGATCCACTTGGTGGGCCCCTCAGACTGCACACTACACGACTATGTTCACGGAGGTGAGTCCACTTGTTTCCTTTTTTTTACATCTAGTGCAAGACCCAGATATTTTTATTAGTAAATCAATGGTGATTCTAAGAATTTTTTTCACGTTTATGTTATCATTTGATAAGCCAAGTGTCTCAGGACAGTGGCACTGCCCCCTGGTGGTATAAATGTCTTAATTCATCTTTCATTGGTGACCATTGGTGTGTGGCGTTCTAGCGAAATCACATTCATGCATACATTCACACCTATGAACAGCTTAGATGCACCAATTTACCATAACAATCATGTCTTTGGGTGATGAGAGGAAGCCGGCGTACCCGACGAGAACCCATACAGACACGGGGAGAGAATGCAAACTCCACACAGACAGGCGTCCAGCCGAGCTGTGGATTTGAATTGCTGTGATAGTTTTATTCGAGGTTCAAATTTACCACCACGCCGCGTGATTGATCTAGTGTTAGCAGCTGCTGACAGGCCTTAGTGTTTCCAAGTCTCCCTTTTTCTCTTAGTCTCCAGGTTCTGGCAGATTTCTTTGTCATTTTCACACGTGAAACAAAGGGCATATGAGCAACATTAAGCTGTCTGGTATTCAAAGTGGAACATTTAAATCCTACAGGGGAGAGGATAAAATGGAGAACAATGAAAAAATCATAGACGGTGAACTTAATGTAAGAAGAGAGATTTGTAGAAGGAATGGACGGGAGGAAGTTAGGAAGCACTGTGACACACACACGCTGATGTATGCTCACAGAACCTGCAAACAGTACACGTTCACGTGTTTACATTTACAGAATCCACTTTAGGCTATAGGCTATAGGTTGGAACAGTGTGTCCAGCAGAAGGACAAATAAAGAATAAGACTAGAATCCAAAGTGAAAGAATTTTCTGTTTTGCGGTATGTGATGTTCTCCTTTTGTGAATGGATGATGGATATAAGACTAAAAATATGTTTTTAGGTTCTGTGTCTCTGGGTTTTGTGGAGTGCATTGCATTGACAGCACTCTGGGCTGTTTTGAGATTGGCTGTAGCGAGGAAGAGCAGAATAATGAGGATGGAACTGGGAATGGAAAACTAGAACAACAAATAGAAAACAGAAGTCTTTGCTACAGTAAATCTATAGCGCTGATGCTTTTTTTCCACTTCTGTGACTTTGCTGACAACCTGGTTGACTCAGAGGCCTAAATTCATGCCTCTTTTTTTGTTAGAATTTCTGCCTGTGTCTACATTGTTGTCTTTAAAAACGGTGGTGCTTTGCAACATTTGGATGATCTCTGATTTCCTGATATTTTGCCTGCATAGATTTACACAACACGTAAACTTCAGAATCCTTTAATAGATTTTCTTTTCTTTGAGTTTGGCTTTTTCTTTCTCTCCCTGGAGCCTTTTCTCTACTGGATTTAATCTAGATTCCTAAACCAAGAAGCAAGATTAAAAGCAAAATGCACATGATGTGTTGATGTTTTAAAATCCACCCATTAGTCAAAGTCTTATGTCCAAACAATAAAAAAATAAACCGTCAGTAGAATCCATCCTGGCTGCATCTGTAACAAATCCAACACTTTATCAGCTCAGAGCAGACGCTTTTCTTTTTTTTTATCAGTCAAGGTATATTATTTCTGGCAGGATATTTCTGTCTGATGCTGCCATTTCTATTGAGGTCAGCTATGTAAAGAGGCCACCAGAGAGACACCAGATAATGTAGAGGAAAAACAGAAGAGAGAAGTTGACTGGGAAGGAGAGGGAGGGAAAAGGAGATGGGACAAGACGGGAGGGAGCGGGGCGGGGCAAGTGTTGCATGTGTCACGGGTGCCTTTTACATTTGGACGAATTTGTCCAATTAACAATAAACTGTTGAACAAGCATGCAGGTCATTCTCTCTCTCTTCTCTCTCTTTATATGCCATTGCTCATTAGGCAGTGGTCCCTGTCGTCTGCTGCTGCTGCTGCTGCCTTCACTACACTTATTATGTTTACATAACCGACCAGGGAGCCAGGGTGCTCGCGCTCTCTTTTTCTCGTACTGTGTGTTACTCACACTGGACCCATACTCTCTTTCCTCTCTCTCCATTCTATGCTGGAGAAAAGCAGACTGACTTCCACATGACAATGACAATGCTTTGCAGGCGCACATGTCCTAAAGCAAACATGAACATTTTACAACGCACTTGCATGCTCATTTCTGAGATACACACTGAGAACATGTTGTACTGTAAAAATACCTTCATTTTGTATTTAAAATACTGACGCTACTCACAATCCAGATAAATGAATTTTTACAAAACCAGATGTTGTGAGGTCAAAGCCTGCAGCTGTACAATTGCCTCTCAAATGGTTGACATCTGTGTATGCAATGATGCCTGGAAATTTCCTAGACGCCAGAAAAGATCACAGGACCAACAACCTCAAGGCCACCACAATGTCCAATAACTCAACAATGTTGTTTTTCTTTTCTTTGTTCCTGCGTCTTCATCGCCTGCCCACCTCTCCTCATTATCTCTTCTCCTCTCCTTCTCGTCCTGCTTGCTCCGCTCCCTCCTCCGTGTCCTAAAGAAGCGTACCACGCGTTTCCATGGAAACAGCGGTTGATTGCCACAGGTGGACATCACAGCAGTTGGATTAAAACAACGAGACTTAAAGATATATGATGATAACACAACATTGATAGGTGTCGAGATTTATCAATAAAATGATAGTTTAATTATAGAACTGAAGAGTGACTGTGTGAGCTCAGGCCACCGATTTACACTCACTGGCCACTTTATTAGGTACCCACTATGTCCACAATAATAAATGTATAGTAGAATTATCACCCTTCTTACAGTCTCAAAACAGACTGTAAGAAGGGTGATCAGCAGCAGGGTCCCTGCCCACCTGCTGCTGATCACCTGCATCACATGTGTTCAGACCACAGTGCAGCTCTGCTTTGAATTCTGCCTCCACAGGGTTTTATAGTCTTAATGTCTGATTTTCTTGAAACTGTTGATAATTTATTGTATTTACAGTCGCTTTCATGATCTCTGCACGTGTGTGTGTGTGTGTGTGTGAGGGAGGGAGTGAGCTGCAGAGTTGAAGCTACATCCTTCCATGTTGGTGTGTCTACAGATGTGTTCCTATAAAATGGTTGGTGTGCAGAGATTCAATGCAGGATGTTTATGTATAACTGAGTTGATCCAGCTCGCCTGAGCACAGGAACACATGCATCACAGTGGCTCTGCGTTATCAGTCCCTTTCTCTGATCTGTGCTCATTGGGAATATAAACATGTTGCTGTTTGAAACGAAAGAATTCGGAGAACTGGAGCCTGCCTTATCGACCCTGCATGTGGAGACCCCCCTCTGCTTTGGCAGCTGTCTTACTTTCAAATCTAACATTGATTCAGGAATAAAATACTGAATAAAGTGCACAGCTGAGGCCTTTTATAGATTCAGGAAAGACCTTTAAAGATCTGTGTTTTCAGGTGAAAATTTCTTAATATACCAATAACACTGCTTCTTTGGTCGACTCAAGTATATTTCGAGCACTTCAGGTATCTCTAAAGGGGAAATGCAGCATTACTGCAACCAGATTAAAAACTAAGAACCCTGAAACACTAACACAAATATAAATGAACTTAAAAACTGCAGTTTAAAAGTAGCAGATCTTGACTCGTGCCATCAAGTACACCTGTAACCCGGACCAAAGACCCAAATGCCAGCTTGGTGGTTAAATACTGACCACATTACACTCACAATCATTAAAAGGAACTCGATCTGAAGGCAAACGTGCAGCAGAGCAGCCTCCACCTGCCTCCACCTGCTTCAGCCAATAATCGAAGAGAGTGTGTGTGTTTACTTGTGTTTAAAGCTGCCACAGAATCAATGGACAAAAACTCTTAAGTTCCTGCATCAGGTTGATTCAAACGAATCCACCAACCTGTGTTTGAACCTGACTGTGAATTACAGACGGGAATCAGACATATGCTGTCAGTCGTCTGTCGACGTGAGGCGTCTAAAACAACTGACGAAAAGCAGAGAGAGAGAGAGAGTCATGACAGGTAATTAATCTTCTAGTATTCACAGTGTTTACTCATCATTTGTCTCGTGTTATAATGCAGGGGATCAGCTACAGGGGAGGACACAGTGATTAAGAGCTTACAGATCTGCACAAAAATGGCTTTATAATACTGCTGGGTCCCATTTTGTTTACCACAAAGTAAACATTTTAACATAATTCAAAGTAGTAGATCATATATTGTTTATTAACAATGACGCCGAAAATCCTGCTTTGCTGACTCTCAGTGGCTGAATGCTGATGTGTACTGCAGGTTACAGAACAATGTGGCGACATCACTGTTGGATGTGATTGTAGGTGCACAGGCACTTGTTTGGTGGAACAGAGTTAAAACTGCTTCTCAGCCTGTGAACTTCCTTTTTTAATTACTCTCTGTTTCCTTCATCTATTTACTGGTGGCTGGATGGCAGGGTGACACTTGTAGTTAAAGAGAAAGCTTTAAGATGTAGTATCACTTTAAAGATGAGAGAATAAACGATATCAAACAATCCACCATCAAAAGATGTAATGAGCACGTCCCCACGTTGAAGTACAAGAAGAAACTAAGAGTAGAAACATAGGAAACGGAGGAATCCAGAAGTCCCCTGCGTTTATAGTATTGTTTTGCAGCTTGTGCCACGTGTGAAGGAAACAGTTGTTTGTGGCTCTCGCTGAAAGTGGAACATCTTGTATGGAGTGGGTGGGTCGTAGATGAGAAAAGTGAGGAAGAGGGTGGCATCTGTTCTCATCTCGGAGAAAGAGTGCGCGTTTAGGAACGTATGCTCATTCAGGCCCTGCTCTACACTCTCCAGTTGCCCCAGTCATTCACTCTGAGCTGCCTTTTGTATCTCTCATGCTACAGAAAATCAATGCGTCTGCTTGCTGATGGCTGATTTGGCTCTCATAGGCTCCTACCATCTGCACAATGTGGCTCTATTTATGTCAGCCAAATGTGTGGGAGTACAAACAGAATGTGCTGCTTGCTCCCAGATTCAGTGTTCACCATAGAAGTGGGTCCACTGTGTTGATTAAGAAGTCAGCATGCTTTAAATTAATATGCTCTTACCCAAAATCATTAGAGCATCGTTTTTGTTTTATTCAGTTTTTTGTCTGAGCTAAAACCTGCACAGAATAAACTTACATTTCCAGCAGGATATGTCAAAAAGGGAAATGGCTTGATATTAGAGCAGCTGAATTGATCTGTGATTGAATGAGGTTTAGGTCAAACGCCACAGTGTGATGGAGCTTTTTCATCACCTCTGATCACGAAACAGCTCTAAAAACACCCTGATTGGTGGTGGTGTGGTGATGTGGTCTTTTCAGAAAGGTGACAACACCGTGTTGGGCTTAAGGTTTGAGAGATCAGGGACTGATATCACTTCCTTTCTTAAGCCTGTTGCAAGACATTTGCAAAATCTATCTTGTTTTCTTCTCCCGTTTCTGTGATGTTGTGAAAATTGATGGGATCTCACCTAAGACTGAACATTTCCCGTGGGTACAAAGCACAGCAGGCTGCTGCAGTTCAAAGCCTGAAGTGGTCGTGTCAGAACATGTTACACTAAATGGAGATGGATCGTGAACTGACGAGATGATGAAACTGAACGCTGTGTCGCGGTAAACTGAATCTAACCAGTTGGATTATATTTAACACACATCTAATCTGAGTTTGTGGTACTGGCTGCTCCTAGAGATCACGTCACAGAGTTTTTGGTTGTTTAGTATTAATGCCTTTATAAGCCGTTAGGTAATGATAAACTAATCATGAACAAAACATTTATAAATGTAAGTGATTAAGAAATGTTATGTTCACTTGTAAATCGGTATTTATTGGTTTATTGTCATGTTAATATTTGTGTACATTTATTGCACTGCTAAACACAACTCAATACAACCTAATAGCACAGCTTTTCCAGGTGTTACAGGGAACACAGTTTTTGGTCAGGAGTTGTGTACTATTAGAGATTAGACATTTGGAGTACAAAAACTTCTGACCATCACCAAGCTATCATTACCTAATGGCTTATAAAAGCATTATTACTAAACATTATTATAAAGTGTCACCAGTTGTTGTTTTCTCTGTAGTTGGTGGGAAGCAAAGCAGATCAATATTGAATACTGAATGTTGCAGTGTTGTTTAATGTTTACTAAGGCACTAAGGAGTTCCAACAGAGTTGTTCTTCATTACGACTTTTGAACTGCATCGTCTTCCCTTCATGGGGTGAACATGGTCCAGTACTTTCTCTAAACTGGGAAACTTTGCTCTGGGGAACCATTAATACGTAATGATTTTACCAAGTCAACAAAGTCTGCAGCAATATTACATATATATACATTGAAAATCTTCTAGCTGCAATAAATAATATATTGCTGTTTATTTTGGTCTTAAAATTGAGCTAGAAAATAGCAGCTGTAGTAGGAACCAGTGATGTGCACTAGCTGATGACTCCGTGAAACAAAGTGACACTGCATTTTGGAGATTATGTCCCATTTGATTATTCATTTGCAAATATTAACTGGTGAGAATTGGATTAGATTTTTATTTAGATTTTCTGTAATGGCATTAGGGCTCTTGTTAGAATGAAATGATCTTTAGTAGGTCATTCGGGGGAACTGAAGGAATCATAAGGGATAAAAAAAAGCTTCACTCAGCCTTCTGTGGTATGAGGTGAATGTTGAACAACAAAGACTGAAGATATATTCACTCTTACATCTCGTATAACTTTTATAAATAGAAATGCACTGAGGACACAGTTTTTTGAGTGGCACAGTGGGCTCCAGTGGTCTTGTTCCTTGGCTCCCTTTCATTAGCAGCTCTAAATATGTCTTTAGCTGATGGGTGAAGGGGGATAATTACCCCAGTTTGTCCATGCTCTTCATTTTTACCACACTCCCCGAGAGACCTCCCACAGCTGGAGCTATGACTACGGAGAAAAATACTGTTGTTTAGTTAGAGATAGTTTTGACAGAAAAGCTGAAAGGCAATATACAGCATTAGCTAAATTGTTGAAACTTTAGTTGGTTATTTTTCTTCATCGCACACTTGCCACGTTTTGGGAAAAAGTGTCAGCAGTTCTTCAAAATGCCTCATTAGCATTCCTCGTTGTTAGCAGTACACAGACTGTAGATGTGAGTGCAGGTGGTGGTTAGCTTTAAACAGTACTGTGACATTATCTTGAAGGACAAACGTGGATGTGGTACATTAAGGTCTGAAATTTAGATTGGTGTAGAGCCCCTACTGATGGGGGAGCCCCCTACTCAAGCCTCCGTTCTAGGCACACATCATATCAGGAACATTTCAGCTGTAAGTTTTCTACAGCATTGTTCTAATTCTTAAACAATTTAGCATTTGTTACCTTTATTGAAAACTGAACCCAATTAACACTTCCCATTTAATGGGATTATTAATAAGGACATAAACTGGCATGACCTCAGACTTACCTACCATATTTGTCAGACCATAAAGCCCACTTACTATCCTTTAATTTTCTCAAAAATCGCTAGTGCACCTCAAAATGCGCTGCGCCTAATGTATGAATTAATTGTGGTTGTGCTTTCTGACACAGAACCGATTTCATGTGGTACACAGTTCTCAAAACTCTTTCAAAACGTTTTAGCACGGCCTACGTAAGCGTGATGGATTAAGCGCTACGGCCACCGTAGTCAGGAGCCTTGCGGAGTAATGTGATTCAACAGTAAGGTGTGTGCATTCGTTCATTGTCTAGAGCTAAATGGCTCCTGTTAAGACATACATACGGAGCGCATTTTAAACTCAACGTTATCAGTCATGCAGTACGTTGACAACTTTGAGTTTTGTTTCATTTATTGCACCTTATAACTCGGTGCACTTTATGGCCCGAAAAATATGGTATACAGTCCTTTGAGCTTTATTTTGAACATATGACTCAGTTTTATGTTGGTTGTTTAACCCACACCCTGAACTGGACTTAGGCAGCCAGCAACCGACAAATTTAAATGTTGAGTCAAATCAAGTGGACGGGTCCACTGTCCTTGAGTACTAAAGATGCTTGTCTTTATTCATCACTACCATCAGATGAACTATTAATGCAACTACTGCACAACCCCTTTCCTTGTAAAGTCAATGTAGAAGGTTGAAGCGAGGCTCAATGTGAGACTGCAAATGAGGACAAGGGAGGCCAAGACAGCCCTGGGCCCGGCGTTACACATTCACAGGGTGACATGGCACACTATGACTCTCCCTTTGCCAAAGGCTGGGAACACGAAAGGCAGAGTGTAGGGGTGGATGGAGATGGTGTGTGTAAAGAGAAAAGACAGTTCACTGCAAATGGGGGAAAATTGCAATTAATAACCAAGTCCCTAGTGCAGCCCAGTTTGCCACGGGGCAGAGTACCTCTGTGATTAGATTCCTTGTGACGCCAAATCTTGGCACAAAATTTTGTCCACCAGCAACAGGCATGATAACAATGAAGAGAGTCCTCCGGGCAGCTCTTGTCACTCATCAACTGTGTCTACTAACTTCAAGCCCTTTTAATTGGAACCGGCTCAGACACAACACACTTCACAAGGCACCCAGTGATGAAAGGGACGAGAGTGTGACACCGAGAGATATCGACAGCAAAGCATGCGTGACCTCCGTCTCTCCCATACTCACTCATCACGTCCTACCTTCACTAACCATCTTATCATTGTTTCCTCCCTCTGTTCTTGCTCTCTTTTTACCTTTACCCACCACTGACAATTCACTCTCCCTTTCTGTCCTTCTCATCCCCTTTTTAGTGAGCTTTAATCATGGACAGTATCAAACGGCTCCAACTGCCTCCTAATGAGCTGTTACTATAGAAACAGCTCCTGTTAACATTACTGCCATGTAGCAACCCACCCACATCCTCAGTCCCATAAGCTGCATATTTTTTGTATACTTTACCTTTGCAGCTGTGATGAGCTTTTTAAACACACATTTGTGCGTGGATCCAAGGATTGCCAGTTAGCGATGTTACGCAGTCGTTACACTCCATACAGTGGGAGAAGCACTGTGTAATGAGTCCTGCAATGCAATTTCTGTCAGATGAAGGCCTTTCAGATAAGATACACCTCTGACTGTGATGCTACAACTCATCACAATCAGTGAATATTTGAAATGACCAGAACTTTTAATACGGAATATATTGATAATTTTATGTAAGTATATTTTCTTTATGACGGTGATATAGAGCTCAGCGTGCAGTCGTCTTTGTTTAATGCGTAACACACTGCATTTATTGCACTACTACATGATTCCAATTTTTTAAAACAATCGTAAGAACACATTGTCGCAAATAAGGCTTTTAATAATGTGCAGCACCTAACATTTCACCTAACAAACACCATGTTTCACTCATATAAAGGCCATGTGCTCCAGATCTCATCTCATTACTGTTGACGCACTGGTTCTCAGGAACAATTTATATGATGTGCTGAGACCCCCCTTATTAGACCTGAAGCATGCTTCAGTTCTCTGCTGGCCTTCTACACTCAATGGCCACTTTCCCAACAGTCCACTAATTACCACTTGTTTCTAGTATTTAGTCCATACAAGACACACTTGCACATAACCTGAAGTGAAACCTCAACATCCTGTGTTTTATATTTGATTTCTGAACACATACCTGTACCGACTGTTTCATCTAGCACTTGGCAGGAAAGCAAATATATGTCTGTCGACAGTAATGAGTCTGAATGAGAAACTAATGTTGAGGAAATGACAACGAGACTCATTCATAATTTAGCTTCAGGTGAATCATTCAGTAAGGCAGTTTGTTTTTTTACTTCTTGTAAGGTCAATAACAAAAAAACATTTACTTTCTTCTTTGATGTATTGTAATATCTGTCTTACATCAAACTGTGTGTGTGTTTGGAACAGGTGTCACCATGAAGCTGATGGATGAGGTTGCTGGCATCGTGGCGGCTCGGCACTGCAACACCAACATCGTCACTGCCTCTGTGGATGCCATCAACTTCCATCGCAAGATCAAGAAAGGTGAGGGTCATAGACAAGTTATAAGAAAATGGAGATGGACACGAGTTTGTTCTTCCTTATCCCTCTGCACTAGATCCCAGGTTCTTTTGTTCGTGCTGTGCCTGCCTGTGTCTGTGTTGGTCATCATCATTTTTTGGGTCATATTGTGGTTGTGGTGCATTTCCATTTTGCCTCTCTGGGATAATTCTTTAGCTAATTGTGGTCATTTTGTGAACAGTCACTGTGTGCTGGAGGCTTGGTAGAGGCTCTACCTCTGGCTTCGAGTAATATATTTATGGCGAGGAGTGACGAAGAGAATATGTTCTGAACTTTAACATACTCATACAAAAATGTCATCAGGTTTGAAGGATACATAAATCTAAAAAACAAAGCACGGCAGTGTTGGCACTTTAGGCTGCACAAAGCTGTGTCTCCACCTTCCATGACGCTGCTTTTCTTTTATTTTTGCCTCCAGTCTGTTAATGAACTGCACTCTCTAAAAACCCAATTACACGATAATGTGGAAAAAGCCAGCCAATTCAGCCCCCGACTGTTCTGCTTTGAAATAGGCTAGCTAAACTTAACAGCTGTCACAGTGTTTCCAGGACCAGTTGTGTGTTTTATGGCTGCTGCTACAGGAAAAAAAACCCTCACCATTGTTATGATTGAGTTTCTTTCCATTACCAAGCTTTGTCTCTGAGCTGTTTCCTCACTGTGAGAAGCAAGTTATACACTGTTATAGACTCTTTAAGTCTTTTCCACAGTGACACACGCCACTTATTTTGAAGTTCATGCGATGGCACTATTATCCATGTAGCCTTTGACTTCATAGTGCATCAGAGCTGTTCATCCACAGGGACTCCTTATATTCTGCTTTGCGTTCTGAGCCCTGGGTTAATGGTTTTATTGGCAGTTTGCGTGACACAGTTGATCCAATGTGCTTAAAGGACATTTAGTGTGGGAGCAAGGATAAAGTGCATTAAAATAAGAAGAAGCAAACATACTCCCCTACACTACAGGTACACATTCTTGAGAACACTAATCGGTACCATAAGTTTAACACATTTCTCATGCAGACTAGTAAAATGTTTTGGTGGCTTGGTGATTAAAATATATATCATATATAACATTGTGTAACTTAAGTGTCTGTGCTTTAACCTACTTGTTTCTTACCATTTTTTCCTGCCTGTATTCAAACAGAAAAGTGAAGCCGCATCAAAAGTGCTTATACATGTTGATGTTGATATTCTTAAAGCTTTATTGTTAAATATTGTCAGTATATTGTGTTCACTTGTCTTTTAATGAAATCTAAATATGCCAAAAGTGACGGATGTGGTGGAGAAGAGTGGATTACATTTGTGGATTTGTGTATGTTATATGTTCATGTGCTGCTGATGTGATCCAGACATCTAGTGCTGACATTCAGGTGTTATCATTACCTCAGGATACAATGTTAACAATAGACCAGCTACATCTCTCCCCATTGTTGAATTATTAAGTGGTAACTATTTTTTAAACTCCTCAGTTCTACCTGCACCTCATTTACAGCACATTCATTTTCAAATGCAGCTGAACCTATTCCTGTGTGACAATTCACTGAGCCCAAAAGTGTTTTTGCAGTGAGTCCTGAGTGAGTGGTTGGAAGGATGGGATATTAAAAACATTAAAAAGGCCCCTTTCTGGGATTTTAAGGACCTGATAACTAAACAGCACATATTTGTTAAGCTCCATGTCCACATCTGCTGTTTTCTTGCTTCAGTTGCCTCTGTCTGTCCTCTGAGTTTAGGAGGTGATGACATGATTTCTCCTGGCTTCCACGGGGACTTAGGCGTTATGTCACCAGTAGATTTCCCGTTTTGCTTATGGTGCTCGGACAAAACAGTCAAGAGGCACATGAAGAAAAATAATAATCCTCAATGTTAAGTTATAATTGTGAACAGCTGTTCCTCTACGGAGATGTAAAAGTCATCTGGAAACATGTTGATAGCAAAAGAAAAGAAAAACAGAAATCACCAAAGGATAAAGACAGATTTATTTACACAGAATATCTATTCATAATTTCAAATGATTTGCCAAAACTTGAATTTATGAATGAATACAGGTGATAAATTAAATTAAGCACATTAGTAGAAAACAGCAGTGAAGAACAAGGCCTTACTCAAAGCCTGCTCTAAAAGACAAAGACACCTTGGTCCTCTGATGTCTTGGTATTGCTCTCATTCATCTGAACAACAAGCCTGGTAAGTCAGGAGGATCTAAAAGGGCTGATGACCAATAAGGCATAGTGATAATAATTTATATTCAGTAACAATATATCCTGGCTGAAAGCCTGTAAAATGGTAAAAAGGTGAAGCCAAAGGTTGATGGACAGAAAAAACAGTGTCATGTTCTTAAAGAACTGTAAGGTTCTGTAAGATTCTACACTGTTAACTAGTTGGTGAGGTTTTCATTTCGAGAGCTCGAGCAGCAGAAAGAAATCGGCACACAACTGGGCAGGTTAACACAGAAAACTACAGAAAACTTGAAGTTAAACTATAACTTGTAGCTTCAAGAGTTTCAGAATCAACAAAGCAGCTTAACATGTATTTGTTTGCAGCCACACCAGAACAAAAACTACTGTGGCCAGAGGATAAGTAAAGATAAAGTCCCCAGATGTTAACTTGTCATCACATAGTTCATCTGTCATGCTGTGTGGAAAAAGCTACACACACACATCCTGTTGATTGGTGTGTTTAGCTGAAACTGATCTGTGATCATTTCTGACCACAATAATAAAATATGAGCTTGAGTCAGTGAAATGCAGCAAGGCATAGCTCCATCGTCTGGTTAAGTTTTATGCCCAATAAAGGAAAACAAATGTGAACTATCTGAAAACGAGTCCCATACCCAGACAAGTGTGGACAGCTGAATGTTTATGGGCAGTGGTTTCACTCTGTGACTTCTCTTGAAACCCAGTAAGTACAGTGAAGGCTTGATCAAGTTGTATATATACAGATATTCACTAGAACACATAACAATAAAAAATACTGTACTTTCAATGTATACACGGGTTTAATCACTAATTCACCTAACTGCAACAACTAGAAATGAAAATAAAGTATTCAAATAAAGTTTATTTATTGTAGCATTAGAATATTGTAAGCATTGGAAATGAAGCAAACCTCATACTTACATGTTGAAGACGCATTATGACCACATTTTGGAATCTGTTCACTGGGATGAAACAAATTCATCTGTTTGCTTAAATAAAATAGTTTTCAGGTGATATAAAAGCCACATTACTGTTCTGTGTCTCAATGTGACGCACCTACTCTGACTGACAGCAACAAAAGCAACAGTCCTGTCTGCCTCGTGTTTCTGGAGAAGCTGTCACAATGAGGGTTGTTATTTCACCTGTATATTGCCCCGTTACTTCCTTATGTAGCTTCTCTGGGCAGTGCCAGCGCCACAATGAAAACGTGTTCAAACAAACAGAACAACATTCAGGCCAGGTCTTTTTAGTCTTGTTTTCACGACCTGAGAAAAACACATTTTCGTTTGCCCAAAGGCTGTAGAAGGAATAATAGGAAAAAATAAACTCTACTCTTGCAGACTGTAGCTAAAATAGCACACGTATGGCTCCAGGATATTACATTCCTAGCCCAGTGCAACATGAAACCCTGGCATGGACTCTCCTCACAGCGAAATAGCTGTATCAAACCGCTCCTCAGAGATGGGACTCTGCCAGTTTTTCATATTGGCTGACCTTCAGTGCAGCACGAGTCCAAGATCTACTTTCTGCATTAATCAATTATTAATCATGAAGGTCTTTTAAAAAAATCACTCCGTCTCATCAAGGCTTATTTTTTTGTGTAATGTCAGTGAGAGAGCAGGCTTCACTGAACCTAATCCATCTGTGCCAGAGATAGTTTACTGTACCCGAATGAGTCTGGACTTTTAACACGAAAAAACACTCAATGGGCCAGACAACCGGGGAGAAAATACTTTCAGTGTACGGCTACGATCAAAAATGCTGCACTGCCGTATTACATCTGAATATCTTAGACAGTCATTGCTTTGAATAACCTACACATCCAAAGTTCTCAGTGAAATGTCCACTGCCACCTTCATGTCATGTCTCAAATCCCTTAGTATGTAAGATCACTGTAATTTCATACACCACACACACACACACACCACAAATCTAATTTAAAGCACTCATATTTTCTCCAGTGCACAAAAAACTGTCAGCTGTAATTCTCAGAGCTGAGGGAGTGCACTATGGGGCTCAGACAACAATAGATGTAACATTATATTGCAATAAAAAATAAGCTTAGGGGCTCTAGTCTCTGGCAGACATATGGTTAACACTGTGGAAAACTATCATTTTGATGTATTACAGGAACTGGATACTAGAATTGGCTTGTTATTTCCAGTAATGGTCGGTCACTTAGTGAATGACGCCAAAAATCTCTTTCTCCCCGTTTCTGTATCGTGGTTCGCTGCGTGTGCACATTAAAAAGTCTTTCTCTAGCTTTCCTGGCTCGACTCAGAGACCCAGCTCATAGACACGCAGCGCTGGGAAAGTTCATTCATACTATAATTAACTTTGTTTTAAAATTTCAAACATTGAAGTCATCAATTTTCCAGACGTTTCTCATAATACTCCATAAAGTCTATAAAATGTAACTGAGCGGAACGAGAAATGGAAAGCACAACTTTTGATGATGTATAATCACACTCTTTTTGGAAAAGAGCCACAGACGTTTAGTTAAATTTAGCAGAAGCTGAGTAATTACTAAGCTGCAGTTATAGACCGAGGTAATTTTAGCCAAGTTAATAACTGGCACATGTCCTGTTTTCCAACCTGTCTTCACGCTTAAATGAGAAAACAGGTTGTTAAATTAGTGCTTTGCAAATAGTAATGATTAGTAATAAATAGTATTAATTCTACTCTGTTGAAGTGACAGAAGTGCTTAGAAATAGTGGTTAAGAGTGGTTATTAGCATGACAACAAGTGGCTGCTTATTTTTCATGATGATGACAGTGTTATATCAATCGAGTCTCATTCTTGTAGAAGTGGATTATGTAAGGTCAGCGTACTTTGCCACACATACCACGCTAAAGGCCATTACCGTTCTCAATGTACATCTTTCATTATTTAAGACTGTTTTATAAGATATTATATTGTCAAGATCTGTCTCAGACTGCAGGGATGAAACCTTCTCACCTCGTTTCTATGGCAACGACAGTAATAATACAGTACAGACACATCACCGGGAAGAAAGAAACACATCAGCAATGCCCAATACAGACTTTTTTCTTCAACTCTCTCTGTAGTGACATAAAGAGAGGAGCATGTCAAACATGTTAAATGTCACCTGGGTTAGATGAGTCTCCTCCTAAAATAAAAAACAGGAGAAGAAAATAACACGATTTCTTCTTTAAATATATGCTGACATTAACTGATCTTTAAGAAGTAACTGAAATACAACTTAACTGCAGCTTTATTTGACAACATCCTTACTATGTAGTAATCTGCAAAACCTTGCAGGAGGAGAGACTGATCGGCCATGCTTCTTAATTTCTCCCAGTCACATTGGTCTGTCTCCCGCTGCAGACTCTGTGCAACACACTTCAAGGAGTTCATGATGAAACAACCAGAAGGAGATGGCGAGAGAAGATGTTGAGTTTTCCTCGGCATACCAGCTTGTTTCATGTTCAGTTTGTGTGTAATTTTACATCAGGCGTCTTAGTTGGATTTCCATTATTCAAAGTGAATATTTTATGTTTACTTTCAGGTGATTTACATTTTGCTATGTGAGATGTTTTATCCTTGTAAAGTGCCTAACATAACAAAATGACAATAGCAAATCAAACAAAGACACATTTCTCAATTCCATTTATATCAAACACGTTTTCTTGTCTTATTCATTTGCTTCCTAAGGCTGTGTGGTGACAGTGACGGGGCGACTCACATTTGTCAGCAACAAGTCTATGGAAATTGAAGTGGTGGTAGATGCTTCCTCGTTGGTGAATGCAGAGAAGGAGAAATATCGAGCTGTGTCTGCCTTTTTCACCTTCATCTCCCTGGATAAGCTCAACAAGCCTCTGCCTGTTCCTTCTCTTAAGGTTGGTATCATCCTGGTTTGGTTTTCTGACGTTTGTCGTTTTATTATAACTCAAATTAAAAGGTACATTACTTGTGTCCTCCAAGTAGACTTATTATATTATAGATCTATTCACTAGTTCCTGCTTTTATTGATTGGTGACTTGTCCGTAGGTGTGACTGTGAGCGTGCCTGGTTGTTAGTTTGTATTTATGGATGTTTTTTATTGAGGGGGTTTTATTATCATACCTTTTATGCTGCTTTTATTTATGTCTTTGCTGAGTAATTTCTGCAGTTTACCGTATAGTCTTTAAAAACTTACTGAGCATACAGTAAACCTTTCTTGTTTAAAGGCCATTAAAATAGTAAAACTTGGTATTGCAGTGATAACTACTTTAAACGCATGCTTCTATTTGATCTTCTTTTCGCTCTGATACTCCTTCACTTAGTAGGATATGACCTTTGAAGCCCAAAGCATGAGACTCATTATTATCGATTTGGTATTTTTCCATGTCAGTGTCTTTTCAGTGCATTGAATTCTTTGTTGAGTCAGTGCTAATGCTAATATCCTCACGAGATCCCTAGACGCCAATATCCGTCTGACTCAGCACTTACTTCCAGGATGTAAAACATGCATGTTTACCTGAGGACAGCAGAGAGATGCCCGCTGTTTGTGCTGGCTCTGCCTTACACCACCATCCAAACCCTGTTTATATGCAAACGCTTTATGCACAGGCCAGCTGTTTAACTCAGCCCATTTAAATGATTTCCTGGCACTGTTCACGTACACTGATTGTCTCTGTGATGATGCCTTTAAACTCATTCAACTTTTTGTGTCAGCCTGTCAGTGAGCAGGATTCAGACAAGCGAGGAGCCATTAAAATCACTTTTCAGACACAAAGAAACAATTTAGGTGATTGAGATCATTTCCAACACGACCATTATTCAGTTTCATTAATAAGCACTGCATGTTTGTCGACAAACAATGCTGTTGGATAACATTTCCTGTTTGGTTGAATGGTTGTTTTGTTGGATTGGTTTTTAGGAAGCATGATGCAATGCAAACCTTGGTATGAATCATTTTCTTGATTTAGTAATAATACCCTTTCTTTTACTCAAGCAAAATCCATGACGGTGGCAATGGGCTGAGTGAGCTGGCTCAGTGAAATATGACCGACCAAAAGCATGTCATTATTCTCTCAAGTGCCCACTTGTACAAATTTCTGAGTTTGCACCTGGGCTAATCATTAAACTTTAAGTGTGTGCAGAGTACTGAGAAAGCCAGAGGAATGCATTAAAAGTGAAGCCCAGGCAGAAATATTTTATGTAACATAAGTAAGGCACAAAGCTGCTTTCTGGATTAACCCAAATCCTTTCTGATGTCTTATCTCAAATAATGAACCAAAGTGTGTAGAAAAACATGATATGTACATTAAATATTACTGTTTAACTTACCTTAAGACTGTAAAAGAGAAATGAGCGGGAACGAAGAGAAGCTTTTTAGTGTGGATGAGAATAAAGCATGGAAAATGTTTTTATAGGTGTGTGTCATTCTGTCCTACTGTTGCACCAAAAACATTGTCTCTAACTTAATGATGCAGCCGATAACAGCATGACGTGTCTGTTTGGAAATAATTCTCTCGCCCGGCTGGCAGATATGTGCATCAAATTTGCATTTCGGCCTTTTGAAAAGTGCCTGCTCCTTATTTCCATTTCACAAAAACCATGTTTGGTTGTCTGCCTCACTCCATGAATTCATTACCTGGTTTTCCGTCTCACACAGACTGCTTGTGACATTTGTTTTAATTGCAGCAATGATTATCTCATCATCAGATTTTTCTCAAAAGAGATGCTGGGCAAATAAATCTGACGATTTTAATAATTTATCCTCAACATTATAAATCTATATGAATCCCGAGATGCCAAGACTCTGTTGTAGCATGATAAACATGGACAGCGAAAGACAAGTGTGTGTGTGTGTGTGTGTGTGTGTGTGTGTGTGTGTGTGTGTGTGTGTGTGTGTGTGTGTGTGTGTGTGTGTGCGTGTGTGTGTGTGTGTGTGTGTGTTGGACAGACATACATTAGAGACGGACTTTCTGTGTAAAATAAAGCTCCTACATGAGGTCTTTGCGTGCGGATGTTCACATGCTTGAACAGATCACTGAGCACAAATGCATGTGTGTTTATTTTTATGAGTGAGAGAAAGGGGACGAGACTCAATCACAGCTATTTCTGGCTTTCTAACTGTTTACTGAGGACTCAAACACGGGATGAGATTGACTTAAATCAAGGCTGTGCCTGTCCAGATGCTAATGATGGTGGTAAATAGATGTTGGTTCCTTTGTGTATAACAGGAACAAGTCACAAGCAGTGAATAAGGTTTGGCACGTCCTGTCCAATTAACACCTAACTTTGCCCTAACAGGGCAGATGGGACTGTGAGCGGTGGAAATGCAATGATGACATTAATTGGCTTTGTCGACCTAATGATAGTGAGTTGGATAAAGCGAGAGGAACATCTGGCCTCGTCTACTATTCTAAATTGTTCTATCAAATAGCATTTACACTCATGCATGTTGTACAGTACAGCAACAACAGGTACCCACAGTGATCATCCTGCGGAGAATAGAAGACTTTTCTCTTCTCTGTTAGCATGACAACATGGCTGGTTACACAAGATGTTATTAATTGCTCCTTCATGTAAAGCCCCCCCGGCTACAACTGGAGCTGAAACCTTGATTTATGCATTCATTACCTTCAGTCTGCAGAGAAAACTATGTCAAAATCAGAGAGAATCACTGAAGGGAGGAAATTAGGAAGAGATTATGTTCCTCCGCTGGTTCATCTCTCTCATCGTGTGTTCTCCAAATAATCCTTTCATGACACAGAGAAATCACATTCATCTTATTAGTTATATGTTTCAGAGGACCAGGCCCAGTTGCTTTTTTACTTCCTCTCATGTTGTCATTTGTAATGTTGCTTTACCAGTTAAAGAAACATGCCAATCCCTCAGTAATGAAGTTTTCATTGTTGCACTATGCTGCAGTTGTGTCTATAAATAGCCCGATCAAAAAGACAGCTTCAGCTATTTTTGGCTGCAGGTGCTTTCCCCCTCCTTCTCTTTTCCTGCTTTTCGCTCCAGTGAGCCCACTGTGTTTACTATTTTGAGATTTTCCCCTTTTAGCTCAGCAGGGGGTTAGGGACTGATGCGTGTGTGTATGTGGAGGGTTGTACTTGGGCTGTCACAAATGTTATCATACCGTGTGTAATGCTGAAGAAAGGAAAGAGGACAGCATGAGGAGGGGATGCCTCGCCTGACTGCAGCAGAGCTGAAAGAATATATGCACATACTGCTCCAGCACTGCCGCTATCAAAAGTGTCTGCAAATGGTTTATGTTGAATTTATTTTAGTTAAATTGCATTCATTCATTTGAATAGGGCAGCATCTACGAATGGTTAGAACATTTGGTGGTTAGCTGAAGGTTAGTGTTTTGAAGGGAAATTGGATACTGATAATAATCATAATTTATCCTTTCTTGATCTGGGATATTTTTTATGGACTCGCTGCCCCTTTAGGCACCAAGGGTTCAGGGTCCAGTGTCTGTAGTCAAAACTTATATTGATTCCTCTTCTTTTTCATTCATCGTTTCATCATATCACTCCTTCCTCGCCTCACTTTCTATGGTGCCCTCGCGATCCGTCCCTTTTTCACCCTCCATTCTCCATCTCCCTTTCTCCTCCCTGGCAGAGGCTCAGCTGGCCTTCCTTGACATGAAAACAAGCCCGGTTGTCATGGCAACCTCATGTAGTCCACATGAAGTGATGCACATTTATTTTTAGATGCCTTCCATTCAAGACAATCAGCAACGCGATAACGGGTGCATTCACGCCAGAGTCGCAGACATTTCTGACTCTGCAAGACATGCTTCAAAGCTTGACACACAGATACTCAATTACTCACATTAGGCCTCTTTCATAAATATTCATTGAATCCACGAATTAGTGATCATTTCTGGTGTGCTGTATTGCATCCAGGTTCTTTTTTCTTCTTTCTTTCGTGCCAAATAATGGCCCAATCAATAAAAGACCATCAGAAAAAACAATTTCATAGAAACAACTTGTATTCGATTTCAGTATTTTAACCTTTGATTTGAATTAGATTTTATATCACATTTTTATTTATTTTTTCCCAAATTACAAAATCTCCTCCTTACAGTCTGTACAATGACAACATCCTTTGTGATTGACAAGTTTACAGCTTTATATTTTTTATTAATTGTTCATTAATTAATATTCAGTAATTTAAATCGTCTGTCTGGTAGTGAACTTTTTCACTAAAGTAATTCTTTAGATGACTGTGAGAAGATTTTGTACATTTGTCACACTGTTTCAGATCAGAGAAATTAAAATATTAGACAAAGGTCTTATTAGACAAGTCTTTTACTGTGCCGTGAAGGAATTCTGGTCCACTCCTCTTTGCACAATTGTTGTAATTTACTCACATTGGAGGGTTTTTTTCTTTAGCCATTCAGAGGTAGACTTGCTGGTGTTTTTTTGGATCATTGTCCTACTGCAACCCAAGTGCGCTTCAGCTTAAGTATTTTCCAAAAAGTCATCAAGATGTTGTCTGGTAAAACTGAGACAAGCCTTTATGTTCCTTTTGCTCAGTAGTTTTGTCTTGGAACTCTTTCTTATGGTGGAGTCATGAACACTTACTGAGGCCTGCAGTTCTTTGGATGTTGTTCTGGGGTCTTTAGTGACATTTAGGATGAGTTGTCGCTGCACAGCTTTTTTAGGCCGGCAACTGCTGGGAAGGTTCACTTTTGTACACACCACAGGATATTTGATATTCAACTTTGGAATAACTTGAGATGTACTCTCTCTTGTTGTCTTTCCGTCTGTCACACACTTTCTGGACTCATACTATTCCAGGTGGCTAGTATTTGTTTTGAGCCAGCTGCATACAGCCCACTGTTTTAGTAACTATTTTACTATTAAACTATTTCATAATTATTTTTATATATTACAACTATTTCAATCATGCCAACATGAACAGACCTCTCTGGCATTTTTTTGTGTCTTTTACAAACCTTGTCTTTGTTCCAAGCTCACACTGTCTGGTTTGTCACACTTCTTTTCACCATCAACCTAATGGCAACCAGCATGATAGGTGAAAGAACTGTGTTGGCTGTTTGGGCCAGTCAGCAAAAGCTTTACAGTCTGACTTAGTCTCATTGATCGCCATCATTAGTTCAAATTTTTTATTTATGACACTTTGGATGGTGAAGATGTACTAAATAGTCTTGTTATTGTTGTAACATAGTGTATAATGTTTTTGTGAGTGATGCAAAAGATTGCATCACAGTAATAACTTATTTGAGATTAAATGTTTTCAAAAATAAGAAATCATTTAAGTAACTGGCGTTACTGTGTAGAATACTACTCAGTATGGGAAAGATGCATGTTAATGGTCCAAAATGTTGTATTTTTGTCTCACAATGATATTTTCTTGTTGCCTGAAATGTAAACACACAGAGTGGAAATATTCAAATTAAAGACACTATTAAACAAACATGACTGCTTTTTGCAAGGTCAGTTCTGCATCAGAAAGTCACCAGGAGTAGTTGATGATCTTGCATAATTATAGTCATTAGGCTCGAGCCACTGTGGGAATACCAATTACATGGGAACACCAAAAGACATTTGAGCCTTGTATTGAATTGTCTCATTGAGTTATGCAAATATGGTCATCGAGCATTGGTATTAACATGTGCATGTGCATGTGCATGTAGAGCCAAACGTAAATGTATGCAGTGTAAGCAGGACAAATATTTGAACACTAAAGCTGGAACAACTGCATTAAGGCTTTGTTTTTTTAAGGTGTTTTCATGTCTCTATTACTGTAGGAAATTTCAAACCCTTTTCCTAGCGTTATATATTATTACAAACTGAAACAAGTTAGTTGTTCAAGTTGTTCAAACATATTTAGAATTTTATTTAAGAATCAACAAGTCATTGTGGGCGTGAGTGACACAGAGAGGGAGGAAGAAGGAAGAAAGAGAAGAACGTGAGTGATTTGGAAAAGAGAAGCAATGAGAATAAAAAATAAAATATTTTTTGGTCGTTGGCCCTTCTGAACCTTTTCTGTACTCATGAGAAACTTTCTTTAAGATTGCATATTGCATTAAAGGATGGATTTCTTTGGTATGTGCAGTAGCTGTGTAAAGTAGTATTATTAATGACCCTTTGTTTGTTGTCAGGATCCCAATTCACCTTGTCAGAGCTTATATTAATAACACTGTAATGACCAGCACCTGTTTGCAATGCAACTGTAAATGTGGCCTAATACTCAGTATAATTACCACACTCTTATTAATGCATGAAGGCAGTGGCTTATTCGGTTACCCATCTTAATACAGAATATGACTTAACAGAATGGCCGTACCTAAATATGCTATTTTCTACCTGTCATATTTTGTGTAAATGACCCCCCCCCTCCAAACGACATAAAGGAAAAACTGTATGATTGAGGAATTTTTGTTATTCAGATTTTCACGTACTGTGACTCCATATGTAACATTAATACATGGAAATCATGGTATGTATTTACAGTGCTATGCTAAAGTCTTAAGTTTTGCTAGTGGTATTATAATCATATATATTTATTTTTGTGTTTTTTATTAGTCCTTTTATTTTTATTCCTATTATTCCTATACATAGAGGAATAATAATAATAATTTGATTTTTTTGTTAATCTTTTTACCTATTGTATGTAAAAAAATTAACAAAAACATTCAAATAAAGACTACTGATTGTGATCTCTGTATAGAAATCTGGAGAGATCAAGGACAAAAAGAAAACCTGTCAATATCTGATAATCGCAGTTTCTTTTTCAAGACGCTGGAAGAAGTCCAGCAACACTCAGCATCTGGTAGCTTTATCTGGAGGGTAAGATGATTCTGTTATAGCTTGAGGAAAACTGATCAGGATAGCAGCCAAGAAGTCACTTTTTGTATTTCCAGTCTTTCTGATGTACCAAGAAAACTGATAAATTAACACGTGGACATCATAGCACTGCTAAAAAAACTTATCTACTGACCACCAACAAACAAACTTCTGCACAGTACTGCACATATATATGTATATATATTTTTTTTTTTCCCAAAAATAGATATCTTAGCAGCAATTATGTTTGTGTACACATCTGAAAGCACTGGAGCTGTGTGTGTGTGTATATGTATATATATATATATATATATATATTTTTTTTTTGCTTTGAAAGTCAATGAACTGGAATTATGCATTACTTTCAGTTGAATGGCAAAAGTAAAATTGACTAAGCAGTATGTTGACTGTTATATAACCAACATGCAGCCACCACACTAATACTACAGCTGTATTCTCCTGAACCTGTATTCTCTCATCTCTGCAGACAATATATTACCAGTGGTCTTGTGTTTGTATCTTAGCATCACCCTTATAATATTCAGATCACACGTGAGTTGTGAGCCCTGGGCTTCACCCTGGGCTTCACCCTGGGCTTCACCCTGAAATTGTGTTTTGCCATATCTCTTACCACCCTGTTCTCTTCATAAAGTTAAGATGCCATCTGTCAGTTTTCCACTCAGAATGATCTTCAGTCTGCCAACCACCTGGTGTGTGCACAGCAAAAAGCCTCCGTCTCCATCTTTGTGTCATTAGTGCGAGTATTCACTTTTATGACAAATTAAATTAAATACAAATATAAACACGGAATGATACGCGTACATGCTCACATAAAAACACTTCCGTGGTGATGTTCATTTGCAGATGAGAAAGTGGGAAAGCGGGCAGCACCATAAAAGTAAGTGTTGACACTGTTGCTGGTGGTGGTTTTGTTGTTTAAGTCACGAGGTTGCCAGGCATTCTAATTAAACTGTGCAGGCTAGCAAGTGCTTCCTCCCACGAATCAGCAGCCTTACTGAGCCAAGAGGAGGAGATAGAGATGATTTGTTCTTCGCACTCTTCACAGTGCTGCTCAGAATAAAAACAGAAGTGTAAAAGTGATTCATAGCAGCTGTAAATCCACGGGGCCTTCCCAGAATCCCAGACTTCGATGGGGCTGTAAATTAAAAAAACGTTTGTGTGCATTGAATGCAAAAAAGAGTCTTTCTTTCCTTTTGAACTAAAATTTGTCAAAGGTTTAAAGTGATGGTAAATATACACATCACATGTTACACAGACTGGTTCTGTAGTGTTCCTGATCAAATTTTGCACTTATTGCATTCTGTATTGTCTATTTTCTTGTTGAAATGCATTGAAAAGCACGCTGTTAGATGAATTTCTGATATACTGATGTTTTGCAAATGACCACAAATGGTGATGTTCAACTTCACCCAAATGCATTCCTCTGTGTATTTCATGTTCGTAATGCACAGCCTCTAAGTTTCTATATTTCGGCTGGATGATGAATGGCAGTTACAACAGCGTAGACTGGTAAATTAGATCAGAGCCTCATGCCCACGGTTAATATAATAACAGCATGGAAACATTCCAGTGCACAATATGGGCAAGTGATGGATGTGTCTGAAACCAAACCTTTTGTCTTTTTTTTTCTCAGATTGCAGAAGAGGAGGAGCTTAAACGTTTTGAGGAGGGAAAAGCACGTTACCTCCAGAATAAAGCAAAGAGACTCGCAGATAAGGGGCGCCAACAGTGACGCTGCTGCTCTCCAGAATCACACTCCTGCATCAGCGGTACATCAGTCCCCCACAACACACAGTATACAGTGCAATACAGTATATGTAGCCTCCTAGTAAAACTAAACCTGTGATTATTTTTGCTGTGCTACACACCAAAGTGTCCACTTTCAGCTGTTTATCTATGTGAGGACGAATATATTCTATTTTGTGGAGATTTCTGTATCCTGAGTATCACTGCTGTGTAAAAAATGACTTTCTGTACAAGTAAGAATAATGATTTGTTTTAAGAATTTGGTGAAGTGTGTAGCTTCATGATCAGTGTCAGTGCAACGCGAGTGTAAGGAAAATGATGAATAGGTGAGTGAATAATAATAAATAAAAAGTCCAAGAGTGAGTCTGGGGCTCTTGCCTCGTGCCCTTGTTAGTTTGATTATGATGATGTCATTGTGTTGGGCATGCCTTTGCAGAGGACGCATGTTATCTATCTTTTCATCACTGTGTCTTTCACAGAGAAATCAGAGGAGCTTGGGGGCTTTGACTCAACTTGCATCTTCTTTTATCTACTTGCTCCCCCATTGCTGTCTTCTTCTTTTTGCCTGTCTGTCCCACACTGACTTAAGTGTTTGCTCAGACTTACTCCGATCCTTTTTCCCTTTTCTGCTAACCATCATGTCCTCATCCATCTTTATGCCTTTGTAATGTCATATACAATGGGGTGCGTGAGTTTGGGCAACCTTGTCAATGTCATATGATTTTCCTGTTTAAACTAGTATTGTGCACTTTCTGTAAACCATATAAACTTCGTTTCACTGTGTGTGTCTCCTGTATGATATATTTAATTTAATTTTTTTAACACAACAACCAGCAATTTAAACGGGAAATTCATGAACATTGACAAGGTTGCAAACTTATGCACCCCACTGTATCTGATGATGATGACTCCTCAGCTCGAACCATTAAAAAAATATGTACGTTTACATTTATCTTTGCATGTAGTGTATGTTTATCTGTGCAAAGAAAGAGCATGAAATGGGGTCAGCAGCAACCAGGGAGAAATCCGTATTCGTATGACCAAGCTGGGGAAGAAACAGCTGTGACTATTAGTCGGCATAAAAACCCATGTTCAAATATTTAGCAAGATGTCAATTGTATTTCAAACACTCTTAGACTAGATCTAGATAGGCTAGTTAAGTTTCAATGTGCAACAGATGGCAGGGAGTACTTCAACAAATAAACGAGAATCACACCACATTGTTTCTCATTATATTCTTTCCCTTAAACACACAGCAACTGATTTGTCATTGGATCTTGAAGGTTATGTTTTTTTTCCACTGTCCCTCAAGTGAGTCTCAAGCTGTACCAGGGGAGAGAGCTCTATTTTTAACCCCAGGAAAGTCGAGGCATCTTGTGGGAAGAGGAGAGTACAGGGAGACAGGATCTATCTTAGATGGCAGGAAAAGACTTCTGGGAAATGTGACATTATTGAAAAGCTTCTGCCTGGTGTACAGCATCAGCAAAGACATGCTACGCTATTCCCGATATGAAAACACTCAAAGATGAGAGTCGGTTCTCATTGTATTTATTACCGTCTTCGGCCATTTTAGCAGGTAGCAGCTGGCTTTTATACATAGAGACACAATATGGTAACCGTGGTTACTTCTGTGACTTGAAATGAAAGAGATGACATTAATAGACCTTTCTCTTCCATGTAGCAATGGCAGTGCTGGAAATCTGCTTCAAATTGTGACATTCAGGTCTGGTGTGAATACATCACACAGGTAGCACTGTACATGCTAAATGCTGCTTCTCCCCACTGTGGAAAGATACAACGAAGGCATATTTCCACTTGTCTTTGCATCTAAATGAAGGGATAGAGCTTCCTCCTCTCTGCACCTTGCAGGGTAAAGAGGCCAAGAAGACTATTTAGAAGATCAATGATCATCCGGTGCACGACCAAAACCATTAAAGACTGAAGGATAAATCATACAGTGAGGCAGTGTTGAGAAGACTCTTGGCTTTCGCTGCTGAGTGACCTGCTTTGCATTTACTCCCTGTTAGACTTGGGAACATCTCCACTGTCTGTCACTGTCTGACAGCTGGGTCCTTATCTACTTATGAGACAAGACACAGAAACCTGGATCGTGTGCACATTACACTTAGGAGGTGGCATGGAAATAGGTTTGTCGATATTTGTGTAAAGAAAGGATTTAGTTACCTTTTATTGGCACGGGTTTCAGAAAGTCAGAGATACAGAACAGTTAACCAACTAAATGTTTCTTAAGTTGTTTCGTTTGTGCTTCCTGGAACACCTTCACAGAGCAGAACAGAGATCCGTGCTGTGTATTCAGCGGCTAGTATCTGGGCTCGCAGCCAGCAAGGCTTCCCTTACAGAGGAGTAGGTGATGGGCCATACTTTGTCTGGCCTGGAACCTGTCGTTTCTACAGCCACAGGGAGTACTACTAAATTAGGCTACCTCTGACTTTAAGGCACATCAACTCCGTAACACAGAGAGGTGGCAATCCTCAGAGAAAAACCTATTTTGAAAGCAGACACATCAGCAGCACATTCAAAAGAGTGTTGAAAGCTTCTGTGCTTGTGTGGTGTGTGTGAGTGTTATTTGATATAAGGTTGTGGAGCTGACAGTGAGAATGGGGACAGCCCAGTGCTGGCGGAGCCAGTGGGCGGGAATGCCTTCTGTTTCTTCCAGGTTACCTGGCATCACACAAGAGTGGCTGGAGACGGACTGTCTGCTTCTTCTGTTAAATACAAGCTTCTTCTCCTCACTTTGAGATGAGATGTGCTTAACAGAGTCTAAACTATAAAAATCGAGCATCAACAAGAGGATCAACCTGTCTTTATGCATTCACATTTGCACCTCAAAGTTAGTTTTGTCATATCTAAATTTATTCCAGCTTTACCAAAATATGATTGTCTTGTTAATTGGAAGCCATTTATTGTGTGTGGGAGGCCAGAGGTAATTGTAAATCTGTAAAGGGAAGACTAATTCATTCCCCTTCTGAGCAGTTTTCTTAAGAAGCCCTGAGTCACTTTACTCCAACAACCTAATAGTTATATGTAAAAGAATGTCAGAGACAACACTTGATAAGGGAAACCTCCTGCAGATTCATGTGCACCGAGCAACGAGAGTGGAGCAGCTGGGAAGTTTTCAGAAAGTGGAGGAGCTTTTCTGTCTTTAGTACATATAGGTGGCTACTAAACCACGAGGCTGTGCACGGCATGGACAGCTCCCAGGTGTGGTTGTGTGTATTCGTTTTAATGAATGGGAGAGAGAGAAGGCGCGCTCACTGCCCACCCGCTCATCCACCAAATGTATGAAAATGAAAAGAATCCTTATAACAGCGGCAGGAGACTCGTCTGTGCATCTCCTCTCATGTAGGACCAATTAGTTTTCTCACTGGGTACAATCTAAGCCCCCGAGGAGGAAAGTCGCTCTTACAGCATCAACCAGAGAAGAAGTCTTACATAACAAGCCGTCTAACGTCGATGAAAGGAGTCTGTTTCAAAGGAAAATAACGTTGCACTGATGCGACAGATAAGAGTTGTTGCAGTGAGCCCAGTCCGTCTGAAGGCGTTTTATTAGAGCCCGGACATTCAAATACAGTAGACACGAAACGGCCTGGTCCTCTGAGCAAAAGTGCAACACGCAGGAGCTGTTCTCGCTCTGTTCACATGCCGACCTCTTTTCCATGAATTATTTCTTGTTGCGGTTCACTCCCACGGCCACGGAGCGTCTGAGCCGTGCACGCGCCTGTGCTGTCGGGAGCGCGCGCCAGTCATGCCTCATCCGCCGCTCGCTCCGCCGCTGTCGGGAAAGAGACGCAGAAACCCGCCTTTCGCCCACGGTTCCCCGTCCCTGCGCGGCTGGAGCTGCCGCGGGACCGCCTGCCTGCTGGCCGAGAAGACGCTGACGTTTTAAGCCCCGCTCGCCCGCGACCCGTCGTTTCTCTCTCAGCCCTCAGTGAGACAAAGAGCGCAGCCGCACGCGCGAGGAGTACAGCGCCGCGGGGCTCGTCCCTCATTCCGCAGGTCGCTCCTTTAAGTTGATGCTGCTCGCTTTTTGGGGGGGACGCAAATGTCGGGAGGCAAATTTAAGGGAGCTGAGCGGATGTGACTCGACCACTCGTTTCTCGGAAACATCTTGGAGCATTGACGCGTTGGGAGAGGTAAGAAAAGGTGATTATTATCCTAATGTGAGGCTCGCTGCTGCTTCTTTCAAGGAAAACCACGCTTTCTTCCAAACAGGTGGTGCCCTGCAGGTAAACTGAACTAATGTAACGTTCCTGTGGAGACACCGCGTAAATCTGACCTATTTAGAAGATTACATGCGAGACAAATGCGGATGGAAAATGGCCTAATTGAAACGTTGAATTACAGATATAGCGCGTTACAGGCTGTGGCACATTTACTTGGTTGGGGGAAGAGTTTCTTCCACATTGCATCCCTGTGCTGGATTGAGCATGGTAAAAAAAACACAGCTGGTAGGTGTGGGATAACCCGAGATGAAACGATGAGTTGACACTGTTCATGACAGAGAGGAATCAAAAACGAACGCCCTCATTAAAAGTCCTATCACTTCTGCAGGAGAAGCTCTAATCATCTCATTTGTATGTGACACTCAGTCTTAAACATGAAGCTGAAAATGGTAAGAAGCGTGAATACCTGAGTGAGAACAACCTCAAGCTGCGAACAGTCAAGACCTCAGTAGCAGCCACTTGAACTAGTGAAAGGAGCATACTGTCTATGACGGATTTAAGATGCTGATGCATTTGCAACTCTCACAACAGGCCACATAAAGTTACTACATTACGGTATATTACATTACTTATAAGCATTTCGTGATGTCATGTTTAAATTCTTGTTGATGTGCGAATGAATTAGGAGGCGGATGACACATAAATACAAATTATATTTGAAAGACATTTTCCATGAGCAAACACAGTAGAAGTAGGAGAAGAGGGTGGATTACATGCAGTCACAGGTCGGACTGTGACTGTGCAAGCCAATGATCACATTCGCTGCTCAGAGAAAGTGCTATAGCCTCCATGTAGCACTTGCTGCTACACCACAAAGCCTCACAACAGATCTTAGTGTTTCACAGGCATATGTGACATTTTGTTTGTCACACGTTCGGCTCTGTCATTTTGTGGCCGCGTTAGGCCGTGTTCACACGTATTCACACTGAAATAGCCTTCCTTCTCTATGGTTATGTGGCAGTAATGAGAATGGATGATACCAAACTAGATCCTTCAGGTCTCCTGCACCGATTTGAATTAGATAATATTTTTTTGCACATCCTAAGCCTTGTGCTATAGACCAACGCTGTTAATGTGCGTACCTGTTATTAAGATGAACTCTAAATCCTCTACCATATGGTGCTTAGTGAATCAGCTACGCTCATAGCTGGAGGTGGGCTAACATAAACAGGAAGAGCCCCCAGGGTTACATTTGTGATGGAAAATTCAACTACTTCCTCTGTGAAAAGCTGGTCACTCAGCTACGGAAAGTGCCTAGAATGTGCCTTAGGAACATCAACCAGCGTGATGGAGGCATAAATCTAAATCTTCTCTTACAATGTACGTTTATATTATATAAGTATATAAATATGTGTAGTTATATGTATAGCCTGAGTAAATCACTGAATACATGATGAGTAGGAGATGATGTCAGAGCAACACAAAGCTGCATACAGTCACTTTGATGCTGCACCAGCATGAATATCAAATAGCAGAGAGCAAGAGATTGAGTATCACTGATTAAATACTTATCAGTTAATATAAACGGTATTGTGCTCAGAGGTCCTTTAAGGAAATCTCAAACTTCAGGTCTGATTGGATTGTAAATTGCAGTGCACTAGAGTCTGTTGTCTGGAGTCTGTGAATTGAGCCTCTTTTTAAATGGAAAAATAAAAATAAAAATCATTAGGACACCTGTGCTTCTAGAGTTAAAGTATGTGACATCCTGTGAGGATGTATTAATGAACCGCTAATCCAACCGAACTTGACACTTTTCTTAAATTCTGTCACAAGGCAGCCTGTTCTTGATTGAAGGTGTTTATTGCTGCTTAGTTCCATTTTTACCTGCTCAGAAAGTAGTTTTGATAGTGGGAGATATGTTTAAAGACTCATCCCAGTCTCTTTTTCAATCTCAGCTGAAGTTTCCCCAACATTACAAACACCTTTTGCATGTTGACCCAAACTAGCACCACTGACTGACAGTGGGCCGTGTCACCGGTGATGTGCAAATTGTCCACTGATCAATGGACATTTGTACCATTCACAAAGTTAGGGAATGGCTGCAATCACAGCATTGTAAGCTGGTGAAAGGTGTAGCATTAGGCCCCCTCCTTGGCTTAGAAATAATGCTCCTCTTAAACCAGCGTCCAGAATGCACGACTGACCACAATCTTGTGGATGTAGATGGACAACAGAGTCCTGGTCTAATGAAGCAGCTCTTCTGTGTTGTGCCATATTTTTAGCCAGTGGTTCTTTTGTTTCCCCTCCGTATAATTCAGGACTGAATGCTCCTGTTGCTTAACTCTATAAGAAATTATATACTATATTATAAACTATATTACTCCATCTGTGGCCGATTCTTGGGGTGGACCAATATTTGGCGTAGTGTGTTTTGGAGTTTAAAAGCTACTGATAACCGGTGGTTTGAGAAAATGTGTCTACTCCAGACACAAAAGGTTTTTTCTCCGGCAGCGCATGTCTAGGTTCTCTGCCTTCAGAGCATGCTGCCAACTTACTGGGCCTCCCAACTGTGCATTAGTGAAAGGCTGTGATTAAATAGAAGGGGCACTTGCTCACAACATATTATTGTTATTGTTTCATTACTTGACTGCGAGCGCTTGTGCATAATTGCTGTCCAGTGTCATATGCTGTAAGTGAATACTTTAACAATGACAACAGCAAGGGAGAGTTACTCAATATAAGAAGATCAGTGTTTGAAATGCAAGTTGTCATCTTTGATCAAATCTCAGAGTACCTTCTCAGATGTCGCTAATCAGTGTTCCAAGACAATGTTTTCTTCAGTTGAAAATGGATGAAACTCTGGATTTGAGTAGCTTTTACCTTCCTATTGTCTGCAAATTGTTTTATCCATTCAGCATGGTTTGGAAGAGCAGACAAGCCATTCACAGACTGAATATTGTTTAAAATGCAGCTGAAGTACAGTATTCTATAAATTCTATTGTTCTGGCAAACCTGCACTGTTGTCAAATATTTCTGTTTGTGGGAGACAAACTAGTGATTATTAGATCGCTATAAAGCTCTACACAAACCAGCAAAGTTACAAGGTTGACGACAGCTAAATTAACATCATACAAAATTTACATACAAATGTTGTAGCATTCAACAAATACATCAAAACATATATACATACGAATTTAGAAAAAACAATGTACAAAGCCAGCCCCAAAAACAACTGCAACAAGTGATGGTTTACCTGGGATCGCCTAAATAAAAGTGGTTACATCTGTGACTGATTGTGGTTAATTTAGATTTCATAAACAACTTTATTAAAATATATCAAGAGCACCAGAGCTTTCACGCTTTTTGTATTGATTGTGTCAAATGCAACATAACTCTCCCTTGGAATGACTCATCTGAACACAGAGGGAAATTGATGAATCTGTACTTTCTGTGCTGCTGTAAGAGCAAAGTAAAATGTTTATGGCAAGAAATATTGGTTGACCCAGGTCAGCTGTTAAAAATGTATAGTTTTAGTCACAGTGGTTTCCATGTGTGCAGTGTGTGTTGTTCTTTTTCAAGAAGCAATTTACACAAAATCTGTGACAATACTATTAAATATTTAGTCTAAGGACACCTCTCCTACATTTTAGTGGAGATAGGAGTGACTCCCCAAATTTAGATTGTTGTTGAATTGCTCCAAAGTAAAAACAAGACCAAAAGGACCAAAAACTGTGTCAGTTATTAAGAGTAAAAAAAAGTCACATTTTTGTCACAATATTTTGTGTGGCCACCATTATTCTACAGCATTGCCTTAACTCTCTTGGGCACAGGATTTACCAGCTCAGCGATGATGACATCACTGAGCTGGTGGATGTTAGATGGTTTAAGTCTGGAGACATGCTTGGCCAGTCCAGCACCTTTACCTTTTCTTTCACTTCTCTTAAGCAAGGCAGTGGTTGTCTTGGAGGTGTGTTTTGGGGTATTATCATGTTGGGAAACTGCCTGCGGCCCAGTTTCTGTAGCGAGTGGATTGTGCTGTGCTCTTTGATCGACCATGGCGAGTGGAACCTACCCTGTTAAACCACTGTATGCTCCGGGCCACTGTGCTGCAGCTCAGTTTTAGGTTGTTGGCAATCTTCTTATAGGTCATCTTTATGTAGAGCAACAAATTTTCTTTTCAGAATTGTGTCATGTTTGTTTGTTGCCATGAGGTTTAATGTTTGACTTCCAGTGACCAGTATAAGAGTGTGCACAGTATGAGGGAAGCAAATTTACAAGTTATACAAGCTGACTGACCACTTCTTCTACTACATGGAATCAAGGTGTCATATCTTCACTGTTGTCCCATTAAAATCTAGAATAAAATATTTACAAAAATGTGAGTGGCGTAAAGTTTTAGTCACAGTGTAACACATTGAGCCTCATTAAAATACAGAAAGTTGTTGGTCCTCTATCACTAGGTCCTTGGGATTAACATTGGACTTGTTATGTAGTGCACTAGTCCCATTATGTTATTTTAAAGTTCAGCTTCCAAGTTTGAATTTTGTGCCCCAACAATCTGACAATGCAAAGTATAGCAAATGATTTGATATGAAAATAAGTTTTAAAATACTAGACCCACTCTGTGATGATATAAATGTACAGAGCACATTATTATATAGAGAATAGTTAATGATGCAGCGATATCGCCCTCGGATGATTTGCCTAATGATATTTCATCACTGTAAAGAAGTGGACTGAGGAGGATCTGCAGAAATGTAGAGAAATTGAATGTGCCATTACAATATAATTAGTTTGTAATGACCAGTTTGTTTACTTTTTGATCTGCTCTGTGAGTTACAGAATTGATTTAAGAAAAAACAGATGAAAAGAAGTGCTAGTGCAGCGGCCAAGGGACTATTTTACATTAAAAGAATAATTTGACAGTCTTATTCTCAAAAGAAAAAAAACAAGCAATTACTGTAAGCCAGAGTTTTTCTACTGTATGTTTTCTGACTGATGCAGTTGATATATGCAACATGCACAATAGAAGATTCTGTGTGGATACAGCGCAAGTGAGTTGAGTATCTAAAGGGCTTTACCAATGTCTGAGGGGTGCATTTAAGTTATTCGTGAAATATTAAGTCTTTTCACTGTCAGGTACATAAAAAGAGGGGATATTTATCATATGAGTTTTGACTGTCGTGAATAGTGAGAATATTGTGAGAAAAAAAGGAAAGGACGTAATTGAACTTTGTCCCATTTTGTACTTTGATGTATGTGCAAGTCTTATTTTATTGGCACCAAATATAATGAGGTTCTGCAACAGAAACGGCCCAAAGGGATGGAAGTTTACTCAGTTTTTAAAGAAGCCTAGTGAAAAAGACGTGTCTAAACGGTCACCTTTTTGTTTAGAATATTAATTTGTGAAAACTATAATCAAACATCAGAGAGGTAAAAAATATCAGCTCCATGAGGTAAGAGGGCAAACATCTGTTTGTCTTAGGTATATGCGGGTATACACAGGTTAAACCTGGTGCTGCTGATCATTTGTCATATGAGCAACCGCTTTGGGACTCTCATTGATAACTAGATAATGAGCGCTCACTGGAGGGGAGTAAGATTAATAGTGTTTGGGCCAGTGTAATCCTTCATGGGGGGAAGGAGAGCTCATACTTGCACTGTGTGGGTGACATTGTCAATCGCATGTAAACTAAAGTATGACTAAAGGTTTTTTATTATTCTTTATACATGTTTAACTTCTCTTCTTTTCTTCCCTTTTCCTTTCTCTACTCTACTCTACTCTACTCTACTCACAGAGTGCAAATATAAAGGTTAAATGTTTTAAAAGTATCTTGTGAACATCTGTAATTTTACAGGTCAGTGTATTTTTCTATGACATTTGATAAAATATTTATAACCCACTGACACAATATCATTGTTAAAAATAGGAGTAATTCATTAGAATTGATTATATTCAGGAAGAAACAGTCCCAAAGGAATGGGTTAATACTCATTCGGCACAGAATGAAGGTCAAGCCTCCATGTGACAGTAAAACACATGTTTGAATTGAAGGAGACTTTGAGTTATTTGCCATTGTAGGACGCAAAAAGAAAGTGAAGTCACTTGTGTGCCTCAATAATTGTCACTTGAGTTGGAGCAGAAAGTTTGCTGTTATGATCTATGGATTAGCTTTATTCATTCATAGTGTATTATCTGCAGACTACAGATGTTCAGGATTTAGGACAATAAACACAGTAATATTATACAACCATATTATACATACAGCCAAAAAAACTGGACAGAGCTGAAAACAAAAAACATACAGATATGCAGGAGCATTTGTGATAAACATTCAGCACAGATCATGTTATCAGAATCTCACCTGTGTCAACATGTGTACATATCTATGTGCAAAATTATTAATATTTTTTTTATTGTGGAAAAGGATCCAATCCTAAGTAGTTGAGGAGACTTGATGTAACAACACAGGTTTGTAGAAGTGTGTTATATTTGACATAGAAAAAGAGTTGTCAATTATCCTGAAGTTGGAAGAGGTTACAAAAGAATTAAAAGAGTTTGGACGCCACCAGTCAACTGTCAGGCGGGTGGATAAAATTCAACCCTCTTGTTACCCACCATGTGACTGGTGGACCAACAAAGATCACACCAACAGACATGTAAGACATGTAATGTCACAAGGACCCTAGGGTATTATGTAGGAAACTAAAAGACCCCCTTCTGCAGTGGCAAATATCAATGTTTATTGATATTTATCAGTGAGGCCACAATTAGGAGAATATTGACCAACAGTGATATACTGTATGTGGTAGAACTGTTTACTTGCACAAGGCGGATTCTGGATAGGCCAGAAGGCCATGGCAATGTTTTGTGGAAGGATGGGCTCAAAGGACGACCTATTGGCCTGAATGAGAAGTACTATGTTTTGCGATGACCAGATTGGATTTTGAGAATTATGAGCATCTTTACTGAATCTATTAGGGCAGTTTTAAGTTGTTGTTTACCAGTGGTGGACAATGGAGACTTTAAATTTAGTTACTGGGAATTGGGAACCCTTTAGAATTCTCACTAACTTTCAAGCACCGCTGCAACCTCTTTCTCATGGAAGCACCTGTTATAAGCATCAGAGACGTAATACTTAAACACTGAGGTTGTGCTCTGAGGGAAACCATGCTGCCTCCTGGGGCAGAGTATTTTACTCTCCGACAGCTGCAGGGATCACTAGTTGGTCGGGCAATAAAACCCCATGCATCACACCTGTCAGCAGGAAGCTTATAAAATAAGTCCACTCCCCGTCTACTCCAGCTCCTGACAGTTTGAAGCAAATAGATGCGGGTCAGCGCCACACGTGTATGCCAGTTTTCATTCAGCACTACACCCAGCATACTGACTGACAATGTGTTGTTAAGCCTGGTTAGATAAAGCTTGAAAGTCATGTTCCTTGGAACATGTTTCTTTGTAATACCTGGTCTGATCTCATTCAGATCACACTGTCATCCATTTTGACCCCCTTTTTAATCTGTCTGGGCACACCTCTTTCTTCTAAGTAAAGCTGACTATAGCTAAAGATGAAGAATGGAATAAGTGTTGTTCCCCTTTGTGTGCTGTCTAAAATGTGATTAATGTGCTAAGTGATAAGTTAGTCATGCAGGAGAAGAAAAGCACAGTTCCTGACACAGCATTTTTCCCTCATGCCTGCACAACACCGATGCCATTTCTGTGCTTTTGTACAGTTTGTTTAAGTTGAAAGATTATAAAGGTAGTGCTGACTAATCTGCAGTGAAACATGGAGAATTTACTATATACTCATACAGGACATGTGTGAAATTATTAGTTCCTGGAGTAGCTATAACTAACAGATCTTAACACTGAATCGTATCTGGAATTTAGCACAAGTTACACAGACCAGTTTGTTTCATTATAATGCATAATCTTAATAAACAATGAACAGTCACACACTGTATTGGGAACGAAAGCAGTTACCAGAAAGATGTGCAGTACCTCTGTGTCCCCTCCTTGTTGCAGCCAAAGTGAATATTCCTATTGTCCTAAATTAGGAGCGAAATTGATTTTATGATCCTGTGTTAGTAGAAGCCTTATATTTTATCCACCATAGCAGATAAAAGGGAATTGGTTGTTGAAGAAAAGACTGTGACTTCTGCCAGGTAAAAATATTTTCTCTACACTTAAATAATATTTGGATATAAACATGTAGGTTTAGCAAATTATAAAATGTCTAATTATTAAATTGCATCTAAAGCTGACTCCACATCTTCCTCCCATCAACACCTCAGTGACACTTTGCCGCACACTCAGAAAGTATCAGGGCAATTTAAATTTTCTCATCTTTACCTTCTCTTCAGCAGGGTAAATAAATTACAGTGTTGACTTACCCTGTGTCAAGCACAGATTTGACTTTCAAGATCTGCGGGTATTTCTAGGATACAGTATGTGCTCTTTTTCACACTGCTGCAACTGTTCAAGTCCAAATGCACAATGAGCTGTTCTCTAAGGCTGGAGACTTTTAAAAAGGGTACTTCACGGTTCTTGATTTCCAGAATTACTTCTGATAATGTGTAGTTCACAAGAAAATTTTTTTTTTGGCAGTTTAAACATCTGCAAACGAACCTGCTTCCAAGTAACTGGGAGGCACAAGAAAAGCAAGATGCATTCTGACCCTTTAGTCCTTTTGTGACTGTTTTTATTATCTGCTTCATGTTTCCTTCAGTCCAATAAGCTTGAACTCTTCTTAATATCAAGTATTACTATTTTGTTTTTGCCTCTACCAGGCAGAATGCAGTATTTGATTCAAATCAAATAATGCAACTGGAGATTAAAAATAATTTTCTAACGCAAAACTAAGCCTAGTTTAATTGAGTTAATTGAGTTTTAGTCAGAATGACAAAGAATTCCACCAAGCACAAATGTGCAAAAACACAACTGTTGAGATACTGTAGACTGTGTAAACCGGGCTCATGGTCTGTGTCGACATTGACGTTGACGTAAAGGTCACTTGTGAATTCTCATTATTTGCGATACACTTACGCATAATACCAAATATCAAAACATTTCATTTGGGCATATGTGAAAAGACAATAAAGGTTAAAGAGCTCAAAGTACAGTAGACGATCATTTTACACAAACTAAAATGATAAAAGTCACATTCAAATACCAACCTCTTTGAATATCTTGTCTTATTTTGTCCAGTTGTTCCCAGAGATGGAAAAGCTGCAGCTACCTGTCAGCATGCGGGAATGAACTTGTCCTTCTGTTCAACTTAAATGAACAGAAGGACTTTTAGTATATTTTTTGCTTTCTAAGTTATTTAATTACAAACAGTATTGGATATTGGGGCGGCATAATAGCTCAGTGGGTAGAGCAGTGGTGTCCTTGGACAAGACCCTGTAGTAGCGCAGACACATGTCTAGCAGCTGCCCAAACAACAATTTCCCCGAAGGGATCAATTATGTTTTTCATTATTATTTTATTATTATTATTTTGTAGTAATGGAAAAGTTTTCAGCATATTGCACCAACATGGAAGCATTACTTACATTCTTAATTACTTGGTCTCCTGTTTTTGTTAGCAAGAGATATGACAATTTTGATTCATTACAGAATAACAGATGGAATTTCCTTTGCTCACCAAATAATCAAATACGTCAAAAAACAGTTTTACAAGATGCAGTGTAATTATATTGAAGCTCTTTGTCAAACACACATGTTTTGGCTAGCTTCCCTTACAGCTGTTAATGACATTTGCATTCAGTAAAAACTGGGGTTGGATCATGCGCTGGATAGCTGCCGGTGTTAGTGAGATGTACAGTACTCACATCATGTAAACATAAAGTTTTTAAATAGACATACTGCTATCAAACAGTTGCCATGTTACACATTCAGCATTTTTGGAGCAGCATTAGCTTTAATCTAATAACATGTTGTACTTGCTTCTCTGCCCATGTAGTTGGAGATGTAAACAGTTATCCAAACACTTAAAACAAAATGCTCAGTGTAACGCAGTATGGAGATTGTGTTGAGGTAATCCACACTAAAAATGGTGGTGTAGTACAGGCGGCAAGTGTCTCTGACTCAGAGGTTGGTAGATATGTGAGACGGTGAAATAATTTTTTATCAAATCATATCACAGGCTGTGAGACAGTTAACGATTTTATTCTTTCATCCAAGATCTGAAAAGGTGTTGAAGTGGAACTTTGAAAAGCTGACGAAGTGAGACGGCTAACTTCTCCCCATTATCAAAGGCCAGATTTAACTCCTCATTAAGAGTTGTACCTCTACATGCAGGCACTGCAGCAACTTTTTATTTGAGTTGTTTTTAACTCAGTTTGGATTTTCCTGCAACTGCCTTTGCTACTCCTAAAAATAGATTTGTCTTATTTTTCTCATGGCACCAGTTCAGGGATTTGCTTTATACTGTGGTGGACCTGGTGGTTTGACACTGTTGCAGTATTTGTCTGACTCAGCTGAGGCTTCAGTCTACATACAATAGACAGACTGTGACTGAGTCCATCTCTGGATCAAAACCATGAATCATTCTTTTTATATCCCAGCACCGGTGTGATGTGGTGTGTGTGTATTTGTTTTTGTCCATTTTTTATGTCCTTCGTGAAACAAACGTCACATAGACTGTGAGTAGTTTGTTTATTACACAGAGTTGGTAACCTGTTTCACTGACTACTAAAAATGTTTGTCTGGTTTTAATCTGAGCTAATTGGATTTTGCTGTTCAGGCTGTGGTATGCTCTGTTAATTTTGTTATTGTCAGTTTTCCCAGCATGAGAAAATATTGGCTGTCAGATGTCCTTTTGGCATAATTTCAAAGAGTAGCTTTGTTAATGTGGTGCCATTATTTTGTTTGTGACAAAATGTACAACAGTTGCTTGGAACACGAAGGAAACTTCACAGGTATTAATATGTTCAACCAAAAGCATATTTTATCATTTGTTTACAGGATCATCTCATGGTCCATTTCCATTACTACACATCTGTTCCTCAATTCCTGCACTTAAAACTCAAAATAATCTTTATTATCTTGTATTTTTCTATTTTGTAATTTTTCCCTAACAACAATGATTATTCCCTTGGATATCAATAAAGTATCTTTCCATCCATCCATCCATCCATCCATTGTCCATCTTTATTATGCATTTGTTCTTTTGGTTGCTGCTTGGTCATTTATGTTTAAGGTGATCCAATGTACTGGATGGGGAAATGGAGAATGCACAAAACAAAGAAAAACAAATTGTTGTTAATAATATAATTATTGTCACTATGGTTGATCATCATTAGTCTGTAAGTAGTAAAAAAGTCTTTTCTTTATGTTTCCAGTCTGCATTTCTAACTCACCAGCTAGCTATGAGCATTTCCCTTATTGGTTGCAGCATTTTTTACCATCAGCCGTGCTAACTGATTAGGCTAAACCACATGAAAGGGATGGCTTTTGGTGTCGATGCTAAACCCCTGTGATTAGCATAACTGCATTAGTTTACTGGTTTGAGGGATTGTTTGTATTGCTCTTATTAATATGATGCTCTGTAAATGTCCAATTCACCTCACTTTTCTTCCTGTTTTTTCTCCTTTTCTCCAGCTCTTCTTTGGCTTACAAAGGAACTGGGCGGACTCCTTTCCCTCTAACATTCCACTGTGTTGCACCACTGACATGTTCTTACTCAGCTGTGCTCAATCCATGGAGTGTCCACACCCTCCCAGATAGGATGCCTGTCTTTCCCAATTCTTTGCACCCCCTCCTACCCATCACCACCTCCTCCTTCTCCTCGTGTGTACCTGCTCTTACCAGCAGTTCCTTTTGGCCCCCCCCTGCTCCAACATGGTGGATGAGGTAACCACCATGAAGGATGACATCATCAACGCCAACACGCTGGCTTGGCTGGTCTGCTCAGGTGTGTCCATCCTGGCCAATGCTTGGAGCATCCTTAGTGTCAGCGCTAAGCAGAAAAAGTGGAAGCCACTGGAGTTTCTCATCTGCACGCTGGCTGGCACACACATCCTTAATATGGCCATTCCCATTACCATGTACTGTGTCATAACGCTGCGGCGTCAGCACTCCAGCTACGAGTGGAATGAGGGTCTGTGCAAGGTGTTTGTTTCTACCTTCTACACTCTTACATTAGTCACCTGCTTCTCTGTCACATCGCTTTCTTATCACCGCATGTGGATGGTGCGCTGGCCTGTTAACTACAGGTAAGATAGCTAATTGTCTTGTTACAAAACCATCTTGTTTATGCGCATTCAGATTAATCAGCTTTAGAAGAAGAGGAAACAGTTTGTTATCTTGTTACGGTACTTTTTTGTTGGTTAATCAGATTCAAACCTTTCCATAAACGTGACATTTTCTGTAAGAGCTGTTTTTGGTTTTGTATATGTCCTGTGGTGCCCCTAGACTAATTAGACATAAGTGTCTATAATGGGAGGAGCTATCAGGCAGGTGGGCAGGTGTTGCTTATGGACCAAAGTGTTTTTTGACTGCTTCCATGCACGCCGCCACACCTGCCGCCTCGCTCTCCCAAGTAATGTGATGTCTACCCACATGTACAATAAATGGATCTACTTCAGCAGCCAGCAAGACCAGCGTTATTTAATCAGAGGCGCGTCAATTACTAACCTCGCCGTATAGCAGCCCCTCAGTGGCTTTGAGCATAGGCTTAGCTGCTATATTTGCCAAAGCCGTATCAAGAACAGGAGCTCTCCCTGAGCTTCTGAACAGATTCCACAGGTGGCATGGGACCACTGTTTCGATTAGTGTCTATCTGTTTTATCTTATCAATCTATTTTCCTCAGGTTTTGTGAAGGATGCTCTGCATTGGGTACATTCTTTCTCGTGCCAACACATTTGCTAGTTGCAGTTATTTGGGGTCACATTATGCAAAACCCTCCAGTCTGAGCGTATGCCAGCTATAGCTTCCAGGTTAATTTAAGTCCTTCACAACAAGTGATATCACTGAATAATAAACAGCAGGTTCACCACACATTAACAGTCAGCACCCTGCTGCATTAACACCATTTTTAGTCTTGTTAGACTCCCAAGACATCTGCTGTTCACACGTAATCAGATGTTCTGAACCACATTGCTGCTTCCTTTGCAGCAGGATTTTGATGCTATTTCTGTCTGTATTCGGGGATGTACTGTATAAGTGCTGCTTTAACATGTGCTGACTATTTTTAAAAAGCAGCCATTGGTTTATTATACAGTCGGGTGAGAATGTTTGGGAAATCTCGTCAATCACAATTTTCCTGTATAAGTTGTAGGTTGTTGCGCTAAAATGTTTAAATTATATATATATATTATGTAGGAAACACACACACAGTGATATTTGAGAAGTGAAACGAAGTTTATAGGATTTACAGAAAGTGTGCAATAGTTGTTTAAACAAAAGTAGGCAGGTGCATGAGTTTGGGCACCACAAAAGAAAGTAACTCAATATTTAGTAGATCCTCCTTTCTGAGCCATCCTGAGATGGCTATTCCAGAGCGTTGTACTTGTTCCTCTGCATGAACTCCTTAGTAGGGTTTGAGCAGTGTTTAGGGTCGTTGTCTTGTTGAAAGATCCAGCTGCAAAGATCCTGGCGCAGCTTCAGCTTTGTCACTGAAACCTGGACATTGGTCTCCAGAATCGGCTGATATTGAGTGGAATCCATGCGCCCCTCAACTTTGACAGGATTCCCAGTCCCTGCACTGGCCACACAGCCCCACAGCATGATGGAGCCACCACCATGTTTTACT
>JAUMHF010000024.1:7400406-7418366 GCA_032359275.1 Microctenopoma steveboyesi
CTGCTACCTTCAAGCTGCTGCCCCAGCAAACCACAGCAAAGAAAATCACGCTGGACACCACAGACTCATAAAACATCTGCAGCATGGTGCTGCAGACATTAAAAGACCTGAGTCTCCTCAGTGGATCATCCTAAATATGGCTAATTAGTATTTTTGCAACAATTAATTCGGTGTATATGTTCTTTTGGGGGCTATATGAACACTACTCTACCCCAAAATAATGACTGGAATTGACAAATTACACTGTGAGCCTAGTTTCGGAAATGTGTTTAGATAAACAACTACCTATTTTTTACACTATATGGTATTGTCGATTGTCAGTCAATCATTGGTCAGTTGTTATCATGTAACCTATCATGTGACCTGGTCAGGAAATGAAACAGAAGTATCTGCGTATATTAACGTCCTATACTAAAACAGTTTCTGTGATTTTTTCTGTGGTGTGTATGTCATATGCTTTACTCTACCATGCAATGATGCTGAATTATTTACAAAAACAAGGAGAAAAAAATACAAAGATATTTACCTTGCAGCACATTTCTTTTTTACTCCAGTGCATCTAAACTGGACAACCTTCCTGTAGAATGGCCTGGCATGTGAAGAAGATAAATTAAATGATTTCCTATTTATTTGTTAGGATCCAGAGTAAAATTACAATGGCTGCACTCAAACATTATCATGTCATTATGATGGTCATATTTTCCTCATGTCACAAAGGGATACACTTAAGTTTTTAGAATGAAATATATACACAATGATTTTTTAAAATTTTAATTTAGTTTTATGTGGTAATGTGGTTTTACCTACAGGTGAGATTATTGTGAATTAAAGACGAAAATATTGTGTGATTCGAAGCGTGAGTCTTAGTTTACCTGCTCATAAATATGTGACTAATATAATAAATAGAAAATTGTGCCTCATCGATAATTTGATGGGTGGGTCGAGGGGTCTTAAAAAACATAAATTACAGCCAACTTTGGTCCAGAAATTAGGTCACATGATAATTCCAGAAAATTTGATGGACTGGATTCATCTTCAAACATTAATATATGAGAAGTGTGTTTTTTTTTTATTGGCACAGTAAACTGAACATGATCTGAACCCCTTCCCTTCTTCTAACCCTTCAAACCTCTTGGTCCTTCCCCTTTTCAACAACCTTCCCCAAAACTGCTCATTGTCCAGCAGGAGGCATAAAACAACACAGGACAGTCTGTATTCTGTGTGATAATTAACACTGCCAGTTATCTGCTTTTTTACAGAGGGCTTACCATGTATAACTCATCACAGTTGTATGTATAAGGATTGTTTTCTGTTTTTCCAAAGCTACATGCATGCATTCCAAGCTGCCTGTGCAAAAAGCTCCTTTCATCTTCCATCTTCTGGCCAACATTTTCCTTCAGATCCACATTTTACACCCATCTTCAATTGATCCATAATGAACATGAATGAAGCAATTAGGAAATTCAGTAGATGGGTCTGGATACACTAGAAAGACATGACATTGTATAATTTTGTTGCACAGAAGCTTTGTACTTCCAGAGATTCAATATATAATTGTCAGGCTTTTTTTTCTAAACTCAAAATAAATCTCCCTTAAACAAAATCACCCCTTTACTAAAGATTTTAATTAAACTATTTACCTATTAAATGTAGCAAAACCCTTTTATTTAAACCATATATTCCTGAGCAGACTCGAAGCAAAAGTCAACAAAACCGAGAACAACTGAACTTGTCTCTCTTATCTATTCGTCTGTCTGTCTGTATGTCTTGTGTATGGAGTCCGTTGCTCTCTAATCCTGACGCTCGTGCTTTTCTGCACTTTGCAGAAAACAGCCAAGATGGAGGAATTCATGCCGACTTAATATATGACAGACCATATGACTATAGCTCGGCGCCTGAAATCGTGACGGTAGACCGTAATGCCAAGTATGAGTTCTCAACCTTAGAAAGGGGGGTTCTGCAAGGGTATCCATTGAGGGAACAACAGGAAGATAAAATGCAGTATTTGCAGGTATATTTTTTATTGATTTTCTTCATTTCCTTTAATTTATCAATTGAACTATTTTTCAATGACACTTCATTGCTAATGTGCATGATGAAATGGCCATGTGGGCCTTGACAGTCTTGCATCTTGCATTTTGTGATGCTCTTTCCCAGATGTTGCCACAGATTTTTTTTTTTTGTCTTTTTTTACGTGAATCAAAAATAAATCTGACCAACTAATGTTTGGTAAATATGACCATCAGTCCCATCAACACATTAGATGTGCTTCATTTACCGACTAGTGTGTCCTAGCTATGGCTCTACATGCAGTTGACTGAATTTTTTTTTATGTAAGAGGGTAAGAGTTTAGTAACTGACTTACCTTCTACATTCCAGGAGTCCCTCAATGTTTCAGGAAAGCACTACAAAGATCTGTTCATGTTCTACACAGCAATTGTGTCCATTGGATCCAGCATCGATTCCAGTCAGTGCAGAGCTGTGATATGTGTTTCAGCCTGCATTCACACCAAAGCTTGTTCTAACAGGGCAGCCTTCTAGGACAATTTAACAAAAGCATATGCTTTGATTTGTGGCCCAGAATCAGATATTGAAACCATAATTAATTGAAACTACTCATCAACACAGCTATGATTGTGAAAATGTTGCTGGAAATGGCCTGGAAGACTGTGGTTAGGATATGCAACTTTAGAAACAACTGATGCAACCCATACAATATTTCCCTTTAAAATGCATCTTAACACTGTGTCATCTTTGTCATAAACTGTATTATACAAGGCCTTCAGTTTTCTCATCCAAGCCTGCAGCCCACCAATTTCAATTTGCTTTAATAGTTTGCTTAATGAATATTTTAAATATTATTCACTGGTGTAACAAGTGATGCAAATTATATTCAAAATTTTAATACAAATTCCAAATTCCTGTGTTCTTACAGGACTGGTTTATGACTTTTTAAGAAGCCTTGAAACAGAGATGTATACATTACCTCTCATTTCTTTAGGTCAATTCATTACTCATCCATTGTCTTTGTGTCCAGCACACATTTCAGGTTTATTAGATAAACATTAGATTCTTTGATTGCAATGTATTATTTGGCTGTTTTGGTCCTTGCTCTTTAATGTATATGTGACTGAGAAACAAATCAGATGCATTTTTTCCAGTTACAGGACAACTGGCTGAACTGACACAGTCCCATATTTTTGTTGCTACTGGATGGATGAAGATCTAGTTAGACCTTGAATCAACAAAACACTTCAAGTCATTATCTAACATCTACACCATCTGAGAATTGCTAAGGCACTTCTCAAGTGGTTTGATTGCAGAAGAAAGCCTTGTTGGCTCTTCTGGCTTGTTGTGCAAATATTTTTCTTATCTCCATCCATTCTGTCAAGTAGCCCCTGCATCCTAATTCATTTTAATGCTTGTGCTGCCCTCTGCTGCTCAGCCCTCAGAACCTAACACACTTGATGCTACTGTATAGTCTGCTGTCTCATTTCTCTGCATTTAATTAAAGCTACCACAGGGGGGCAGGCCGTGCTTAATCTTGTTGCTCTTGATGCCACCCTGACAAACCCCCTCTCTCTTGCATAGTTGTCAGAACAGAACAGAGTGAAATGTGAGTATATCGTGTAGGATACTATCCTTTGCAGTTTTTATCCCCCATTAATGGAGATGAATGGGAGCCGAGTTACTGCCCTGTTAATAATAATATGATCATACATTGTGGAGGGAATTCGCATCTTGGATAATTAACTTAACTACAAGTAACTTAACTAACAGTCAAGCCCATAATTAATCATACCCCTGGCAAATTCTGACTTAGTTACTTTTATTCGGACAAGCAAGTTATTTTTTTGACAGGAAATGACATAGGTGTCTTCCACAAGACAATACGACGATGTACAAGAGGCATTATTGAGAAAAAAAACATTTCTCAGCTTTTATTTACATTTGAGCAAAAGGTCTCATGTCCAAAATTATTCATACCCTTTTCAATGATCAATAGAAAAGCCTTTGTTTACACAGCAATTAAACGCTTCCTATAATTGCAGACCAGCTTTTTGCATGTTTCCACAGGTATTTTTGCCCATTCATCTTTAGCAATGAGCTCCAAATCTTTCAAGCTGGAGAGTCTTCCTACATCACCCTGATCTTTAGCTCCCTCCACAGGACTCTGGCTGGGTCACTCCAAACCTTTAATGTTGTTGTCTGCCAAATGTTTCTTCACCACTTTTGCTGTGTTTTAAGTCATTGTCATGCTGTAATGTCCACTGGTGCCCAAGGCCAAGTTTCTCTGCAGACTGCCTGATCTTGTCGTTGAGAATCCTCATGTATTGCTCTTTTTCATGGTGCCGTTTACTGTGATTAGGTTCCTGGTCCATTGGCTGAAAAACACTCCTTGGTCTGCATCCGTGAAACCCAGCAGTGTGCAGCGGTTGTTGGATTGTCCGCCTTGAGACATTGGCACCAGCAGAGCCCAGATTCACCAGCATGGCCTTGGTGGCGATCCTTGTATTCTTTTTCACCTCTCTCACTATCTTCCTGGCCAGAAAGCTGCTGTTTTCCACCTGAGTTTATTAAAACAGCTGTTCCCAACTAATCAGGGTAATTGGGATGCTTTAGGACAGCTTGGACTATTTGGAATGGTATAGAAATTTTGATTTTCCCAGAGACTGTGACAGTTTGTGAAGGGTATGAATAATTTTGGACATGACACTTTTTGCTCAAATGTAAATAAAAGCTGAGAAATGTGTTTTTTTCCTCAATAATGCCTCTTGTACATCTTATTATCTTTTGGGAGACACCTATGTCTATTCCAGTCACAAAATAACTTGCCGGTTGAATAAAAGCAACTTTAAGTCAGAATTTGTTGGGGGGTATGATTAATTATGGGCTTGACTTTATGTGTTACTTGTTGGATTTTCCTTAATACAGACTGAATTTTGAATTGAATTACAATTTCTATGTATGAAAAATTGTGAGATTTTTATTGAGCTAAGCACAGTACACTGTGACACTTGGAACGTTATAATGTCTTTTGTAAGTAATCATTTAAGTGTGTTCGAATTAATGTTATATAACATTATGTAACCTAGTGCACATCCACTAAACTCTAACGTATTTTGAGTTCTAGGTGAATGAATGTCTAAGTAATTTAGACACTGAAGACACTTTTGTCTGTGTGTTGCATCCAGGTGCCCCCTACAAGAAGATACTCCCACGACGAAACCGACATGTGGACCAACGACCGGATCCCCTCATACCTTCACCGATGGGGCTCCACCGAGGACATGATAGTGAGTGCCCACTACAGCTCCACCTTGCCGCGCCACGAGAGGCGCAGGAACAGCCTGGTCTCCTACCACGAGGAGAGCCACCATCACCATCACCCACATCGTAAGCGGCGACGCTCTGAGGATAGTATGCACTCCCTCAAACACCTGCCACGTGTGGTCTGTGGTGGGGAGCGCTACGAGGATGAACTGCGGTGTTTCAGCCGTGATGAGGTTATCAACTTTATCGATGAGACGCCGCTGCCGAGCCCCAGGAAGAGTCCCCGGCGCTCATCCACCATCTCACTAATCCCAAATGTGTATGAACAGCACACAGTCATACTCCCTCATTTCCCGCTCACAGACTTTGAGCGTGAGCCTCAAGTGCTCAGGCGGTACTCGGAACACAAAAGGAGCAGTAGTCGAGGAAACTCGCCTGAGGGTTCACCCAGACCAGACAGATCTGGTCTAAAGAAGAGCCCTGGGGCTTATGGCTCTAGTAAAGGCAGTCGGGAACGACTGCAAGATGGGAAACAACAGGTTGAAGTACGCTCACCTGTATGCAGCCAGCAGACTCAAGGGCACTCTCCATCTAGATCTAGGACAGGCAGTGGAGCTGCTGCTGGAGCTGGCTGTGGGCATCATAAAAACCTGAGCAAGGCTGAGAGTAGAGGAAGCACAAACAGTTTTGTAAGCACACCCCAATCATCAGGATATCACCTTTCACTCTGATTCTGAAGGCTCCACCACTCAAAAGCAAGTTTTTGTTGTTAATGTCAACGTTATTACTGAAGTTGTTATCATAATATAAAACACTGGAATATTGGTCAATATGGGAGAGTGGCACGCCACCAATATATATATACCACCAATAAGCACCTGTTATGCTAAATGAAATGGGAATTTAGACATAATTTGGGCCTAATGTTGACTTAGTATGTTGAGTGGTGAAAAGGTTGTGTGGTTCTTTAATTCCGTTTCAATATGAGAAAATCTCTACTGAGAACATCTTTCCTAGCACCGACATAAATCAACTGTTTTTAAATGGCGTGAACATTCCCACACCTTGTTTTTGCTGTTTGATGTTGTTTATGTTCAAAGATTCTGACAATGTAGTTGTTAGAGTGGTGTTTTTTTTCTTTTCTTTGTTTTTTTGCTCTTAAGAACTCAAATAGTTTCATTTAGCCTGTAATGGCTGTGTGTTTCATTGTATTGCTTTAAAAGCAAACCTTCATGGATCTCAGAATATCACAAAATATATATACACTATTTTATTTATTTTAACATATAAAGCACATTTCAAAAACCCCATGTTAAAGTAAACTGAGAGTGGTAACCCCAGACTCTGATGCCTAATAGTTTTACTGTTACTGTGTGAGGTATTGAAATACGACGTGAACACCCCTAAATTCTAAATGAAGGCGTGAAGTCAGTTTTTGAAGATTGACATGTCATTTGTATATATAAAGGTTATTGGATTTTGTTTTGGTCATCTTTTTTTGATTGATAACTTTGCTTAGAACATTTCAGTTTATCCCAATGTTAACTTTTCTGGTCATCAGACAACAACACATTGTTTGATTTATCAAAACAGTAGGTGTAGAACATCTAACTGCAAAGAGTGTGTTATCATCACTGACTGAGCGTGTTAGCCTGACTTTACCTCTTACTTGTTTCAGTACTGCATTCAAAAGCACTAATTGTGGTTTCAATAGATCCCAACTGAGAGGGAACCACCTACACTTGTCAGCTGGAATAACCATAGCATTTAGCCTGACTAGGTGTAGCAAATTTAAATACTGAGGTTGTACCTAAATCCACAGAAATTTCAGCACAGATTGCAATAGAGTGGAAATGGAGTACAATGCAAACAAGTTCCAGTAAGTTAGCAGACGTTGATGCGTATACACATCTAATTGTCTATTGTACGAGAAGTATGAAGTGACATCTAAACACATGAAATATTAAAGCCCCATGAATTTAATTAAATGAAAGCATCCCCAAAGCTTGACTAAGAGATACTGCAGAAACATATACATACAAGAGAATAAAATCATTTGACATTATAGAAAACTATTACAGGTCACATATAAGTATAAATAGTATAGTATCACAAATTTTTTCCAAGGCCCACTGTTTAAATTACTAAAAGCACTAAGAAAAATGATAAAACAAGCTTTGGGCTTTGACTTTTGGCACCTGCTAACATGAATGTATTTGCCCATAAATTTTCAAATATATTGACTGTAGAGAGAATATGACATGAAAATATCTGATTTGACAGCCATATGAGTTGGGAAACTTTTTTCTACAAATCAAGCATTTTGCATATACAGTTTTGGTCACAGTAATTTGGATTCTTTTAAATGTGTTCTTTTTCATTGCAACGTATTCAGCTGGTCGCATTAGCTGAAATGTTCCTTTCTCTGCAAGCATAACATCACAATCCCCTTTCAAACTTTTCTTTGTTATAGAATTTTGGATTTTGTTGTGTTTACAATATTAAAATCTAATTTTGTATCATATTAAAAGATATGACTCACGTGAATGATGTTAAATGTTATGATTTTCATGTTCAGATGATGACTTTGTTAAAAAGATATTGATTAAATTCACAAAATGATGCTGGGTGTGTTTTGTTTGACTAGCCTAAATGTTAGATGCGTGGTTAATTCTTTAAGATATGACGATAATGAAGCTCAACGGTAAGAACGTGTAGCTAGCTAACATATTAGCTAACCTAACGCTAACAGTCTCGGAGGTTGAGACCTCTGCTATTAATGCAAAATCTCAGAAATGAGTTACTGGTGTTCTTGTGGAGCTACAGTAGTTATTATTAGTAGCAGGGCTGTGTCTGGGTCTGTGGGGGCCCTATGGAAGGTTATTTTAGGGGCCCCTGTTTTGCAATAGTAGGTTCTTAAACCTGAAATTAAAAAAATGATTCAACAATATGGTTTATTACATAATGAACATCATTATGCAAAGAGCAGTGCCCAAACTTTTTTCAATACTGATAAATTTGATGATGTCAAGATACCTTAAGGAAAGATTGACAGCAAAGGTGACTTACAAATGCAGTTTTAAAAAGTTAATGGTATTGGGACAATTTGATTTTTAAAATGTGAATGAAGTCAACCAGGAATAAGAAAATAAAAAAACAAAAATCTAAATGTGTCAGCCAGGTAGCAAACCCAGGTGTCCCGCACGCTAACACAACACCGTATCCGTTGAGCTACCAAAGAAATGCTGGATAAACGAACATGTTTCTTTGATACATGAAACATTTTTCAACAGTTACATTACAGAGTAAACATAATTGGAGAGATATCTGAATTAGCCCCTTGGCCCTAGAGGCCAAGGGGCCCTATGTCTCTGCATAGTCCGCATGCAAGAAACGGTACTGGTAAGTAGTTTCTTTTATAAAATATATATAAAATATATATTAAAAATATAATATTTTTAGTCCATTGCTTAGAACTTCGTGAAAAGCAATACTTCAAAACTTTTAGTCACGGGTATATCTCCAAAATAGGCTATTCACATGTTCTGTCACACCCTCAAATCATAAGGCTTCGATTTCTCCTTTTACTTCCTGCTATTTCAAGAAGAACCCTGTCACTGATTGCCCGCTACATAAAATTAGTATTCACTTCAGTGTGTGTTCGTTTAAACTACTGTGTACTGTGTTGTACTGAATGCAGCAGGTGTCTGTAAGGAGCAGGTTCTGCACTTGCTGCCAGCTAGTCAAAGCTTTCTGTAGGGCTCTTTGTTGCCTTTGCTGCTCGCAGTGCTGAACACGGTTACGGTTCATTCTTCGAGCCAAAAGGTAATTCCACGGTGTGCTGTAGGTCTATTTGCAAACCTCCTGCGAACAAAGAACAGCCATATTGTACACGGTCCACGCCTAATTATAAACCCCTGGTTGATTACTGTAGATTTTAATCGCACAAGTCGGTGTGACAATGTTGGCATTTCCACGGTGAAATGCAGAAGTTGTGCCCACGACGTCCCAGACATATTCACCAGCAAAGTGAACAGTGAAGGTCTGCAGCGCACCACGTCTGCTCGCTTACCAACGCGTGACTGCGCCCAGTCTGATGCTAATAGCTTCTTCTCTCCCTCCCTCCGGTCCTCTGCTCTAATATGGGCTGCTATTATAGTGGTGAACTAAGCTAAGTAACTTAAACAATGCCGAGAAGAGTTCATAGAAAATCTTAGAAGTTTAAGGGCATTCAATGCTGAGGTCACGTGGCATTTATTTATTTATTAAACAAGCCTTTCTTGTGCCGTGGGCCTCCAAGTCCGGTCAACGGAGGATGTTTGCGCAGTGGCAGGGAGACAGACTCGGACGACCAGTTAAAGAGAGAAAAGCAAAGTGGAATTGCTCGTGGTGAGTGGTTTTGTTGCTCAAATCTTAAATGGTTCCATAAAACGCCGTCCTTTCAGCAGACCATCTGTAAGAGCTGTGGGCGTCGCAGCGATTCTCCTCGCTGCGAGGCGCCATCCTCCCCGGCGCTGCCCCGCGGTGAACGCAGAGATGCTGCGGAGGACAGCGTTAGGGTACTTTCAATTATGATCGAGCGAGTTTCCTGCCCTGCAGCATTGTAATGCGTAGCGCAAACAAACACGTTTATGGGAAGCATGGTGGTAACGATGGCTACAAATTCTGCTTCACTGTGCGACAATACGACCACAGCACCAGGAATCTAAAAGGCTCTTTGATTCAGTCATTTCACTTTGACTGGTAAAGAAGTTGTTAATGTTGTGCAGAGTGTGGTGGAAGTTGTGTGAGATTAAACCATTCTCTCTCTAGAATGACCGACCTGTGTGCCTCTGCCTGCGACAGAAAAAGGAAACATGCGTGTAATCTGTAGCCTAGTAGCAGAAAATTGCAGCGCTGTCCGACAAGCATCTGATTTGCCCACCAATGTTTCGGTACTTATGCGTGAAGCAGAGAAGAATAAAGGAAAGTGGAACCGAGCTGATCTCCTGGGTTGTTCTTTCCCTTCTAGTCGGTTTCTCAAAATCATTTCTCAATTCAGAATTTTAAGTCCACGCACACACAGCCACACAGAAAAAGAACCTAAAATAGTTACCGTGCTTCTTAAAGATCCTTGGCCTTACTTTTACACAACCAGTCAATCTGTCACCATCTGACCAGCTGTTATTTACATGCCTATATGACTTACATATATGAAAATCGGTTAAAGTTGGCAGAACAGCAGGGAGTGAGTGAGGATTATTAAGATGATTTACGGGGAAACAACCACTGTGTTTGTGAGTGCTCCTTAAATAATCCTATTCCGTTGTGTGAACGACACATTTCTTAGATACTAAAGACGAGTCTTTTTAAGTCTGTCGAGAAGCTGGCTGCCAGGACCTTCTTCACTTCATGATTGTGTGATCAGAGCTCTCTGTGTGTGGTACACTATATAGACATACTTGGTGAGTTTGACAGGCAGAATGGGTGAAGTTATGCTGAGGAATTCACACTAAAACCCTTAAAAACACGGGTAGCAAAACATAATACCTAAAAGAATAGTAGAAAATAGTTACTCTTAACTAAAAATAAATAAAAATAAAATGGTTTTACAACATCCAGTAACACGGTGCAGGTCATTAAGAGTTAATAAGAGACGATTAATGTTTCTCAGATATCAATCATAATATGTCTTTTCTGCTAACTGATCCTTAGCCGTATTAGGCTGCTGTGTAGCTATTATCAGTTATTAAGGGCTTATTAACGAATTAATCATTATTTCCACAAGTGAAAGCTTTAGCCCTGTGCCTTTTACTATAGGTTTTAATGAACAAGACAGTGCGTTCTTCATTTCACAAATTTTATTAAGAAAATAAAACGTATACATTATAGGCTCTAAAATATTGTGGAAATCTGTACAGTGCAATTATGAAACATTCAAACTACGACTTATGGTAGGTACAAGTTTTCATCGGCTCTACCAAGGCCTCCACACGTTGTGCTGAATGTTGGCAACTTCATTCCTTTGACCGGCAGCATGAAACTTTCTGCAGGGGGAACTTTTCTCTTCTTCCTTTTGTGCGGACGCCGCAGCGAACAGCGGCTCTTTGGTTCCTTTGCTTCCTGATGCCTGCTGTGCTTCGCTTCGTAGATAACGAGACCTGCGTGCACTGTGGCCTTTCAGTGCTTTAGATTTGGCGGTGCTTGTCTCCTCGGGTCCAGCTGCAGAAGGAAGAACTCCCCGCGCCTCGTCCTGTGTCTCGGCTTGGCCCGGGCCGCTGTCCGTGGTGCTGAAGACCTCCCCTCGCTCCACGGAGCGGCAGAGCTTACTCGAAAGCTGCGATAACATACAGCGGTCACTTCCAGTCAGGTTGTCTGCAATCTTCAAGTACTGGTTGACGTTTGCCAGACAACCGCGGAAGCCAAAATGGTAATCAGAAAACTCGGAGGAAGCAGCAGAGCCTGAAAGCAAAGAAATTACATCTCAGGGTAAGACACAGGGCGCACAGTGCGCCAATAATGCGGTCAATCGTCCTGAAACCGACGATGACACTACTGTAGGAATAAAGTTGTAGCTTACAGCTCTGGATCTTTTGGAGGTTCCTCAGATGTTTGACAGTGAGCTCCAGTATGTCGGCCTTTTCCAGTTTGCGCTTTCGAATCTGTGTGCGGAGATTATTCTCGTTAATTAGGCCACAATGATCCGCAGTAAGAAGAAAGACGCTGTTTGCAATGCGCGGCCTGCATACTTACATTGCTGCTGTAGTAGCTCTCCAGAAGAGCTTTTAACTGGTCCAGACTTTTGTTTATGCGAGCTCTTCGTTTCTTTTCCATGATGGGTTTGGATACCTACAACGTGTCGGGAAAATGGAATTTAGTATACAACACATATTGGCTGATGTGCGAACTTTCTAACCCTAAGTCCAGTTAGTGTACAAACCTTCTTTTCAGCTATGGGTTTGGACTTATCCGCACAGTCTGTTGTCGACACCATTATTTTTCCCGGTTTCCTTGAGGTTGATCTTTCTCTCGCTGGCCAACAAATGAAGGAGTTGACCCTGAGTGGACTTATATAGAGACACTCACTTAACATCTCAATGCAAACAGTCCCGCCTGTCTCTTTCGCTCAAATGAGCAATACTGGCGTCATTTGACAGTTAAAACCAATCAAAGGCTCAGATCACAACAGACAAAATCATGCAGTGTGTTTTGAATCACTGAGAATTTCTGTAAATCTCAGTCCAAGCCTGCGTCATCTCATTTTGTCTGAATTTCGTTTCATTTCTACAAACTATTATATATTATTATATTACAAAATATTAGCCTATGCATCACAAATTGAGGGCCTTCATATGTAAATATATACCTGTTGTCTGCTGTCAGCTGGATATTTTGAGATCAGGTTTAAGAAACTTTTAAAGAACCAGAACATAGTCTTTACACTCAAGGAACGATGTGTGTGGTAGAAAAAACGAAATAGAAGCGTAAAAATGATAAACATAATGGGTGAGTAGTCCAGCCACCATTCACTCTTATATGCAGTCTTTTATGTGAGTTTCACGCCACCCGGTCGAAGGCAGCACCGTGGTAATTTCGTGTTGTCCCCACAACATTTCGATTTTCTGCTGACCACCTGTAAATAAACTGGAAAATGAATCAGATAACTCACTCGACTGATAAATGACCAAATGTGCAGCAATGCGTTTGTTTGTGCTCCTAAAGTACCAAACAAGCACCTAAGAAGAAAAACAGATAGGAGATTAGAAAACCTTAAGACTTGAGGATTCTTTGGGCATTGTGCATCGCCAGGTTTTGTCTTCATACCAGGCGCAGTGAGGCACCGAGGAGAATCGCGGGCCGCCCCTTGTCCTCGGTCCCTCGCCTCCCGATTTTCCACACTGCTCTCTGAAAAGGGCGAAGGCTTGGGAAAGTCATACCAGCTGAAATAATATATTGGTCATAGGCTTGCTGTGACCTAAAGCCTTAGGCACCTACACAACATTATGTTTCAGCGCTTCACTAGGGGGTAAAACATTGTAATATTTTAGTTCACACAGTTGCTCGAATAGTCCAGAGCTCCGTTTATTTAGTTTGTCTCTCTTTTGAGAGACACGCGCAGAGAACCTGTCTATTACATTACAAGTCTTCTTGCCTGATAGGGGTAGACTACACAATACGTGTGCTAAAATGTCTGAGGCCCTCGGGAAGCAGTGGCATTTGTATTCAGTCAAGAGACAGCGCGCATGAAAGGAGACCAGTTTATAGCAGTAAAGTAGTCATTGATCTTTCTCTTTTGTGGCCAGCATCAAAAGATTCCCTCCACTTCTAAAGTGCACCAACTTTACTTCAGACATTTCGTTTTGACAAGATAAACTGAAGATCCTGTACAATCTGCTTTTTCTACACAATAATAAGGGTTGATTGAGGTTCTTGATTTAATACTCATTCATTCAATCGTCATCATTTGTGGCCTTTACTCAACATTTAATTACGTAACAACATATGTTATAATAACATATAATTAATATTACATTATTAAATAAATGTAAAATAAATACATGTTCATATGGTTAATAAGACTCACTGGTAAAACTAAATCACTTTCATGTACTTAATGGTAATTTATTATAATTGGCGTGTATGTGTGTCAGGTTTGTGCCAGAATACACTAATTGAGTAAAATGTACCGAAAAATTGTGGGTCACAATTGTAGTGTTATATAGTCAAGCATTTAATAGGTATGAAAATTGGCCGAAGTGCTCTGGTTTGACTGAGTTTCTGATGTCTTTTGTCCTCTGAGGACGCTACATTATCTGGGTTTCACGCTTGGATTTCACTGAAGACCGTGGAGCGCTGATTTGAGCGCAGTGTCGTGGTATCTCAACAGTCGCCTGTCTTGTTATTCTGTAACACATGGAAGAGATTTCACTGCTGATTACTCGCTGTGATTTCATTTACTTCTCATCTTTGGGCACAAAACGGGGAACGGAAATGGGGAAAAGTTAAGGAGGGGTTGGTGGTTAAAATAACAACTGCTCGGCAGCAAAAAAAAAAAAGACAGTCAGGCTTTAAAACTGTTTCCCTCCAATACCACCTCACCCCGTCTTTATGTCATCATCTATCCATGAGAATAGCGCAACGAGGAACCTGTGTCCCGGTTGGACATAATAATACAAATGACAAGTTAAGTGTATGTTTATAAAAGGGCTCAGGCTCCCGCTCCACTTTCACTTTTCAGCCCCAGGTCATTCATTAACCCTATCAGAGCTTTGTCATGGATGCCTGCCGGCGGAGACCTGACAATGCTGCCGTAATAATTAGACTATTGGAGAACTTGTTAACAACAATTAGTGAAGCAATTATGCAATTACTGCAATAAACTATGTTCTTCCTTGAGAGAAACGAGACATTTGCAAGCCAATGGTTAGACCAACATCACTGAAATGTGGAGGTGATCTACATATATTATCCATTTAGTGTAGAAAACACAATGTATGGCCGTTTACGAATAACAATGACAACACAGAATATTGTTTCTGAGAACACAGGCAAGGCCACATTTCCACATTGCTAACAATCTGCTAAAGATCTGCCAAAATGAACTTTGTGCATTTTGCATTATGATTATTTCAAACGGTGTCGAAAATTGGACATGACAAGTGTTGTAATCATTTCTTTACGTAAACGTTTATTGGAAAACCCAGCATTAGCGGGTTGCCATGTCTAGAGGGTAAAACATGCAAACACAGGCGCATCATTTGGCGCACCGGGAGCGGAGCAAATCGATGCACCGCCTTCCATTCAGATGGACCTAAGGCAGCCCCGATGTGACCAATACGCGCATTGTGGGCAATTGGGTCACAGTAAAAAGAGACGGTGCATGGGCAGGTGCACGGGGAAAAATATTAGAAATACAGATGTTTTTACTGAAAAAGCCACGCGACGGACCTGTTGGCGAAGCAGTTGATCAAACATCAAATAGAAGTAGCGTCATGAATTTCTATGGACTGGTTCTGGGGTTATTTAAAGACTTCTTACTTTGGTTTGAGAACACAATAGCTGCTGTTTGCCTGTGTGTGCCGGGGTTACCGCTTGAAAAGGCCAGAGGTGCACATTAACATCGCTTAAGGTTTTCTCAAGGGTCGAAATGAACTGAGTGGAAAGTAACTTTATAAGTCGCTGGAGGATGAAGCTTTTGTCGAGCTCTCAAGTGAAAGACACAAGTGCCTAACAAAAGCGGAGCGCCATTGTTAAACACTATAGCGCATGGGTATTGATGCGCCTTGAATTGCAAAACATCTGCCATTTGCTCTGAAGCGCTTGAGTGAGATTTGAATGAGAATACACTGTCTTGAGGCGTGCGTAAAACAAGAGCCACCGGGCATAAGAGCAAAGTGGAAATAGAGCATTAAAAGATCAGTAAAACAAACCTCAGAGGACTCCGCGACTTGTGTGCCACATTAATGATGTTCGGTGAAGGATACTGGAGATGTGTCTTGCCTATACGTAATTTGGGTTTGACATTACAAAGTCGAACAACTTTACGAACAAAGTGTGCACATGGTGTAAAGATGAGCTGTCTTTGCTGAAATTTGACTCCAGCTAAACACAACTAAAGGATAAACATATAACCGACATTCTTAAAGATGGTCAAATATTGTTTAGGGTAACAATTTGCACACATCTAAAACTATTACTGGAACTCTTATATGGAGTTAGACGAATTTCGGCAATTTGAATTGAGGAGGCCAACTCTGCCATTCGCACCCCTGACCGGTGAGAGACATGCAGCCGAATGGTCGCCACTTTGAAACGCATTCTGTTTCCCCTGTGTGTGCAAAACGAAAGATCCGTTGATGGTCATTTTCCCAGGGTTTTTCCTTTATCTGACCGACGTGGAAACTTAAAAGGTGAAAAGCCATGGGGCGTTCCGCCGATTTTCCCCGCTCCATATTTTGTAAAATTAGAAATGCGTGTAACCGCATTAGAACTTAAACAAAACAAGTTACCGAAGCACTTACCAAATGTGTGGTAACTTTCAGTATGGTTTAAATTGTAATTCAAACTACTTAATACCCTGGAACTTAGTGACTATAGCTATTCTAATAACCACTCCACCACAAGTCCCAAAATCCTAACTTCTCATAACTTAAACAAAATTCAGAAATGATGTGTGACAACGTGTGTGGCGAATGTAACTCTAAAATTGGTATGAAATCGTCAATTTGTTGGTGTCAACCTTCCTCTCTCCAAACGCGCCATATGCCATGCTAAGTGGCACCATTTACCAATTCGTTCCTTGTTTCACGGTCCAACCTCCCCTTCTCCTTGCCAGGAAACTGAATAGCCTCATCAAAATGGCAATTTACCCTCTGGAATTGTCAAACAGGACTACCCCCTGCCGCAGTGCTCTACCAGTTTGTGGGGCACCCCAGAGAGCGCCACGGTGTGAAACTGACTTCAAATGGAGACTTTGGCCTACTGTCAGTACGAAATACAGCAATAAAAGCATTTTCCTTTCACCTCACTATGGATTTAAAGATACTATACCGCATTGAAGCATCATATAAACAAATCAAAGAACATTAATAAAATTAGTAGTAGTTAGTCAGTGGACAAACTGTAATCCCACGGCATCAATACATTAATAAATGTTCCTCACTTTCTTTGAGAGGTAAATTGTACTTTATTGTATGTATAGTCAAATAATTAATTCAATAAAACATTAAGAAAATGGCACATGGGAACTCAGATCTCTGGGGTAAAACACTTTCACAGGTCTGTAGGGTCTATTTAATGGTGGTGCTATCATGTGGAGAGAATGTGTCATAGCAATCTGTTAACACATAACCCTAAATAATATATGTTATAGCAATGTTACACCAATAATTTCCCAACATAGTAGTAGTTCTGTATTTCACTGGTGCTACAAATCTCTCTCTCTCTCTCTCTCTCTCTCTCTCTCTCTCTCTCTCTCTATATATATATATATATATATATATATATATATATATATATACAGTATATTTGGGTGTGTGTATATTTGTGTGTGTGTATATGTATATAAAGTCTTTTTTACTTCGCTGTCCTTATAATACAAAACTAGACAGCTCTAGAAAGAAGAGACAAACTGTTCATCTCCATCATCTTCAGTTGCGTTGTTAAAAGTGGCTAAAAACTATTTGGAAGAAACCTCTACATTTATCCATCCACAGATACCCTGCCTGTCACCTGATGACAGCTGGAATAGGCAGATATCCGCCATATAAAGGCTACTACCATATAAAGGAGTCTTAGCAAAGACCCCTGTTGTGTATATATCTATATCTATAAATCTATATCTATATATCTATATCTATATTGCAAACTACTTAAGTACTGCCTCTCTTTTGGCATTGTTGCTGTAGGTAATTTTGTACTGCTCTAGTCAATATAGTCCTCATTAAAACAGTCCTAGGTGTCCATAAAAGCTTTTAAGGATAAATCTTAAATCTTAAAAAAGGTAAAGGTAACAAATATGTAGTGTTCTGTGTATCAAATTCAAAAGTGTTCAAATTGTTGTAAGATGCAAAAATGTATAAGCTTTTCTTTTTGCAGTAAATATGTTTCTCTGCAAACAATTACTGGCTTATAGTTTTGGTATAATTCTGAATGACGCCTTGAAAGTACTGCTGTGTGTTTCTGTGTGGTTGAAAGATCATAATATA
>JAUMHF010000024.1:7428546-7482582 GCA_032359275.1 Microctenopoma steveboyesi
TCTGTGAATGCTATGTACTCCACCACCCGCAGCTTGCAAGACGTGCTTCCTTGATCAGACCATTCTGTGTCCTTACAGTAGATACATGTGTATGGATCCCCTGTTTAACATGAGACATTAACAGTTTGTCAGTGAAGTAAAGGTAAACTTCTGCTTGGAAGGTCAGGAGAGATATCAAAGCTGAGGAAAATATTTGAAGCTTTTCCTTCATGCCAAATTTGCTTTTCAGTTTACAGTCACATAACCTAGAGGTAACATAATTATTTATTGTCTGTTGTTTATTGACATGTAATTAAATCATGAAGCCGTCAAGTAAACATGGAAGTTAATGTATAATCTAAAAATGTACCTGTACTGTTGACATAAGTTCCATTTGGACAGATATCACAAGTGAAGCAGCATTTTTGAATTCCATTTTTCTGTTTTACATATCCTATGGGGCACTCCGGGGAACAAAGTGAAATGGGTACCTGTACATCACAATAGTTTAATAGAAAAGAGAAAATTCTAAGTGGCCATTTGTAGAAAAGTAGCATTAATTCAGGAAGATCAAAGTTTGTTTAAAATGTTTGTATACACCATGAATAACATCTGCTGGTTGTCTGCTGTCACAGCTTTTACTAGACAAACTACCTTGCAGAAGGAAAATACTAAAATAAAAAGAACAACAACTTACTTCTCCCGTAGCATGCCAATGAATTTTAGAGGTGTTGATGAAAAAATAAAGTGATGGGCGAAATTTATAAATGCCGACCTCCTGTGCATCACCAGTGCTGTTCCAGAAAACTATGGAATAGTATCCAAACATAGGATCACCATTCGCATTAAACCGAATGATTTCATTGAGAAGTGTAAAATTTGACTTCTGCAGCTCTGCAAGGATCTGATGTGAGTACCCAAAAAGTCATATTACTTCCACGTGGCCAAGAATCACATGTTGCCATATAATAAATGAATTCACATATTGTCTGTATACGTACCATGTATGGATGCACTGTAATATTGTCGTTACATCTTTCAGTTCCACATTGCAAGACATTATGTAGGGCATGACTGGTGGCATATACCGCAGAATAAACAGGGAAAGAGAAAGATGGGTCTGCAGCGATGATTTCTTCTGGTGTCAGGCTACTACAGTTGCAAACCTGGTTACAAAGTGTCTTCTGTCCTGCATTTTCACAGTAGGTTTGTGTTTTTGAAAAATATATGAAATCACTGAAACCAGGTATTGTCATTGCTGGCTCAGAAACCCCAAGTACTGTTCCAATATTTCTTATTCCTTTCTCCTTCGGGAGCTCCTTGTTTAGGGACCACGCATCTCCTGCTATCCACACCTTGTCGGTGAAGTTTTGTTGTATTGCTGAGTTAACGAGATCTTCAGCATTCCATTCAGGAGCAAAGACAATAATCACATTTATCCTCTGTGAATCAATCTGTTTGAATATTGGTGTGAAATTAGTATCATAATCAAGACCTTCATTGTATGCAAGGCAGATCTCAGTGTCCGTAATTTTGTCTATGAACAATTCTAGGCCATCTTGGCCGTAATCATTGTCACTGTAAAGAAAAGCAACCCAGAGCCACTTGAAGTTCTGCAAAATGCTTACAATCACTTCTATGACATCTTGATTGGGATGGACTGTTCTTAAGAAAGAGGGAAAATTCACTTTTTTTGAAAAGATAGAGCTAGCAGCTCCATAACTGACCTGTAAAATAAGAAATAGAGAAATTATCTATATTTTCAGGGTCAATAAATTCTTCAAAGGTTCCATATAAAAGGTATTTAAAGGTATTTGTATCATCTAATACAGTAGTAAATAATATACCATTGGAATCACATTCACCATGAAGAGTGGGGCTACAGTTAGTGTTTCAGTGCTTGTGTAAGTCCCGATCATTGCTATGACTTTGGACAGATTCATGTGTGTTTCATCCCAAGGTCGGATTATGTTTTTTTCTGATATAAGATTCAAGGGTCCTGGGAAATTTTGTGTATCTGAGCAGTGGTCAAAGATCTGATAGCCAAGAGATATATTTGGCAGTAGCCTGGTCGAGTTATTGATTTGCTCTACGGAGAATCTCATCAACTGAAACCTCCGATAACTTGATAGAGTGAAGGGTTGACTGTGGACAGAGAAAGAGAGCAAAGATGTATAAGAATGAGTTTTATTGCATTTCTATGTGACTTCGTGAAACTTTGAGTGAAACAAAAATCTTTAATAACTTTGATAATGCAGCAATGTCAACCAAGAAGCTACTGAGCTCCTCGGTGCACACTTGTTAGATTCTTTATGTGATGAAATACTCAGAAATAGGTTCTTCCCACAATTGTTCCAGAAGTTTCGATAAACATTCAGATCTGTCTTCTTCATCCTAAACAAGCTTGACAGGGTCTAAGTCTGACGATTGTTGAGTCATTCCACAATCTTCAGATTGAAGCCTGTCATCTTGTTCTTCAGCAGCAAAGCTTAAGGCTCAAGGCTGTCTTTTGTTATTTTACATTTTTGTAGCTTATATTTTGCAGTTTACCATTGTTGCATTTAGGGTTGTTAAAATGACTTAAACTGATCAAATTTCAGTAATAATTTAGTTGTAAAACTTGAATGTTAATAACATAGTCTGTTTATTAGACATAACTTATTAGCTTCAACTTAGGCTTATTATGATACTCACCTGGAACAGTCGATGGCTTCTGGTCTGTCATGATAAACAGAGGCACTGGCCTGATGAATATCAAAAAGTCCACCGAGAAGATAATCTCCTTTCATATGAAACTCTAAAGCTGGCGCAGTGCATTGAGGCAAGACATGTAGCAGAGATCTCAGTAAACACAGAGAAGCAAGAAAACGTTTCATTGTTGTAGTGACCGCTTACCAATCTCATGTGAACTCTAATGGCAGTTGCCTCTGACTTTACTTTATACATTATCAGACATTGGTTACTGTAAATGGCTGGAGGACAAATTACAAATCAGTATGCAAAATCATCCAAACTGCTGCTGCATTGAAACGCTATGACGATGACAGTTTAACAATAACGTGCAAGCAAGTTTAATTTATGTTAAATAAATATGTTATTTTCACTGGCAAGAAAAAGTTTGCACCAAGATATTATTACTAGATTTTTACACTGAAATGTAACAAATAATTAGCAACTATGTTTTTCCCCCAGGATTCATGTGTGGCTAGTCTTATATTAAATCATGCATGTCCTCACAGATGTAAGAACATCTGGAAATAGGTTCAGTAAATCAATAATGTGAGTTTAGGTTTGCTTCCTTCATAAGAACAGTGTCTTTTAGTGTAATTTCAACCACAAATGGTTAAACAAAAACAGCACTCCCTAGTTACTCACCAGTTAATGCTTGTGTTTAGAAAGGAATGTTATTCTCCACAACATACAGCCAAGAAATAGAAATATAGTCTCCAGACACAGTACATGCAGCAACGGGTAACTGGAAAGCAATCCATTTTGGAGAGGCATGCATTTCCTCTGCGCAACAACTGACTGGGCATAGGCACATGTTTTTAAATAAAAGTAAACTTTGATAGAAGAAGAAAAGTGATCATCAATGTCATGAGTTATCATCAGTTCAAACATGTAAATACTAGTTCGAAGTGTTAACTATTTATTACCATTTCAATTTCCTTTTAGAGTTATGTTGGTCATCATACAGTAAATGAACTAGTGCTAAGCTAGTTTGTTATTGTCCAGAAGCTGAACACAAGATAAGATCAAAAGTATGCCGTCATCTCACAATCTTGTTGACTTGACAGTTACTGGAATGTAAATGGCATCCAATACACTGACAGGATGCATATACGTAGTATTTTATAGCTTATATTTCAATTAAACATAACTTATAAATGTAATTTAAAGGGTAATGACATTTCCACCAGGTTAAAATTCCGTGTTTGACATATATTACATTCAGCAGGTTCTCAGTAAATAATGAGATAACTTCTCAGCTGTTCGATGTTGTTCCTCGTTTGGTCAACTACTTTTAATGTTTAAGGGTAAAACTGAAAACCAGCGCAGGAGGTCTGTTTTTTAATATTCAAACTGGCCAACACGGGCCGAGTCTTGGTGCGTTCCTGTGGCGCAACAGACGCGTTTACGAAACCCTGCATAGCATGTACGCGCATGTGTCTGCGGAACTATAGGTGCAGAAGCCAGCACCTGTCATTGTATGGGTGTGTTAGTGCTTATGGTTTGGGTGCGTTGCACTTGTATGAAGGTACCGTAGAGGGGGGCGTATACAGGAGGTAAGGTGCAACTATTTCTCTGTCCCAACTTACTGTTGCAGAAATCAAACTTTCTCAAGTTATCTGGAGACACTTTCCCTAATTTTGAAGATTATTCCTTGATAGAATCCCAGGATTACAAAAAGCTACTGTAATTGTGGTGATTTCAGAGACAAATGCAGAAAGCTAAATGTTATGGTAGATATAACATCAACATATTTACTGTAACACTTGTGAATGTGACGCAGAGAAACAGTCTTTGTCACCAAACCAGAGAAGCTTTCTGAAGGCAAAACAAGTGAACAAAGTGAAATAAGTTTAAGTAAGGCTGTCATATACTGACACTCTAGTATATTATATTTAATATTTTCTTTGTTCAATACCTTCAAAATATGAAACTGAGACACTTGTGTACTGTTTGAAGGGACATCGCCTCTTTAATAGAATTTGGAGTGAAAAAATTACACTTAAGTTATTAAAATCAAGTTTTTTTCATATCTGTAGCACAAGAAAACAATAACATGCAATCCATGATAAACACAATTAATCAAATCTAGAACCCATTTAACCAGTTCTGCTTTTATCAATGTCAACTTAAACTGATTTAAACATTTGGAAACAGTGTGGCGGAAAAAAAATCATTTTAAAATATATATACATATATACATACATATATATATATATATATATGTATGTATACATACATACACGCACACAAATCCTCCAGACAACCCTTTAAAAGAGACTTTTTACAGGTAAATGTTTTGATCCCCCGTTACAGTGCTGATCAAAGTTTGGTACGTACAGTTAACCCCCAGCATTTTGATAATATTGGAAGAAACAAAATCAACTTGTTTATGGAAAAAGTGTGATCGCTACCCACTAAATCTATTCTGAATAATCAGAACACTCAAGCTGAGTATTCATTTATTTCCTCTGCACAAGAATGAATTGGTTTGCTTGGAATGCTTATGCAATATTTTAGTAAGTTCATAGAAATTATAAAGTACTACAACAGCCATTCATCATAAATCAAATAAACCCCAGGCCTTACAACCCATGAAGGGGCTGCTGGGGTAAATATAATTGCTTGGCTGTTATATCACATTAGACCTTCATATGAATTGGACTTGAATACTGGTTGTGCACTAAAATGGCGTAAAAATCTGAGGTACATTTTTAGGCGTGCTTGACAGAACAGCTTTTTATCAGTTAAACCATAAACAATTGATTTGAAGGTAAATGGAGTTAGTGACAATAGCTCTGCAGTCAGTGACGCGGTTGGAGGCTGAAGAGTCATGGAGCAAAGATAATAATATGATACTTAACTAGCTTAAACACTGAATTGCATTGGTAGTCAATTCAAGATAAAGACCAAAAGTTATTTAAGCAGAGTTTAATAATTTAAAGATACAGATTACGTAGGTGTTTTCCTGGCTGCCATGAATGCATAATCAAATGTATGCATCTGGTACAGAGGAAAACTGGCTTAAAACATTTGTAAGCCAGAGCTGGCACAATGTAGTAACAAAAATTAGACTGTTGGAAAGACTGTTGCATTTTCTTCAGATTTAATATTATATATCTAATCATGTTATTTGCTAACACGACTACAGACGTGTAATATATAACTTGTTACAAATGAGTAGGTACCAACAGAAAAATCAGAAGTTGGCAAATTTATTTCAGTCGGGAAAAGATGTACTGAAATTGAAAAAAAAAAAATTACTGCAGTTCGTTTCACTGTGGTTCCTTCTGGATGACTGTATACTTCCCCAAAAGGGTGAAAAAGGCAAAAGGCAGCACTGAGTCTCACCTACTAATGAACAAATGCAGACGAATCCTAAAATAAGGATCATGGTCAAAAAGAAAAAAAAAATCCTACATCTTAATGGACAAAGGCAAAATTCCCAAACTAATTTGATCCATGCTGCTCATCGTCACACAACACTGAACCATGGATCATAACTATTTTTTCATGTTATGTTTTTATGTTACTGTCCCACTCATTAAAAAGGAATAACCCTTGCCACTCCCCAGCTGTGACTGACAGATATCAAATGAGAAGGAAGGGAAGGTTAAGTGGAAGCTTTTAACTGGCAAAAGCTTTCCCTGTGTCTTCCTTGCCTTTGTATGTCTTTTTCCCGTGTGTGAAGGGTAGATATCTGTACTTGACCATATGCTGGAGAAAGAAGGGAAGAAAATGATAATTAGTCCATTATTTATGGGGTTTGCACAAACATTTTACCAACTTAAACTTTTTGGGGTAACAAAAGAATTGCTGTATATTTTGTGCTGTATTGCCAGTCCATCCAAAGTGTTAAAACATTTAGATCTCAGTAAAGTTTTACCTTGATCTGCCTCTTCATTGTGATGCAGAAGAGCATGATGAAGTACATTACAAGTATAGGCCAGAACACCGGAACATTGAAGGCTTCAAAAAATGTACAAATCATGGCGATGACTATGCCTTTTGTCGCTGAATGCCTGGTGAGAGATGCAAAATAACCTTAAAACATTCAACAACAACATCCCAGTCCTGCTCAGCTCCTTAATGTGTTACATGTACATTATGTTTGGATACAGACAGATATTTCATTTGGGGAGCAACATGAAGAAAGGTGTTTATACTGTTACTAGTACTTCTACTACTAAACTACAACTTCACAATTCAAAAAACAACTTTACGTTACAAAAAATTGAAAGTTGCGGAGTGTAAAAGGATCAAGAATGACGGAGATAAAGGGATGAGATGTAACTAAAAATCAATTTAAAGTCAGATGGTAGCTTCATGAAAGCATTACTGAACATTTTGCATCAGGACAACATCCAGGTGGTCTTAGAAAACATGTATCTCGTGTATGTTAGGGGCTTAATGTAAATGTAAGAAATGAGATCGTCCCTGAGACAGGAGCGTGATGGATGGCAAAAATGAACCTGGACACGATAACAACTGCAATGTGAACTCTAAGATCACATATGGTGAAAAGCAAATACATGCAGATTAATTCAAACTAAATGATACATTTCTACGTCCTTTTACAAATGAGCTTTGTGCGACTTAACCTTAAACCACATAGGTTATTTGACAGAATTTGCAACCTCTCTCAGGATGATAGGTGCCTAGACCATGATCTGGACTCTCACCAGAATTTGAATTCAGGTAACCTCCTGATGAAAGGACGGAACTCCTCGTTCTGCTTGGTAGGAAGGGCTGGGCCCTCATCTGCAGCGCAGACAGATAACAGGGTAATGTTGTGGTACATAAAAAAACATAACATAACATAAGAACCAAACAAAAATATATAGTATTATAATCATTTTTCTAAAAAGACTTTAGGATTACTGTGCATCTGACCTTATGCCCGTTTGTAATAGTGTATGTCTGAAAGGCTGGTTGAAGCTTCTTAAGGCTGACTTAGTACTTTTTTAAGTATTTTGGCCTTTTTAGATTTATCCATATACAGTACTAGCCAAACGTTTTGGACACATACATAAATGACTATATTTTTGGAATAGAAGCAGATAGCTTTAACATCAAATTCTAATATGAAATACAGTGTAGACATTGTTAATAATAAAAAAGACTAGATGTAATATTTACATAAACATATAGAAGCCTATATTCATCAAACATTAGATTTGTCTTCCAATAGCACAGTATGTATGCTAATAAAAATGTTATGTATTAAATTAAAAGGATAACTGATTATTAATAAATCAGTTTGCAATGATGGAAGCTTAAGACATGTATATTTTCATGGAAAAGATGGTAAAGCCTATGTGTTCCTTATGACTGGTAGTGTATTATTCTGAAATATATAAATGTACAACAGCATTCTGTTCAGATGATTTGATACAAATAAATCTTTCATAACAATAAAGCTGATGCACGTCTATGTTGCATAAAAAGTATACTCACTTATTGAACTTTTAGGAAATCAATACTAAACAACTCGTAACTGACCAAAGACTCAACCTACTGCCAAATGGACCACATTACCAGACTATAAAAATTGTTTTGATTTGGGTAAACTTGCCTTCGTCAAGCAGTGAAGGATCCACTTTTGGTGACAGAAAAGCAATGAAGAGGTTGAGATGGTAGATCCCCAAAGCATATGTTACTATATACCAACCCTGAAAGCAGCATAAGAGACATCACTGCATTAAAAAGGGAGGGTGCACCTTTGTTGGTGAAAAAGACATACACAAATAAGGAGGAACATTCGCATACAGTATACACAGAACAAGACAGTTGACTCACGTCAAACATGCGAGTCCCTTTTGAAGCATTAAATCAGTGTCACCCAAGACAATTCTTATGTGACTTACTGACTTTTCTGTGCAGGTACCATAGAGCAGATGAGAAGACACATAAAAGAAATTATTACCTGTAGTATGTAGACTCTGATCATGTAGAGGGCAGTTAGTAATAGAGTGGATGCCCATCGCACTGCATAGAATGGAGTTGACTTGTCTAGCCATGACTGATAGACCTGTTTCAAAAAGACCACAAAGAAAACAACGGTCACCATCAGATATCAGTGGCCTGGTAGCTCAGTGGGTTAGGCGTCAGACTGGGATGCAGGAGGTTGTGGGTTCGAATCCTGTCTGACTCCTAATCCATCCCCTACCAGGTGTGTCCCTGAGCCAGACACCCAGCGCTAGCTCCTTGTAAGTCGCTTTGGATAAAAGCGTCTGCCAAGCAAAGTAAAGCAAAGATATAAAGTAAAACAGGTATGGCTTAAGAGACATAGTTGAGATAGATGGATCTTAATTAAAACACTGCATGGCTTCTTAAAAACAGTTTCACTTTGTGAAGATATTTACATTTGACTTTAACTAAGCATTTCTTATACTAACATTTCACTATTGTAAAGAAAAATATCACTATTACAATAGTTGTATCTCTTGGATTCGTATCCTGAAAACAAAGCCATTTGGAGGCTAATACTAATTGATTATTTTAACTACAAATCAGAGCGGAATGAGATTGGATTTTAGTCTTGCTCGTCTGCAAGTTATGCAAATGACAGATTGTTTCTTTCATTAAATTTTTTCACCAATAGTTTAAAGGTAGTTGAAGATTGACATTGTGGTTACAGGTACAGCAGCACTTGTCCTGTAGTATTCTAGTACAGGGGCACTGCTAAAAAATAAACAATAACAATTGATTTCACTTAAGTGTCTAACACTGCATTTGCCAATTAACTGAAAAATGTGTTAAGTAATTACAATACTTGTGTTGTAGTGTAGTGTTTAGGTCTGACTATCTATTTAATCCAGCATAATACTGATATGACATTCCTTACACTTTACTTTACTTTGCTTTACTTTGCTTGGCAGATGCTTTTATCCAAAGCGACTTACAGGGAGCTAGCACTGGGTGTCTGGCTCAGGGACACACCTGGTAGAGGATGGATTAGAAGACAGGATTCGAACCTGCGACCTCCTACATCCCAGTCTGACGCTTAACCCATTGAGCTACCGGACCGCCCTTACACAATGTATGTGTGATCTGAGTGATAGAAACATTACCTGTCCAATCCGTGTGAAAAAGGCTGCGACTACAGATGGTTTCCCATGGATTGACTCCCCAGCACTGTCCCCTTCTGACATTCTGCAAGTGAAGAAAATACATTTTAATTAAGTGTCCATCAATTTAAGCTACCTTGTCGGTTTTACAGTCTGACCGAAATACACTACTTTAGCTCCAGTGTCTATCTAGCTTGCCTAGGCCCAACATCTCATACTACTCTTTACACAAGTCAACACTTAATTTGTTTTTTTAATAATGCTTGACCTCTTATTAGGGATACAGGCAAGGGTGATTTAATGTAACCAATTTCCAAGGATTTGGGACTCAACTTCAGCAAGAAATGGAAACATATGAATTAAATCTCCAAAGCGCCATGTCTGAAATATGTAATTGTTGTCACATCTCTTTCTATTAAGAATGTAGTGCTAATAATAATCATTAGGTATGCTGAAAGTAGAATAGGACATGGACATTTCTTTATATTAGCACCAATAGAGGAAGTGTATTCGTACTAGTAACTAAACATTGAGTGTGAATTATATTTACATTTCATTACAGCTTTGTGAAGTTCTCTAAAGATTCAACACAAAATAACTTCATTAATCCCAGAGGGAAATTGTTTAAGGAGCATAATATGATGGTAACGCACACATAGTATAGTCTAATCTTTCATTTTTGACCAAATTAGACTATTTTGTCTGGCAACATCTGTATCTATCATTACACACGAACGATGTTCATGAATGATATTCAGGTAGATTGGAAACACGGTCAAAATGGTCATGAGAAAAAAGCTCATAGCTAGTAGCAGCTCTGTTACAATAAAAAGGTAAGTAAGGTAATATATAGCATCAGCTAGTGATGATATATTGTATCAGAGGCCAATTGATCTGGTAATGAACAGAAACATGTTTCACATATTTAATTACCAAATGCGCTGTGCTGAAGTAACCTAGCGATTTACAATACAGGGCATTTGATCATTCTTTATAACACCAGCATTAACTAGTAAAAAAGCAACACCGTTTATAGCTAACTGTTCGCGATTGGGGTAAGCTAGTTATCTGCATAATTGACTCAGGAAGGCAATTATTGTGTAATATTTAGCAAAAATACCACATTTGAAAACCATAACATTTGTCGCGATAGAAATTATTAACGTAACAGAGATTATTAACGTTTCCCCCGTGCTTTTATTAAGAAATTCTCACGCTAGCTTACATATTAGCAATAGGAAAAAGCTAGCCACCTAAATGTACTTGCTCTTTGGCCTACACTACAGCTTCTGTGGGTTATGTAGTTCTAGTAACGTTTCAGTTAACCACTAAGGGCCTCTACAACAATAAAAGAAACTGCATTTCCCACAATTCCCGCCAGAGCGCACGTTTAGGTCTGGAAGGATCCGATGTAGTTCACAAGTCGCTCGCTCTCCATTGCCATTATTGTACCTGAGGAAAATGTTAAACTACAAGTACCGGCAACGAAGTTCAGAATCTGACAACTCACTTCCGGAGAAACGGTGCTACGTTGCCAATGGGTCCACAGTTAGCCAGCTAGCCCATTTCAAATCAAACCACCCTATAATATAACTGTATCCAAATGCACTGAATAATCCAATAATTTTCGTTAAAATGCGTTTCTTTCTTTCAACACCTGTCTATTTTTCTTGGTTGTGTTTGTTGTCAGTAGAAAATAAACAAGGACATTCCTTTCTTACCTGATACGGCCGCTGTTTCACTACCCGGCTCTACCTTACTAGCTAAACTAGCCACCTCTCGTGTGAACTGATGTGAACACGTCAGTACTTCCGCCAGGATTTGAACAGACGGCAGACAGCATAGTAGAGCCCCGATACAGAGAACTTCTGAGCGTCTGATAGATACGATTAAAGACTTCAAACATGGATGATAAGCGTATAAAATCACCTACATTTCTCGCTGTTTATAGATACAGTTAAGAAATGTTTGCAATGACTATTGTCCATTGAAATAAAATCCAGAACTGAACTTGCTGAAACAAACAAACTTTGAATACAATAAAGACAAACATTAATGGGAGGCAAATATTTTAATATCCAAGATATTAAGAAAAACACTGAACTTAACTGCAGAAACTAATAGACACTGATGAACAGCAATAGTTACATAGTTACACGTGTTAATAATCTGTACAAATCTGATAACAAAAACAAAACACCAGGAATATCAACACATATCACTATTTCTACATTATGGTAATGTATAATACTGATCATAAGCACAAATAATCCTAAATTATTTTACCTTTAAAGCATTAAGGTGCTCTTTCTTTGACCAGTTGGTGGTTATTAGATGAACGCACTTGTTTTTAAGAGAGCCTTACAAAAAGACTGCAAGGTATGTACAAATTATTGTCATGGTACAAAGTCACGTTTTTCCTACAAACAAATCTCAATTGCACCATGATTATTCATGTTAGTTGGCAAACAAAAAAATGGAATGTTGCTATTAAATATCCACAAACAAGTGCCATGAAGATACATAGGTTCACAACTAGCTATAATCAATATATGAGGACCTTGCCCTGCAAGGCTATTAAAAATACAGAGAGGACACAAAATGCTACTTCCTTATCTAGCATCTTGATAATCAGGGATGCTATTCTTAATTTATCACTCACAATTCTGATTCAGTCCCTGTTATTAAGAAATAATACTGTTTTTCATGTGGTTTCTGAGATGTTTTAAAATGTGGTTTTATACAAGAAGTAACACAAAATAATGACATGGACAAGTAAGTAGATAATGGACTGACTTTGATTTCCAGTAGGAGATCTGATGAATACATCCTGTTAATACCAAAGCCCATTAACCGGTGTTGAACAATGACAAGGCCTACTAAACTATACCATCACATTATCATACCCATTGAAATATACATGACTATGTTCCCATAACTTTAGTTTCTTTTACCGTCCAGTTCAAACAGGAGATACGCCTTTTTGAAACTAAATATCCCTTTTCAGCAACATCAAGTCCAAAACATATACAAGATACAATATATACATACATTGTACAAGAAAACAATTATATAATAATAAATAGGTCAGCTGAGAACTAATTTCGCGCATCCAAAAACTAAATAAAAACAAGTATTTGTGTGATGTGTGCAATTGCCTCACTATAATTGTAAAAGGGTGGTGTATTGTCATCAAATGTTCTATAGTAATTGATATTACACTGTTTTAACACGAACTCATCTGTCCAAAAATATAGTCTAGACCATGTGTGTTTGACACTGACTTGACAACTCTATTGTCACAGTGGCATGTATTATGTGAACTTAGGATATCCCTTGTATTCTCATGCTAAATATTGTGGCCATAACAGTTGTTCAAGCACAAAATAAACAATGCAAGGGAAAGTGCATTAACACAGAGAAAATTGCCTACAATCACAACAAGACCAATTTCTCTGCAAAATTACCAATTGAAAGTAAAAATACATTTAGAGACCGTATTCACATGTTTTTTTAAATATGGGGATGCTGACAGCAACATTGGCAAAACAGTCCAAGATTACTTTTAGCCTCAGTGAACATCACTTTCCATGAATTCCTCTTTGATAGAGTGCTTGCTGCGTGATACCTTGCAGTCAGGCATATCAAAACCAAAGTCGGCCCAGTCATCAGTGGCTGCTGCCATCCCTGATGTCCCAACAACACCTGACCTGTTTGGGATGGTTATAGTGTGCCGGACACGAAAGTGCACCGCTTCCATGACACGCTGACGTTGCAGTTCCCCGCCAGCAGCCCCAATGGCTGCCATGGCGGAGGCAGCCATGTTGCTGCTAGAGCGAAGAAGCTGCTGGCCGTGATAGTCATGATGATGACTAGAGCCAGGCAACTGGAGGGAAGCACCTTGCTTCAAGTCCTGCAGACCTCGCCAGATGACATGGCGGTACTGCTCCGGTATCTTCAATGCACCTAAATCCTGATGAGGATATAAAATTAGACATTGGAGGAATGTAAAAATGTACAAAATTACAAGCTATCAGGAGTGCATGTGCATGTTCATGCACAAAAATATGTGTATGTATACATCATCACAGACGAGGACAAGTAAAAACGTATTTCCATATTTTTATTTCTATAGGATAGTTTTACTTTTTAAGAAGCATTTTATGTTTTCTATTTTGTATTCTTTTACTTTTTTACTTTCTGCTTTTGTTTTCTATAAAGCTCAATACACATACAAATATTATCATTATTATTATTATAGGGAATAGAATGGTTACCTCCATGGAGAGGGTCTGGAGATGGTAGATAGACTGAAGGCCTTGGGAAGTGAAGTAGTCAATGAAGTTCTGACATCCCAGACTGGTTAGAAAACTGTATGGGGAGAAAAGCAGGGCTGCTTAGACTGTTATTACATCACAGCTATAAAGCTAAAGGGGGCACTAAAATATAAATACTACTTAAGTAACGCTGATGAATATGCAGTTGTGCTTGGGTAAAACAAAGAATTCCCTTAGTTAATAATTAAGGTCAGAATGTATGTTTACACAGACACTTAAAGAGTGTTATGTTATTATCTCTAACCAATTAAGCTGTTACTAGTTCTTTCAAAAGTGCAATAACAATACAGAAACTATACATCGTAATAGATGCAGTAGAAAAATGGAGCATAAATGTATATTAATGAGGCCATTCTTGCTTTGGTGAATATCCTTTATTATAAATACATGAAAATTAAAAATGTAACATACAGTGTAATCAAAATAGAGCTAATTGTACTATAAACATAACAATCTATAAACCAAAAAGATGGACAAAGTCTGCTATACCAAAAATGTTCTGATTACATAAGCAAACTCCAAGTTTGAACATTACTGCATTAACACAATATTTTAGAAAAATATGAAAAAAACAGTTTTAAATTAAATAGCACTTAAACAATGGAAATTTCTTTTGAGGAAGATTTGCTGTAGTGCATTGCAAAGGAAGGTTTTATACAGGAAACAGTGAATAATTTAAAAAGTTGGGGCCTTTATAGTGACATACACAAACCCTTTGGCAGTCATAGTGGTGATCTACAGCTCCTGAGCAGGTTGGCTGGATGATTAAATAAACACGAGAAATGCATTGTTTTTGTAGCTAATCAGCACATCTGGCTTCAACACTAACTTAGATAGTCTAGTGCTTTTTGTAAACACCATTTGACCTACAACCAAATATAATTTAGAACACATGAGAAACTACTGAGGACAGGGCAGCTTTTTATAAAACAGATGAAGTTAGGGTTTAGTGTCATGCCTAAGTATACTGCACTGTAAACAGGAAAGGCCATGCAGAAAACGCTGTAATACGTGGACAACCCACTTTATCTCTTGAGCTGCCCAGTCATTAGCTCAATTAACATACTTGCTCTTTTTCCAGGTTAGCTGCGTTATGTATATACTTTTTTTTTCAATGTAGCAAATTTTACAGTGGAACTTCATTATGGCAACAATCTTTGTTACCATGAGATTTGCAATATCAGTGCAAGCCTTAACAAAGCAACGATAATCAGTTCAAACTGCATATACTGTATAACACAGTTCAACCTACACACATTTTTCTGTAAATGGAATTTTTCCAAAAAAGACCATATTTGTACAAACACGGCCAAACTGAAATAGATGTTTTGACATCAACATGGCAGCCATTTGTATTTAAGCCAAGTGCATCTTATTGCCTGCTGTCTGCTGGAGATTAGAGAAGGAGTGTCATTGGAGGGTGAGGTACCTGACAAGGCTGGGGTCAGGGTTATACGGAGGGGGCGGGCTGCAGTGGGAAGCAGACACTATGGTCTGACTGCTGTGGCCACCATTCATATCACCATTAGCCTGCATGTGGTGGCTGTTGAGCATATTTGAACCTGTAAGAAAGGATCGATAAAACATTGAGCAGCAAAATGGCACAAACTACTGCATTAATAATAATGATAATAATGAATATTATTATAATTATAATGTCATAAATGCTCCATACACTTGGCATCTATAGATTCTGATATGAAAACATTTTTAGAGAACTTCTGATTCGATTTGAACTGAAAGCCTGAACTACTCTAGTCGAGACATGAAACAGACAACACAGTACCAGCTCCCTAATACAAAGTCCGCGTAATATCCCATTAAGCTAGCTAGCTCAAAATGCTAGGGTTAAACAGGTTTCGAATCATGCACCTGGCTTTTTTTCAGTGTGCTGTAAATAAAATTATGTGATTTCTGCTGTGTTCTCGTCATGTCATAGAGTGTCATGTCATAGAGTGTCATGTCATGCCTCCTGCTCACTTTACCCAGGGATAACATCTCGCCAAAACCAAATAGACTTTCTCCTCACTGGACAGTGTCCAGACATGGTACTCCAGACATTGTTGGGAGGCTATATGAGAAACCAGCTAGAGATACTCACCCATATGATTTATGGAGGTGGGGGCAGTGATGTGTTGCTGAGGCTGCTGCCCCACCAGCTGGTTCACGGAGGGTGCTTTGTTCAGGCCTCCGTGACCATGAAGCTTGTTCATGTTGGACATTGGAGAGTAAGAGGAAGGGGATACTATATGACTCCTAGAAAAAAGAGGCCAATGTGGTCAAGATTAGTGGAATCTGTTTGGAAATGAGTATGAAAGACACTTCACAAACGTTTGATAAAGTGAAAGACATCAGATCATTTATATTCAGTGTCCATGTATACCAGCAGGTGCAGTATGTGTCTTGGGATGACTTACGGTCTCTGCAGCATTTGCTGCTGTGTTTGTTGTCTGTAAGTCTCTACCAGTGACTGTGGCACCAGCTCTACTAACTCCAAGCTGTCTTTAATCTTCATTAGAAGCTCAAAGTTCTCCCGACCACGAACCTAGAACCAGCACAACACATAGATCAACAATGGTGGTGAGCATTCATTTAAAATAGTATTACATTCTTTTTTATTTTTTGGTAGAAATATGTATAAATCAAATGATTTCAAAGGTTTTAAACTTTGCAAAACATATGTAAATCGTCTGCAATTCAGAGCCTCGTACTGTTGTTCAAAAAATTTATTGCAAAGCATCTTACAGGAATATAGTAAATCTCTTCATCCCCATGCCTTCTTTTCCTCATGTTCATATTTGAACTTGGAATATTTGGAGGACTCTGTTTAAAGTCTGTCAACAACAGAAACAAAATCATCACCCAACATGTTCCTAACATAATGTGCAGTATATAGCAACAACACAATGTCAATTTCGACTCACTGCGCTTGTTGGCACCGCCATTTTTGGCTACACTATCATTCAGAGCCTGTTGTTCCCTGAAGTGATCCTCATCGGCTTTGCGGTCTCGGCCAGGACATGCACATATTCTACCTTCAAATGACCTTCGGCCCAACACCTGACCACTGCAGAGATGAGTTGTGGAAAGGAAGGATACTCATAAGGACTAACAGTAACCAGGGAAGGAAAATTTTAAATAAAAATGATCTAACAATTAGCTGAAACCTTCCTGTTCAAGTCAAACTATCTACGTGAATGACTCATTAGTTGTTTACTTACTCTCTTGTCTCCAATGTGATTATGATGAGGATGGGTCTCCTATTCATTCCACCCACACAGCTGCTGTTGCACATAAAATTATAGAGGATGGTTGTAAACTCGGTCCCCACCTGCAACACAAAACAATGAATCCCACTAATAACTTGATGCTTTTTGCTAGTTTAGTATCAGTATATGTATGCGACAGTATAAGACCCTTTCTTCCTTTCTTTCTCTTGCAGTTAACCACCAGAACCACCAGAGGGCAGTGCTGTGGGGCACTTTAATTTGAGGTGAGATGGTGCATTTTAATAAAGTTCTGGGGTGTGATCGCAGACATGATGATTTTATGTTTGCGCTTGTTTGGACATGCCCAACATCTTTATTTGCAGATGTTCTTCTTATGAGAGATTTTGTTGGAATGTTCTGTGTGTTTGGAAGCAGCGCTATGGCTAAATGTATTACATATTAGGGATACATCTCAGGTAATCTGAAGTGTAATCATTTGCTTAATCTTCATCTAATTTTGTAAAATGTTTTTTGATTTGTGTTCTGTAATTTCCAATTAGCCACGGCATCGTTTCATTAATGGGAAACAATACAAAATTAATCAATACCCTTTCTGAAAACATGAACAATTTGTTTCTATAAAAATTCTCATCCAGATTATGGCTAGCTCATAAAATAGCAGTTGGACTTCCTCCAGAAGGAAGAGTCTCAATGGAAACGTAGTCAAGTCCAGTGGTTATTGAAAAACGTTTTATGAGATAGCAGTTTGTTTGTGGTGTTCAGTAATACAGTGCATTATGTGCAATACAGTGCATTATGTGCATCTTTAAAGCACAACAATAAAGATTAACCAACCTGTGGGGTCTCGTAGGGCACAAAGACACTCTGTCGTCCAGTGACAGGGTCGTCCACATACTGAGAGAGATTATTCCCCTCCACTCGGATAAGGTGACTGGCTGGGGCTGATTGACCTATGGAAAAAATGGTGATGATGTAAGAAAAGTGAGCATGCAGTCAAAGCATCATAGACAACAGACACCACATTGTGTTTTTAAGTAAAAATGTAATGAGCTAAATGTCAGTGTTTCAGCAAAATTCACACCAAAGTTACAATTACTTAATTATGTACTTATGTACTACCATCATTGAAGTCACGCCCTAATTCATGGTTGGGGCAGCGTTTGACCACTTCTGTGACGTGCTCCGCCTTCTTGTAGACGGGCATGGCTCTGAGGATGCTGCCATGTGGAGGAGAGGAGGACAGCTTGATCTGAATTGGGCAGGTCTTGGCAATCTGACAATAGAGCTTCTTTAGCAAGGGAGAATACTGGATGGTGAAAAAGAGACACAGTGCCAGAAAAGTAGTTAGACAGAGCACAGAAGTGCCCAAACCTGTAGGAAAGATTGGCAGCAAAGGTGATTTACAAATGCAGTTTTAAAACAAAGTTAAAAAAATTGGGACAATTTAAGTTTTAAAATGCGTAGATGTCTGGTTACGATAAAACCAAAGTTAATTCTCTGGTGCAGCTGTTTCTGGGATACATGAAACAGTTTACAAACGTTTCTGTCAACATTATGGAGCAAACATAATCTAAGAGATATTTGAATTACATGTAATTTTAATAATATAAGGGGTAGATGGGGCCCCCCTAGTGGCCGCGGGGCACTATGCCTCTGCATAGTCAGCATAGCGCAAGAAACCTTACTGGCTACTAATATTATTACTAGCAGAGCTACAGGAGATTTAATCTTCACTATTAATGGTTTATTTAAACATCAATAAATATCTTCATAAAATTCTCTGCATGATCAAACCTAACACAAACTAAACACAGATACACAGAGCTGTTGTCCCAGGACAAGCGTATGGGTAAACCTAAAGTGGTTAATTCCTGTATTTGCTAAAAAGCAAAAATAATGTTTTGAGGAGTTGAAATAACATTTCATTTTAGCCATTAAGTCATCTGTCAGTGCAACAGACAAAAAAAACATTAAATATAATTGAAGACAATGTGGAGAAATAATAGCTGGGTAATAATATGATGATAGAATAATAGAGAGGGACTACATGACCCTGTAATCATCACATAAAACCATGACAGGAGAACTTTAGTTTCTGTAAAGGTAATTACTATGTTATCAGAACTACTAAATGATTATTACCTAGAAGACTCGGTTTGTACGTAGTGATGTGAGATGCTACAGATGACAGAGTAAAAGAGCACGTTAAAAAGGACAGATGGGAAAAGATGTGCATAAACCAGCTGAAACAATGTTTGACATAGGATTTCAGTAAATTGTGATAAGATGTGTTAAATCAAAATGTTTTAACTATTGCTCAATTTATGTGCATTTACCCACACACGTGTATGTGTGCGAGTGCCAGTTAAGATTCCCAGGGATAGAAGGGATTGAAAAGCCTTAACATGCCCCAACACAATCATAAAATCTCAAAAATCTTCCTTGTGGAAATCAAACGGGGACCTTCCAGAAAAAAATACAAAAATGAGAGGATGGTTGTCCTGTGTGGACTTGCTTAGTGAGCTTGAATCAAAATACAACAGTGCACCCTATGGCCAAAATGCAGTATATGCACCTCAATATGCTCAATATGTTCTATTGCTTATATTTGGGAGGTGACAAAAGCATAATCCCGATTCTATCAGCAGTTTCAGAGCTGTATGGTTAGTTAGTTTTTTGGCATTTTGAAGACAGAGCTTATTAAAAAGTAGACAATTTTTGAGTTATATTATTATAGTGTATTCGCTATTTAAAAGCTTTGATGGCTTAAACGTATGAGGTGATATCACTGTATCAATCTGCTGCTTCAGTTTCATGCTTCTTTAAATCGGTCTCCTAATGGCTACAGGCTACACACCTGTAGCCGTGAGCACTCCCCTGAGTGCAATGGAAATACCTGTGTGCAACAGTACCTTTTATCCATTACCATTTCCCACCTAGCTTTCAGTGGCATGTCTGAACAACATGTCCATACCATGAATAATTAATTTTACAAGATACAAAAATGAGTCAGATTTCTTATTTACAGCCCTGGCACTTCTTTCCAACACTATCACAACAGTATTCGAAAGAAACAAAACAAAATAAAGAGGTTTTAATGTGGCACTACAGAATAGAATCAGTGATATTCAGTCATAATAATATATAACATTAAATATATTTAATCGATTTGTGTTAAACATGCTGGTATCACACTGGCTGCTTTTGTGTGGTATTCTACATCTCTAGTGCAGGGCTTTCAATGACATTTAGAGCCCGTACACACAACAGAAAAAGTTTTTTATGCAGTTGCATTTTTCCAAAGCAATAACGTAACTTTGTTAACTTTTGATAAACATTGGTCATACTGGACTTGTTATTTAAGGTAAACAATTTAATGGAGGAACAGCTCAAAGTTGAGACTGACTCCTGACAACACGGCTATGACGAGACTGTGTCCTGTCTCACACAAATTAGATTAACATTCACTTCATTCACTTTTTTTGGTTTTGGCAATGACTATTTTTTCTATCTTACAAATCAATCTGACAGGTCTGCAATCATTTGAAATAACTATATAGACGTTTGGTTTTGATGGGTTGTGGGAACAGTAGGAATCAGCGGTCTGGTGAATATGTTCTTGAAAATCTGGATGAAAGTCATAAATTACTCTCTGTGATTTCAGCAGATGGTAGAAATGTCTCAACGTGTGCACACATGCACCGAAGATGCATAGGCACACACACACACACACACACACACACACACACACACACACACACTCTATGCGATGTGTAAGCATTATTAAAAGAACTACAGTATCTGATGTGTATCTTCCTGTTCAGACAAGCAATGCTGAGTGATGAATGAGATGCGCTTCGTTTCCTGACATAGAGAAGGTGGGATGGATGTGACGGAGAAAAAGATGAAGGGAACAAACGCAATAAAAGCCTAAATAGATTATTTGCTTTGTCAATGAGCTGGAAACTAGTTTTACTACAACAGGCACACAATATTCCTGTCGAGGGTAAATCACTGAGGTTTATGAACTGTCAACTATCATCCAGAAAAAAGATGGTGATCGGTGTCTTTTACATCATTTCTTTTTTCTGGAGTTTTGTGTTTCTATAGAAAGTCAGTTTAAGAAGAAATGTGGTCATGACCTAATAAGAAAACAGCTTAATGCCCTAACTGGCTGTACATTAATCAATCTATTAATTTCTTCCATCCATCCATCTGGCCATTCTCCCATTCATCCATCCATCACAGACCAGTGGAGGCAGGCTCTGACAAGCTCTTGGAAACTAGGTGATAATTGCCAGACCTCATCCACACACAAGCAACAGCTTGCCCGACACAATTTTGCTTAACTGTCCAAATATCAAATGCATTTACACACACACATACACACGCACATACACACACACACATACACACACGTAGTATGCATGTTGTACTTATCCTCACGGTCAAAGCTGATTTATTTATACAGTTTTCATTGCATACAGAAGATTTGCAAAAATCTTACACTTTCTTTGCAAGTAATTGATTTTTGTCAGGCTCTCAGTTAATAAAGATGTAATGGCCTTCAGAGGTCTACTGTCTAACCACTTCTGCGTAGTTTTGTTAAGTTGTAAAGATAAATATATTTTGACAAATATTTTGCATTAAATAGCAGTTAACAGCTCCTTTTATTTTTATCCTTTAACCCTAGCACTTACGGTTAAAGTGAAACATTTGTGCCACATAAGTTATAAACATTTTAACTCATTGCTTAAGAAGTCCTCCAACTTTATCACTAATTTATCCGTCTTAACACTGATCAAACACACCTTAGTAACAAAACATGTGAAAAACATTATCAAATATGTTTTCTGAATTTGATGCTTAGCAGGAAGACCAAAAGTTACGTGTCTATGGATGATGCATGGTGAAAGGAGGTGAAGGATGCATTGTGCGGGGCATGCTGGAACCTGTGTCCTAACGGAGAGAGGCTAATAGCTGGGAAGAGCAGCTTCTGACAAGCCGCTGTGCAGTGCATGCTCAAGCCTGCACCCACGCTGCATCACACTCCCTCCCTCTCCTGACACATATCATATGCACACACACACACACATACACATAAACTTAAGTTTGAGTGCATGGAAACAGGTTTTATTATTTGACAAGGCTGAGGTGTTAGATCTCATTTTCAGCCAGAGTGACACTGGCCTGTGTCCAAGCCACAGAAACATCTTCAAGGGGCAAGAGAGCAGCAGAGTTTCAGTGCCATTAACACTAATGCTTGGTGTCTTGATGAGACAGCACAGGGACTGGAACTTTCCCAGTATAGCCAAACACGGGCTTGGATAGATTTATTGTACATGGAAACATTTTGTCCATATCATTTTATGTTCTCCTGCAATTTTAATGTATTCTCTTCCTCTTTTAAATGGTGAAGCAGATGTGAGCTGACTTGGTAGCCAGTTGTGTGGAGCCACAAATCTAACCCCCCGTAAATTACGCAGTCAACAACTTGAGAAGATGAGGATTAACGAGAAATGCCTGATGCAATAGGCAGCTACCTTTCTCATAATCTCCCAAAGCACTTCATGCCACCCGCTCTTAGTAGGAGGCAGGGGGTGGGCAAGGTGTGTGTGGGGGGCTGCTAAGTAACTGATTATAGTCAATATGCCCGTATGCTATTTGGTATTCCCCAATGCTTGAGGCATTACAAAAATCATAAAGAAACTCAGAGACTGGTAACTCTTTCATTCAAACAAGGTGATTTAGTCTGGTCCACATAGTGGATCCATTTTTCAAGCATGTTCAGACTTGGACCTTCTGCTGAATTTTGCATAAATACACACACACACATGTGTGCACACACACACACACACACACACACACACACACACACAAACACACAAACACACACAAATTCAAATTCTCATGCACCCCTAGTGTTTTTTGGGGGGAATCCCCTCCCATTAACAGAAACATATTCATTCCAAGGGCTTGACTCTAATCTCTCTTCTCTTTTAAACTACTAATAATTTCCGGACATTATTTTAGGCCCTCAAATAGGTCATTTTTCACTGACCTCACATGCACCTTGGTAAAAATGTATGTACATTTACACAGGTTTCTTTTACACGATATGAAACATTTGTGCATGCAAGAAATAACAAGTTCCAGTACTTTTATTGGAAATGTAATCAGTTGTATCATATAAGATTCTCATAATCAGACATGCAAGAACAAACCTGAGCACTACTGTAAGTTCTAAGTTATGAGAAATTCCTCCTGTTTTATTGCTCTGTACATCTGTTTAATCACTGGTCTCCTTACAGTCATATTCTGATGCATCATCATCTCCATCTGAAGTCCTGTTCCACTCAAAAAAGTGATTCTTTCTTTCATTCTTCTAACAAAAATGTGTAAATTCACGTAAAGGTGGACTGACAGCTCTCCTGTTTCTTGATAAAACATATTATTATGTATGTAAATCAAAGCCAATAAAATGAATGTATTTAGTCACAAATTGGAGATGGGACTGCAGAGTGGTGTGGAGAGTGAAAGGAGTTAGTAAATCATACAATTCAAAGTCATATTATATTTAGCAATTACCAGACGTCTTTCTTATCTATTTTAATCACGTTAATAGAAATGTTCCAAGCTGCAAACCAATGATAGTACAGGGAAGGTACTTTGAATACTGCATCAAACCAAACAGGCCGAAACAAGTTTATACATTTATAGAGCTTCTAGCTTCTCGGGTAAAAAAACATAAACTAATAATTTGTCCACATTTTCCTTGGTATTTGTCTGTGTAGTTTGGAAGACTGTGAGAAAGACCTGAGTCAAAGAATGGAGGAGCAACAAAGGAGATGATAGACATATTTTAGGAGAGCACTTTAGGTGCCAGAGGTGACTGGAGAAGGAAAGAGACAAGGAATGAGAAGCAGCGGGTCAAATACCACTGCTCTAATGTCCAGAGAAGGATCTTCTTACATTTCTGAGGGCTGAGTAAAGGATTCAACCAAGCATGGTTACTCCCTGCAAACACAGCCGTGGAGGAGCCCCTCGGTGGAGACATTCACAGGTCTGAATCCTCACGGGCGCATGAACACACAGAGACAGAGCGAAGGAAGTGCAGTTTGTGTCTTGTTTCTCTGGTTTCAGGGAGGTCAATTGTGTGTCAGTCGGAGGTTACACCTTTCCAGCAGGACACTTATCAGGTCATGACAAATTACACAGCTCCCATTTCACCTATCTCTCACATCACAGGGTAGGCCTGTGTTGTATTCATGAGGCCTGGATAGGTTTTGCCTTATGTTATTTTGTTTATGCTTAAACTTAAAATAGTAAAAAGAATTTGTTCTGAGGAGTACTGATACTACTGTGTTGTAGATTATTTTTCATGTGGATGCTCTGTTAGTGAGAAACATGTCCCATAGTCCCTAAAGAACCACAGGCAACCACAAATGAGGCAAAAGTGACATACAACAACAGCCTTTTAGAATATTTTTATTATTGCTTCAATAATGCATTATTATTGCAATATATATCTTTAACTGATTCAGGTCATAAAGCAAGGGTATATATGATGCAAACATCACTAAACTTAGATTCCACTCACTCACTCACCCAGAATGCTGAACTGAACTATTAATAACTCATCGAAGAAATACTAAACTACATATTCCTACCTAGTACAATAATCGTAAAAAATTAAATAATGACCCATTGTTTTCTAGGATCTAATAGTAGATAAGAAGTGAGTAGAGGACAGAGTGAATCACTGAAAGATGAACTACTTTCTCATGCAGCAGCACACTGAGTCAAAGCATGCGCGGGTGTCCACATGGTTATGCGTGTGCAAGAAGATACTTGCTTGTTGAGAGGCAGAAAGAGAGAAAGAAGAACATGTGCGCTCACACACAATGAACTTCAACAAACAGAAAACCCGTGTACTCACAGTCCAAGTGGCAGATTTGGCGGTGCTGGATTGCTGGAAGGACACCTGGAAGGCATGCGGCCCAGGATAGTCGGTGTTCGAGGGGATCGCTGGGGCAGGTGAAAGGCCGTCAAAGGTGGAGTTCGGCTGGGAGTAGGGAGAAGGGGTGGGCACGGCCGACGAGGAGGCGTTCTCGGAGCTGTAAGGGCTGCCGGACGTTGCACGGCTCCCCAAGCTCTCCATGCTGCTGCTCAGCAAGTTGTACTGGGACTGGGGAGAAACGAAGAGGGGAGTTAAGAGAGAGGGAGGAGAGAGGGAGTACACAGGTAGAGGTGTTGGAGAGACAGGGGCTTAGAGTCTTAAAGAGAGGTCGGATTACACACAGGGAGTTGCGGGAAATGTATGTGTGTGTGATGCTGCATGTGTGTGGATATATGTGTAACTGTCCAGGTAGCTGTCCGCAATGTGCATTTTATGAGTGTGTGTGACTCATCATAAAACATCTGACAGGTTAAGATAAAATATTCTTCACCTCAGCGTAGAAAAAAGTGTGTGTGAGTATGTGTAAGTAGGTGGCAGCTGTATTAAGGTGCCAACCGTAGCCTCTTTGGGGCTACATGAGGTGAGTTGTAAAACACTGGTGTAATCCGTGCTTGCCTAATTGCCCAACATCCCTCTTTGTCCTCCTCACTGTGTTTGAGGAGAGAGGGGAGCCCTTTTACACTGAAATATGTTTATCTTGCCAAAAGTAAAACTTTCTTTATAGTTGCAAACAAAGGTCAGAGGCAACTGAAACTGCTTTATGATTTTATCATTCATGTTAATTTGTTGAATTCCTGCCACACTAACCAAATGAGAAAAACATCCACAATAACTCATTTTGGCCACATTCAGGTCACCCACATCAAACATATGTCTGTTTTTCATAATCTGACACCACTTCTGATTCAACAAGAGAAGCCAAGTGACATGTAAACAATAAAATAACAAACCGAATTATATAGAATATTAAAGTAATGATGCTAGACTCATCCCTGTTGCCTAGTGGGAATTGTGTGTTAAATAATGCTGACATATATATAATACCGGTATAGCTAGAGCACACACACACACACACACACACACACACACACACACACACACTCACACACACATAATTAACATATAAGAATAATTTTAAAAAAATCTATAATCTGTACCTTCTTTTTCACGTAGTACATCCTCTAGTGCTTTGGTCTCATTTGTCAACTCTTCAGTCAGAAATGTCCAAATACAGCAAAGCAAAGTGAGTTCAGAACCATAGTCTAACCAGAGATTTAACGTGAGGTGTCCATCAGTGGACACCACTCACACACATGTACAGCCAGGACAGGAAAAAAGGTGAGGACTGGTGTGGAGAGAGAGAAACGACAGACTGAGATGACGGGAGAGACGTAGAGAAGGAAAGCAGGATGGGAACCCAAAAAATGGTACGACATTCTAATTATGGCATGCCCGGACATAGACGGCAATGCCGGGGCGCATGTACACACATGCTCCAAAACACCTTGTGAAGGCCTGCCCTAAGTAAACACTGTCTGGTCTAAGAGAGAGAAAGAGAGAGAGAGAGAGAAGAAAGAAAACATATGAAAGAAGATGAGTTCAAGGGTCAGACTCCCCTCTCACTTTTCTATGTCAATACAGCAGTCAGGACAGAACATTTTTAAAAACAGAGGCTCTTTGACTGGACATTTAGAAATAAATTACCCTCCTCATGTCCCAAAACACACACATAGATGAGAGTGTGTGTGTGAGCGTTTGTCTCTACAGGCATATGCAGCAGAGTACATCATATACTCAACCAACATCTGGGTTGAGAACAGTGATCACCAGTCCACATCCATGCTCAAATAAACCCCTGCTAACACAAGTGTGGATCTTAAAGGATGAGTCAGTTACTGGATCAGCCAATCAGCAGCAAAAATGGGTGGAAATTATTTTGATAAATGATAAAAAATTTAAGATAAAATCAGCTGTTTTGCTAGTGTTCAAACGTGACATTTGTTTGCCTCTCCACTAACATATTACAGTACAGTATATATTGGAACACTGGTTTTAAAAAGCTAATTTAAAACCATCACGTAGAGCTCCAGGAAGCTTTTACATACATCTTTATATGACAATAATTCCCACATTTAATGACAAAGAAACACGTGAAAAAACACGTGGCAGTCAAAAAAGCTGTAGCTACATATTTATTATCCTTAAACCCTACGTTTCTGCGGTTGTTTGTTCCATTAGTCGTCCTGGGACCACTCTCCTTCTATCTATCTCTCTATCTCCAGATGCAGACGTTCTGGACTCCAGGTGTCTATGTCTCCTTGTCTCTCTCACTCCTGCTGTGTTTCCATCTCCCATATATGAGTGGATGTGTTTGTGTTTTGTTTATGTAGTTAGTCAGTCTTCGTGTTGGAGGACATTGTGTGGCTCAAGTTGTTTGGTGGCGCCTGAAACCTGCTCAGTGTCGAACTTCATACAAAATTTTAATTCAGATGTACGAAAAGTTACTATGTGCTCTATTATTATTTGTATTACCTAGAAGATGAAACCCTCAGTTGATCTTCCTGATGTTTTGCTATTTTAAACTAATTTCATTTCTTTTGTAGAAAAAGTTTATATGTACTTAGCTCAAGGCTCCGAGGACAAACCATGATATTTGCTGTACAGAATATAAAGTTCCTTGAGGCAAAAAATATGATATGGGCTTATAGAAATAATCTGATTAACCCTGCCGTTCTTTTTCTTGTGGTGGTTATATAAATGAGTCATTCTATCCTCCCCCTAATTCGTGAGTGTTTACTACCTTTGAAATCTTCCTCTAACAGGTATTGTCAGTGGGCACAAGGTAAGCCCAGGGGTATGTGTCAACAACAGAAGACACTACACACACACACACACACACACACACACACACAAACAATGTCACATAGACATATGCACTCACAGGTGTGCTTGGTCCTAATACCTAAACTCCATCTGCAACAAGTTGAAACAAAGCTGAAACTTCTGCCGCCAATGTGTGAGTGTTCACTATGTGTACGTTTTAAAGCGTCTCTTTCCAACAGCATCTAATGTCCCCTGTGGGCAGCCATCATGGTAGCTGCCAATCACGGCTGAGCTTTAAAGACCTCAAAACATTTAGAGATGTAGATAAGGCAGCCACAACAACCCTCACTTGTCATGATGAGTGAAACATAAGAGGCTGAGGATAAAGCTACGGACTCCTGTTTACAGCCGCTCATTAAACTGAGCCCTTTAGTTCTATTAAACACTGCATGGGCATTTAATGATACAGACCATGTTGCCATGTGACCCTGTTAAAATAAACGAATTTATATATAAATAAATGACAAGGCATCTGAATGACATATAAAAACTGGTGCATGATATATAATGTGTTAAAAGGTCGCCCCCTTTTGGAGATATTTGGTAAATATGGACGTCTCTCCTTCTGTAGAGGTCGATATTCATAAAAACCTGCAGAATAAATACAATGTACCTTCGATCTATGTGTAAATGAATATTAAACCATTAATAACATCTTCTAAATGAACTCTTACACAGTTAATGCCAGAGATACCTGTTGAATCATGTGGATGGTCAGAATATGTCAGGGCGTCCTGTGCCATCATCCATCTTTCCAAATAAATCTAACTTTTCTAAATCCTCAATCATTCGAGTACAGCTCAAATAAAGTATCCATAGCCACCTAAGCATCCATGGGAAACACAGACACAGACACAGACATGCCATTTAAATGTCAACTTCCACTCCAGCAGCATTACAAGTCATGAGAGAACATCATCAGTCATCTGTTAGACTGCCACCAACTGGAAACTAAACAAACCAATTACCACTCCCATTAGGTTTTAGACCACATTAAGTACTTCTCATGTAAGGCAAATTAACAAACATGAAAAAGTCCTGCGTAGGCCAAACAGTCTAGTCTCGTACACTTACCACACAACACAGCATCTCAAGGCTCCTGAAAGATAAGTTGAGGTGTCTATGTCTTTGTGACCCAGGTCTCACAGGACTTACTGTGGTTGACTGGGACCGTAAGAGTCAGGATGTCCACAGCAAGCAGACACCTCCATGGAGCAGGACATGATGAAGGATGCAGGAGAGATCTTGTCTCTCTACTCGTCTACTTGTTTCCTTTGCCTGACTGGGCCTTCTCAACTGGCCTTCTAACAACAAATATTCTCTCCGCCCCCTTTTTTCTGTCATGACTATTCATTAACCGGTCAGGCAGGCCCAGGCTTGCCCACTAAAAGATTAGATCCTACCAATATTACAGATCAGAAGGGGAAGGGAGCATAGATGTGTTTGACAGTGACTTTGATTTCATATCTGCAGGATAGATATAGGCTGAATGAAAAAGTGTGCAACATCTGATATCTGCAATGAATTCAAGAACTTTGGACCATAGGATCAACAGAAGAATCTAGAAATTCTGTAATCAAAATGATTAACAAATGTTTGTAAATGTTTACGAAAAGTTTTATTTTGAGAAGTTGCCGTCATGCCACAAAAAATGTGAGGGAGTTGAAGGAACATACATATGCAATGCATATGTTCAGGTTTGTTAATGCACACAGACACATCACAGCCTACAGATGGCTCTACAGTCGAGCAGCAGGGGGTCCTGGCTTGGGGTTTAATTAGCTCTCCCCTAACACACGCATCACTTCATAGTCCCTACAGGCCCCTCAGGAAGGAGATAGAGAGAGGGAAAAGGCTGCAGAGGGGAGGGAATCTACATGAGAGGGAATCTCCTCTACACTGGAGGGAAAAATGAAGGCGTACAAAAACACTGTGAAAACAAAATACCCTTGTTGTGTGTGTGAGTCTGTGTTCACAGACAGGCAATCAGATCAGAAACAAGTTTCAGCCAATTCAAAAACAGAAAGATTGGTAACAAAGATTGAAATGAACTGCAATGGGAACTTGTGGTCCTACCATCACATTGTCGTTCATGTCCCTCATGTGGTAGACATCCATGGACACGTCAGGAGCGCTGCGGTGGCTGCCTGGCGTGCTGGTAGATGGTACTGGCCGCTCACCTGGCTGGTTTCCTGGCGGGAGCTCAAAGTAAGTGCTGTCTGGCTCCCTTAGAACAGACGATGACAAGGATACAGGTTTATCAAGAGTTTTTGTCAAACGATCACGACAGAAGCGAAGCTGTCACAGAACTAAAATCATTTAAAATGAGGATCAAATACTGTTCATTATGTGAATAATATTAAACAATATCTGGGGACGCCCTGTTTTTTTCATTTTTTGAGAGCTTATTAAACAAGCTATGGCTTTGAAGATGTTAAATTGTTAATTGATTAAAGTATAGCAGTTATAAAAATTACTAACCCAATAAAATCCCACAATAAGGTTATGGTTCATTGGTAATTAATGACTGTATCTTAAGTGTTTTGCCATGGTTGTATATTTGTCATGTTATGTGATTGGGAATGTGTGGTAATCATACGGAAATTTAAATCATCAGAGGGTGTTTTCACTCACAGGGAGCTCCACAGGTGCTCGAATGTGCCTCCTTCCTCTGTAACGGTGGATTGGGACATCTTAGAGGAAAGGTAGTCTGATGAGGGACAGATCACTCTGCGGAGCAGAACATGCACACACACACCACACACACACACACACAAGAGGATGCACACATAAATGTTTCAAATGAGACGTATGTAAGTAAATAATTATGGTACAACTTTGAGTATGTTTAAAAGGAATCACATTTCCACCTATTCTCATAGTTTCTACAGTAGTATAAGCATTGACAATCCCACAGTCGATGTTCAGGAGCAAAAGCAATTGGTACCACACACACACACACACACACACACACACACACACTCTTCCAGGTGTGATCACACCAATGTTATCCCATAGGGATGACACGGGGTGTCAGGGAGCCTGGGCGTGCCCAGACCTGTGCCTCGTCTGCCTCACAGACGAATCCTCCACCCTCTCCACAAAGTCACAAACATCACCTCAAAATCAGAATTGTACTGTACTCCGGCCCTAGATGAGCCCAAATACTATAGACTTCAAAGTAAATAGCGGAGAGAGAAGCTGAACTTCACACAAGTAACTGCATGGAGCAGCTACAGCTGAACAGCTGAGGGGCTGTGAAAAGAACTTACTGATGAATAAATCCTAAAGCAAACAGGGCGCATGCCTACCGCTGAAAGCTGATAGAGAGACGCGTCTTGTTTCCATCTCGTATCCAGTTTATTGTAGGCTAATAATGACGAATCCAACTCAAACTCGAATCGTGCAAGAGTTTTTAGCCCAATCACAGTTGCACACTACAGCAGCGTCATATCTCCTTAGTAACCCCTATGAATGAAAAACTGTGGCAAAGGTTCACGCCGAAACAAACCACAATAAACATTTCTACTGGAGCAGGTATGCTCTGCGCACACTTCTCACATTTCTCCAAATAGATTTTTTGTAAAAGTGACCCTGTGTCCGTTGTGATTATTCCATACAGTAACATTATCTCTTTAACAGGGGTCTTTTCTCTTTGCTCTGCACTGAATCGATTGAAGATATTCAGCTTAGTAAACAAGTTAAGTGATATGCTGAACAAAGGCCGCTTGTTTTTTTCTGAAGGCAGAACATGTGGCTGCGTAATGTGGCTTTAAAGCTTTTTTTTAATTTTGGATTATACAGCCGTGCAGCTTCAGGCTCCCGCTGTTCCCGGGGTGGCTGCCGCCGCAGAAACCTGCACCAATTCCCAGCTCGTTCTCCACAGCCGCCTTGTCAGGTCCCAGAGCAGCGCATGTGTGCGCACAGGGGATCTGACCAAGCGTGAGCGCAGGACGTGCAGCGCAGACACCGGCTTGGCTTCTGAGCTTTGCCTAATTGGCAGTCCACAGACGACTTATTCACTTAGCCTGCAACACGGGGACATCTTCTTTTTCCCTGACTAGAAATAACCACAGATAATATTCTCTACAAGAGGTGTGATCTGTGCACAGTATTGGACATTCACGTCTTTCTGAATGTTCAACTTTTTAAAATAAGAGTGAAAAAGGATGAACCCATTTAGCCACTGAAGAATGTGTAACCTATATACAACCAAATACGGTCTCAAAGACTAAAACAGTGCAAAAAGGTTTCCCTTTGTTAACTGTTCGATTCTTTAATGTTTGAGTTGAATCACAGCCAGTCCAATAACATATTATTTTAATTGTACATTATGAGCGTATTCTTCAGGCCAACACGCACGTGTTAGTGCGCTTCTGTAAAGCACGGCCTCTGCTGGTTCTTTACCACAGACGTCACACCATCCCCGTCAAGTGTTCGACATCGTGATTTACTGAGATTCACCTGTCTCTACTTTGTGTCTCCACTCCCGGGTTACGGCACCCATGACAACACACTGACACACACACACACACACACACGCACATAGGGCTGTTTTATGCAACACAATGAACAGTCCCAACTGAGAAGAAATGAATTTTAAGATTGTACGATGACTCTACTTAGATCAAAGTGAAATATTTCACGAGGATTCAAAGGACCTGGTGTTGGTGTCGTTGGTTTACTTATATGTACACCTCTGAAATCTATTAAAATAAGATAAATATTTCTGGGGGAAAAAATCTATCTTGATATAAATAACCTTTATTCAACCTTGTTAAGGTTGAAGGCTTTTACGCTTTTTGTTGTTGATTTCATATATACAGCTGCCTGTATAATTCCAATAAATAACACAGTCTCCATATGTGTCAAACAGTAATGCTTTCAAACGCCTACATTGTTATTAAGACTATTGACATTTTATTATTAGCAAGCCTATATTGTTATACTGTCCTATATATAGGCCTAATGCTAACTTAAACAAACTGCGATTAACTGCAAAATCAAATCAGCAAAACAAACAGAGTTAAAATAGGAGCCTGGGGTCCTGTTCATCCTTAGCCGTTTCTCAGGACAGCCAGGACTATCCTTTAATGTAAGCTTGCAACACTAATGCCACAAACTGGAAGGCCTACATTAAAAATACTGTAGGTTTCACTAAATCACTCGTATTTTTAATTAAAATGAACCAACGTACCTGGAGATTAGTATTATTCCAATCCACGCACCCAGGAATTATGTTCAGAGGAGCACCTGCCTTTTTATTATCGAACATGCCAAGAGAGTGACACTCCATAAAAAACAGCAAAACCAAAAAAACAAAACAAAATTGAAAAATCGACGGTATTTACAGAATGATAACGGCGGTCAGAGATGATTGACTTTTCGGAGAAGCAACTGCAAGGAAACTGGAGGAAAACTGAATTGCATGCTGTCCAGGGAAGCGTGAGCTTTGCTGAAGGAAACCACAGGAGGAGGTGAAGCGCTTTTTGGGCTGGAAGAAGTAGGAGGCGGTAGCGCGGTTTTGGCGCACATAAGCGGGAACACTCTCCCCTTAAAACAGGAGTAATGAGCATATATATAATTAAATTCAATCGTAATCTAAGCCTATTTAGTCTATTAGAATGTTTATATCAATAAAAGATATACTACACACAGACTATAGCATGATTAAATATTAGATCGAGCAAACTGGAAAGTAATTCAGAGTGTGATAGTGTTACAGATTACAGACAAATTTCATATTTTCCAGTTCATTGTCTTGTAATGGCTAAAATATTGTTGCCTTTATTCATTTGGTAAACACGCATACGTACTAACAGAGGCCGAAAAAAGAGGAACCACTAAAAATCGACTACACTTCCCAGAAGGCAGAGCGCTGCAGAGAGCTGCTTATTGGACAGCTCCGGTATGTCGTCATCGGTTCATACAAACAATCTAACAGCACTTAGATTAACAGCGTCTGTGCCTAGAAGACAATCATGCGAAAAAAAAAACTTTGCTAAACTGCATTCGTGCCTGTTTTCTAATTAATAAAACCAAACCGAATCAACATTAAAGGTAAGGTTTACCAATTCACGTGAATATCATGAGGGTTAACGTTAGCCAACTTAACGCTACCTGCTAAGATGCTAGTAGCGTCATATGCCATGCGCTGGCGATTGACTGCTAAGTTTATCGATAGCACCAAACTAGTGTTGGTTTTTCGCTGTATGCTGACACTAAGTTGTTCGGCAGTTATTGAAAGCAAGCAGCTAAAATGTTAATGAACTGTTATTTAGACTTGCCTCACTTGTTGCTTTATGTTGCTTTTACTTCGAGAAAGAAAGATTGGCTAATATAGTTAGCTGCCTGTATCCCTTTCTGTTTGTTATTCTGGAAAAGCTAAATCAAGTCATACTTGGATATGTAACGTTAATAACTTTCGTTAGACAAGAACTGTGAGTAATGTGAGTGTTTAACTGTGTGTGCTTCTGTTTTCACTTGGCTTATGGCGCCACCACGTGTTAATATTTGGAAAGCGTTACCCAATGACTAAAAACTAGACATTTCTCATTACATCCGTGCCCCGTACAGTACAGGAACATTTACGGACGTGAGATGAATTTCTCGGAGGTTTTCAAGCAATCCAACCAACTTTGTAAAGTTTCTCCAGATGGGAAATATTTGGTAAGTGGTTTTATTTCTTGGAATACAAAGTCATCTTGACCTTTGTAGTGATTGTAGTGTACTGTATTATAAGTTGTAATACCCATTGTTAGATTGCCTGTTACACAGGGATTCAGATTAAGTGGACTTAAAGTCATTTGTCTTTGGCTGTGCTCCTCAGGGTACCTGTGTGCAGTATAGACTAGTGGTGCGAGACATGACCACCCTGCAGATCCTGCAGCTCTACACCTGCCTGGACCAGATATCGCACATGGACTGGTCTTCTGACTCACTCTATATTCTTTGTGCTATGTACAAGAGAGGACTGGTACAGGTAGGTCATGTGAAAAGGGCATTGTTTGTGTAGGTATGATGGGTTGCAGTTTGTCTTATTTCACTATATTTATACTGTTATTGTAATAATTTTACCTGATAATCTTTTGTGCATTTTTGCCTTTAGTATTTGCAGTTACAGTTTATGCAATAGGAAGACATGCCTATGTTGAATTAATTTACTTCATGAGTCAAACTGATAATAAGCAGTTGCTAAGGAATACAAGCCAAAAGCCTGAAAGTGTAATTCTATTGTCATCCTCAATACGACTACCATTTGTGTTCATTTAGGAATTTTTGGGTTAGACCACAAAAATTGATTGAGAGATTAATTAACAACAAAAGACAGATGCCACAGCATAAAAGGGTTAGGGTTAGGGTGTTATACAATATTGTCCAACAAAAATAGAAGATATGCTACTAATATAATTTCACCATTTACCATTTTACCATAGTGTTTTCTACCCGTAGATAGAATCTACTTTTTCTATTTTTGTAACTGATAAAACCTTGGTAGCATTTACATCATTTATTCTGGTCCTTAAAAGCTGCTGCACTGGGAGCTGAAGTTAACTTCAAGTGTTGAGTCGATGAACCCAGAGACGAAAAACAATTTTTAGCTCATAAATATATCTATGGACCATATATACAGTGGTATTAAAAAGTGTTTGCCCCCTTGCTGATTTTCTGCATATTTGTCACACTTCCGATCCGATCATCTAACAAATGTAGAGGATCAGATACATAACCTATGTAAACACAAAATTCAGTTTTAAAGTGATGATTTGACTTATTAGGAAAAGAAAACTATTCAAAGTTCCGTGGCCCTATGTGAAAAAGTAATTTTCCACTAAACTTAATAACAGTTTGTGCCACCCTGAACAGCAACAACTGCAATCAAGTGTTTGCATTAACAGGCAATGAGTCTTTCACATTGCTGTGGAGAAGATTCAGCTCCGTTTCATGTTTTCTCCATTTGTGGATAATGGCTCTCAACACGTCCAGCATTAATCTGACCTACGTGTGTCTGGTGAAATTTAACTCTGGTATCTCAGGTGTCTGTTTTAATTGTAATTTGTCACATAAGGCTAATGTCGGTTTGAGTAGTTTTTTCTTTAATAAATAAAATCCTCACTTTAAAAACTCATGTTTATGTTTACTTAACCTTTTAAGTGTGAAAAATATGCAAAAAGGAACTTTTTATTTATAATTTATACATAAATAATGGTCATTTACAGAGCATGTAATTTGTAGAAGAGTTTCTTAAATGTTACTGTAAATTTAAACATAGTTAATGGAGTCAATTTTAAACAAGTGTACATTGTATGCAGCATATATAAAAAATCTATTAATTAATAATCTTGATCTAACCGAAAACCTCACTGACAAATTTCATACAATGTTCAGTATTATACGATTACTGTGATAGAAACCTTTCCTCGTTAAATCAAACATTGTCACAGCATACAACCAGTCACAACATGCGACGTGAAATGGTTCTTTGTAGGTCAGTAACTTTTGTGTGTAACGCTTGATTGTTTTTTCTATATTCTTTGATGTGCAGATTTGCACAAAAGTTATTGTATTGAACATGTGAATTTAAATGTTCACTACATCCACCATATCAACAAAAGTTAAAGAGCTTTCTGTCAAATAGAAGAATCATACAGACATGGTATTAACAATTGTTCAAAAATCTGAATCCAATTCCTTCTACAAATTTCAGATTTTATCTGTTCTATTTGAATGAATTCAGCAATTTAACTTTTGTGCAAATCTGACCGTCATTTAGCAGTGTTTCACTATTACTTAAACAAACACCAAGATCTAACTAATAAGTCTAAAGAAATACACATCAAATATCTGAGATGAAGCTGAAGCTGAAGCTGCCATTTCAAATGAAACGGAGATAAAAATAAAATGTTTTAGTACAACACGTCGTTTTATTTAGAGTTCACAGCAGTTCTGTTAACATTTTCACAAGTTCTGCATGCTCGTTTAATGTCAGTCTCGAAAGCATCACAGTAGAAATACCTTACCTCTGAAGGGGTATCCTGCGCCAGTCCTTCATGGTTTCTGACTCTCGGTTGTTTCTTACTGTTTCAAATCAACTTTAGGAAGATGCAGGATGTGTGTGAGAGATGTCATCAGTTATGGTTAATAGCTGTTCTTCAGTCACACTCCCTTTTCTTTCTGTCTTCCTCTTCAGGTTTGGTCTCTTGAACAGCCGGACTGGCACTGTAAGATTGATGAGGGGTCAATAGGACTTGTCTCCTCGCGCTGGAGTCCAGATGGACGTCACATTCTAAACACCACTGAGTTCCATGTAAGTGTGAAGTTGTATGTGTGCATGCATTCATGTGCATGCACATAAGTGTGTTTATGCATATGCTTGTCTAGTTTCAACTGTTGCTGGCCTACAAGGAAGGGGCAACTGAAAATAGCCAGACACCAGAGCCTTTCTTGACTGTCCTACACTCCCCCACCTGCTGCTTGTATTCAGGCTGATTTCATAGCTCCACTCCTGTTAGTGTTGTGTCATACATGGGTCTCAAGTGCCTCTAGTACATGGGTGCAATGTGTACTTGTTCCTCTGATGTAGGTCTGGTATTTTCTTTAGACAGTGTTTTTTTAATACTGTTAGTGATCAGAAAACTTAATTTCTAAAATCACTAAATCCATAAATCCAAGAATATCAAGAAATGTAAGAAAAAATTAAGTATAAATAAATTCAGTCTCAGGTCCTTAGTTAATTTCTTTCAAAAAACATTCTGTTGAGTTAAATTAAATGATCTCACTAACAACATTCCCACTTACATTTTGTGAAAGTTGCTATAGATTCAGTACAGTGATATTAAATCAAAGGTCACACTGTTTAAATGAAAAATGTGCTTGTTTTGGAAAAATATTTATCACGCAGGGCCAAATGACCACCTGTAATGTATTTCTTTAAACAGAGAATAAGCCTGTGTAATACAGCAACACTTCAATTAAAATAATTAAAAACAAAAAACTGTATCATGCAATAGGAAAGTTAGGCTGGGCCCATATGGTTGTACATGTGTTTTAAGCTATTGCCAAGATAATAAAGTATATAAATAATGTATATATTATTAAACAGTCAACAGTGTGATTGTGGCCTGATACATATCACATATACATGCATTATATACATATACATTTTAGTTATAAATGACCATGATTAAGATAACTGTTGAAGATTTGGAAAATAAGTTATTGTGCATGAATGCATGTGTTGTAAGCACTCAGAAGAAATAGCAGCAACACTCTGCTGTGTGGAATATGAACTGTCCTGACTCCAGGAATCATTTGACAGGTGTTGTGGCCCAACACACAACTGTGTCTGGTCAGGCCAAGGGTACAGAGAGTGCAAGTGTCTGGGGCCTGTCTACTTTGACTGTCTGCATCTTCCAAAAAAAAAGGAAATGGTGTGGAGAAGAATGGTTTCTCTTCTAAGAATATGTACATGTAAACTATATTACTTTAGTCAGTATTTCATAAAGTACGTCTTCAGATTAACTTTCCTGACCTTTGAGATAATAATTTGTTTTATATGAATTCCCATTCAGTGTGACTTGTTTCTTGGGATAAGTACTCCTGTTGTAGTGCTAGCACGGCTCAGATAATGACAATCTTTGCTATTGCTTTGTTTAATATTCCAACCTCTAAATCTTTTTAAATTGTTATCAATGGTCAAGCACAAACTGTGGAGCCTCCAGGCAGCAAATAGTTGTGGTCAGATTTCTTTTAAGATTATTGTTACTTTTTATGGTTTAACAGTAGTCCATGTCTCGACATCTTTTCACGTATTCACCAGACACTTTTGCAGGTGGTAGTAAATGATGATTCTCACATACACTGGACGCAAGGGAATAGAGATCAGTTGGTACATGGCACTTTCAGAAAGAGGAGCGATAACGCAGCGTATCCTGACGGGTCCAAGAGTTTTGGCTGGATGATGTTGGCTTTGTTTTGGTTGACTGCTGTCAAACCTTTGGTCTCTCAATAATATAAAACCAATAATCGAACACAAGGCACAGAAAGCAGTAAAATGTTGTTGTTTAGGTTGAACAACTAATTTAACACAGGGAAAGTAGGAACATGCTGCCACGTTGCCAAGGGCCCCACTGAACTTACCTTCACCCCAGCCCAAGATTTCATTAAGGGTATGCCAGACGGGTGTTCGTGGAAGGCTTGAATTTCAGCCCCACTCATAAACAGCCTGCTATATTAACTTGTTTAGAGACAGCTGCCTGTGGTGGATCGTGCCTCTGTGTGTTTGTCTGTTTTTGTGTCACTGATTCTACTTAGTTGTCTGTGTGCTTGTATGCTCTCTACTTCTTTTTAATCCCACACATAATATCTTTAGATTTGGGCACAAATTATCATTTATTAGCTCACAGCTGATATTGTGAATAAATTATATGCATTATATAAGTATGTTTAATATGCAATTGACTCTTCCTTAAGGGCTTCAAGACAACTTTTTGTTTCTGGAAGAAAACAACTATTTTAAAATATAGGATGGCGCCTTGTCACAGATTTAATAGAAAGCCACATTGCTGAAACCAAGCCTATATGTGTTGAGACTTTACGCAAGTCGTCTCCTATTCGGATTCCAATTGTTTATCTTAGGATCTCACAAAATGCCACTCGCACATCATTGTTAATCCATGTTTACCAGCTGAGGGGTGATAAACTGAGGGTGGAAAAACTGGCCTTAGCAATAACATTTTTGGCCAGTATTACTGGAGCCTTGCTAACGTGTAGCATTGTTGGCAACAATGCTACTGGACTAAACTGCAGTTGTAGGCAGCTGCTGCAGTGCATCATGGGACAGTAGTTCATCCATAACTATGTGTGGGCTGCTGAGTCTCCAGTTCCAGGTCCAGAAAAATAAGCTATATTGGTTTGAGATGACTTCCTATGTGGAATGTCTACAATCTAATCCTCTGATGACAGATAGGCCTATATAATATCAAATACATTTGCCCATTCTCCTGCACTAGCCTAGGCGCGCAACAAGAATGGTTGATTGATGGGTTTTATTCGAGGGTGCTGTCATTACCTTTAGTCTACAGCCGACTGTAGTTATCATGTTGCTCATAGACTGCTCTGTTGGGAATGTTCCTTAATTCTGTGGTTTTCTTGTTATGAATACTTTCAAACAGAAGTGAATTTTATTTCGACAACAGCAGCCCCAAAGGCTTTACAACAAACATGTTATAAAACAAACTCCCACAACAATATTGTTTCATAAAAATATTGAAGAATCTTAAGAGTTATCTCTGAACGATTGGTCATTGTACAAAACAATTCTAAAATACCAATGTGCAGTATTGATATGGGGTACCGGTAAATAGTTGCAGTTTAAACTAATCCTGGCAGAGACGCGATCATATTTTCTTTTTCCATCTGTATGATAAACAGCAGCTGTCGCAGATTTTTGCTTTTTCACACCACCATTGTGTCGTGAGTCTTTTGCCTCCAACGCCAAACTGCAGCTCACCTTTGGTTAGGATACTTCATCATAAATGTAGCTTTACCAACTAAGGATCTTATTTCATGCCACCTCACATGGAAAAGCATTTCCCACCTATTTTCCTTATGCTGACCTTCCTCTACCCAGTTTAAAGTTACACTGCCTTTCACATCTTGATCTTTGCACATCCCCTATGTGGTGGGTTCAAGGCATCCAAGAAGTGTTTGTGTTTGAGCAGTGTGGATATGTGTTGCCATGGCACCATGTCTGAGGGGATGCCCCGGAAGCATGCAGCGCAGTGTTATTACAGGGTCTACACAGCTGGATGTCTTAACCAAGCAGACAGGTCGACACCTTTAGGCCCAGTTAGGCGACAGACTTGGCCCAGTTCAAATATCTGAACCTTTTCATGTGCCTGGTCACTACAGTAGTTTGTGCTCTGCACGCTCTCAAATTCATTGATAGTGTAAGGGTTTCTTTTATTGCCAAATGATTCATTTATTCAAATAATTTCTTATTTTTAGGATTTCTGATTTATTATGGCCGTCTGGTTTGTAGCTTCTAAAGAGTAGAAGATATTTTTCTCAGTTAAATTGTATAGAATACCATTGCCTTTATTAGAAGTGGAATAGTATAGTATGGTCTGGCGCTAATCCAATTAACTGTCAAAATGTGTGTCTGCAGACACTGATTTCGAGAATACATAGTGGATAAATGCTAACTAATGTTCTCATTCCACCTCTAATTTTCCATTTATGTTGAAGTTACCTAATTAGTTTTTTATATTGTAAAAGGAATACATTTAATATAAATATATGGATGCCCCTCCCTATGAGTAACATTTATTAAGTTTACTACATGTAATTCATGTCACTCTGAGATGCAGCAACAACTCCCTCTGTGAACACCTTAACACCCAGACAACTGCCTGTCATGTGCTGCTTCTTTCCGAAGGGCAAGATGCCACATTTTATACTTCAGAATTTGCTGCTGTCCTGGATGAGTGCCACCTGCTTTTTTTTGCTTTCAGTTCTAATATAGTGATAGATATTTGAGTGACTGCTGACAAAACAGTATTAACCGATGTGGTTTCTTAGTTAGGGTGGCTTGTGGTTAGACACCGTCTCATTTGTGGGAATCCATACAAGTTGTTGGCCAAACAACTTGTCGTTAATTTGTCAGACTTGTAGCAGAAGTGTACATGTCTAATGTTACATCTTGGCTACTAAATGAACCGGTCCTGTTTTCCTGCTTTGGACCTGTTGATTAAATGTGTGCACACATGCTAATTTAATCTACATAATCTCTTTTGATCCCACCAGTGACCAGTGTTATTCTTAAATATGTGGTGTAGCTAGAAAACACTGTGACCCCTAAGGCTGATAACATTAATAAAAGAAACCTAGAGTCAAACCCAGAGCTACTCGATGAAATAAGATTGTAGGTGTTTTTGGAGCCACAACAGGTAACCGGGTCACTGTATGTTTTCAACGATGGACAACAGTCCACTCTCTGCCCTATCTAATGGTGGATGAATACCATGTCAGTGTCTCATATCCCTCAGAGATTTATCACAGACCTCTTTAAAGACATAAGGCACTCTGTCCACAGCCATTAAAAGGGCACGATGGGCCACTACAGTCTGGCTGTAGCCTGGTTCTTCCCAGTTGATGGACAAGTCTTTGAGTGTAGAGGAGCGTTTAGATGCCTCGTTGGGCTAGTGACCTGGTTGACTGAGCTCTTATTAATAGGTTGCTGTTGACGCCCAGTCGGCATACGCAGCACTTGGTAGATCACAGCCTCAGTTAAAGGTCTGCTTGCATCTAGTGGTTGAATAGACCTCTCAGCAATAGAGAAAGCATATTTGTCGTACAAAAATAAAATCACATTGCGCTTCAAAACCCAATCCTTATTTCAACATTTTTTGTGGTCCTTCCATTTAAGTCTGAATTAATAATAATTATCAATATTGTTGTTCAATTTTACCTTACATCAGATGTGATATTGGATACTTGTTACTGTAACAAAGTAATATAGACAAAAATCACACACTGAAGAACTGTGTCAGTGACACATCTTGGTCACATATAAATATCACAGTTGTTTTGTGTTTAAAGTGTTGTGTTTGAAAATGAAATTTCATTAGATTTCTGACTCTCAATCAGAAATATCTGCTTTGTCAGAAATGATGTATTTTTCAGACACTCGCTTATGTGTGTTTATGCTCTTTGGACTATCAACATGGTGTCCTTGTTTGTCCGAGTTATAATAATTCATTGTTTGTTTCTTCTTTCTACTGATGAATTGATAGTTGAGAATCACTGTCTGGTCCCTGTGCACCAAAGCCGTGTCTTACATCAAGCATCCCAAAGCATGTCAGAAGGGTGAGTATGAGAATGATATTGTTTTATTTATTGTCTCATGCCTTATGAGCTCATCTGTATTACCAAGAGTACCTGAGGACAGGGCCGACGGTCTGAGTGCCTGAGCATGCCCCACAAATCACATGCTGTTCTTTACCTTGTGGCGTGACCCTGGGTATGCTGACAGCTGTGCCCCTCTTCAGTAAATGGAGCATGCTCTTCATAACTGGCCTGTCAGCAACTAGGAGAAAAATTATTGTCTGTGGCTCTCCCATTTTACACATGCAATGTTATGCCCTTGTATGCTCAGCATTGACATAAAAATAATTTGGCCATGATAGTTAAATAGCAGCGATTTGTTTTTGCCAAGTGTCAAATAATTTCATTGCATAAACATACCACAAACCATGAGGTTATATGTTTAGTTATCAGGATTAACATGAACCGTTTTTAGACAATAGATAATATTATAATAAAAGATGGAAAACAAGTTTTTTCTTGATGCTGCTGTGGATTTAACGTTTCTATTGCATTATACAACCTTACATGTAAAGTTTTAAACCTAACTAATGCTTGTCTTGTAGTTATTTTGCAGTTTTTAACATATTATATTGTTTTGTAGTTCTGTTCGGCTGTGTCACCTTTTCTACACTTGGGGTTGGTAGCGGTTCATAAAATGAAAGCTTTCATTCACAGGTATAGATTTCAGCAAAGATGGCTGCTATATGGCCTTGGCTGAACGTCGTGACTGCAAAGACTACATCAGTGTATTTGTTTGTGATGACTGGCATTTGCTGAGGGTAAGTAAACTTCTGCTTAACCTTTTATGAGCATTTGTATAGGTAGTTATTCACTGATGATGATAATATAATCATGTGGATAGTACAGGTGACACTCAGAGACTTCATGACGCAATATTATTGAGATCTTAAATGTTCTTCAATATGCTTTTCAATTGTGAATTATGTCCATAAAGGTAAACATTGTCAAAATATATTTAATCTAATAAAAAAAGCAGGTCTTTTACTTCAGTATTTTTTATTGCTGACAAACTGTCACTGTTTTTAAACTATAACAATTTATTCTAACTTAGTTGAATGCAAATATGTGGACTACTAAGCAATTACAGTTATTTGAGACATTTTCCCAAAATATCTGTACATGAAACTGATAGAGGGGGGAGCTTATAAAAAAGTTATTTTTGAGAAGCTCCACAGGGACAAATAATATGAGGGGGTAGGCAAAGTTTGGCCTTGAGTCTGTTGCATGTGTTTCAAGGTATATGTGTTTTGTTGTTATCGTAAATGTATAACATACTAACCTTTTATGTGTTTTGTTATGTCAGCATTTTGAGACTGAGACACAGGACCTGGCGGGGTTGGAGTGGTCTCCCAATGGCTGTGTGCTTGCAGTTTGGGACAGTTGTTTGGAGGTGAGATTAAAGATGCACGACCAAATAGCAGATTCACCATTTTGCCAGCTGATCACAGTGGATCACTGTATAAACAATCCACAGTCTGTCTTGTCTAAGCAAAAGAAAATCATAAAATCGATGGGAGTTACATTCTAGTCCCCTAACCCCTGAGTGGCGGGTACCAGGCCGCACAGAAAGAAACATAATATTTATGTTCTATTGACAATCACAGATTTTTATTTTCCAAAACTGGATTCTCTGCTGCCTGCTCCTCTTCACACGAGCTTGACAAAGTGTGAGACTATCTCTACAAAACACACCAGCGTTTTACTTGCTACAATAGAACCCCTTCCAATTCACCAATCCTAGTATAGACTCATAGAAACATGTTGAATCAACACTATTATAACTACTGATGTGGAATTGTTTCATGTGTCCTTTTCACAGTACAAGGTGTTGCTATATTCTTTGGATGGCCGGTTGCTCTCAACCTACAGTGCTTACGAGTGGTCATTGGGTGTCAAATCTGTGACCTGGAGTCCAAGCAGCCAGTTCCTTTCCATTGGTAGCTATGATGAAAAAGTATGAACCAAACTTTTAAATGAGGGACGATATTACATGATAGCTTAACACCAACAACAACTAAACAACAGAATGTACAGATTCTACTGTAAAGCTACATGTCAATAAACAACAGGAGTAGAATAGTAGACAATGTTACTCTACTGCTGTGGGTTGAAGAGTCAGATATGTTGTGATGTACGTGTTTAATTCAGACTGAGTTTTTGTGTGCAACTGGAAATTTCTTAACAACAAAACTAATAAGAGTTGAAACTCTTAGGTGCGCATCCTCAATCATATCACATGGAAGAAAATCATGCAGTTTGAGCACCCAGCATCCATCAGTAACACAAAGGCTGTGAGTATTTTCCAATCCTCACGGTAAGCCGCCACACACACACACACAGTTTAATTTCTTACTGTTTATGCTGTTTCTAGGTTGTGTATAAGGAAGTGGAGCGGAGGCCAGCTGTTGGCACTGAAGATCTGTCTCTACACAACATGACAATAGGCTCTTCCCTCTTCAACACCCAGAGCAAATGTATGTCTTCTTGTCTGCATTTTCTATTATTAAGAGATTCTGAAAGTATTTTAAATGTAATTTGTCATTTGGACTCCTAATGAGTTTTTTCTTCATTCAGATGAGATCTGCCCCCTGCCAGTCCAAATTCCTGTGGTAAAACCAGACCTTGACCGAGCAAACCCAAAGATTGGCATCTCTTCTATGGCATTTAGCTCAGACAGTCGCTATCTAGCCACCAGAAATGGTAAGACTTTGCAGAAGTTACTAACAGACACAGACCCAGAAAATGTCCTGTCTGGACCCAGAGCCAGAACCAACTTGTCATTATGTTTTACTCAGTTTTGGCGGCAATTACATTTTGACCGGCAACTCTCTTGGCTGAACTTGACCATATCCTCATCAACGGCAAATGGGTGAACTTGGTGCAAAACACAAGAGCCTATAACACGGTCGAATGAGTGTTTGACCACAAGGTTGTCAGTGCCCGGATCAAGATCTCTAAAAAGATAAAGACCATTTACAACACACAAGAGACAACAATACCATTTACAACCCTATAGAGGACACGGTCATTTAGATTCTCATCGTCATCGGTTATGTCCTAAAAAATGCAGAACTCTATCATGCGAGAATCTATGACATCAATGAAGCCAAAAACGGGTTTGTTTTTTTCTCACCTCATTGCAAAGCGTAGTAAACCAAAACTTCTTCACCCACAATACATAATGTTTCTCTATCTACCTCCTTCGGGGTAAAAAGTATTAGGAGGTAGTAAATCACATAAGCAAACTTTAAAAAACCATTAAAAAGTATTAAAAGGTATTAATGTCATTTCATGAGGTATTTAATTTTGCGTAACTTTATTTCACATGGGATTAGGCTATGATGCTAATGTCACACATCGTCTCAAACTGTTTGTGCTAAAACACCGGCTGCTGCTGTCTCCGTTCTTCAAAGACATGGATGTCTGAGCGACAATATTTGTAAATTCATCCTTAAGATTTTTGTATATACCCTGTCCTTAAATCACACTTCATTATATGTTTGTAGACAGCATGGCCAGTGTTGTGTGGGTGTGGGACATGCAGAAGATGACCCAGGAAGCTGTTCTGGAGCAGACATTACCTGTGCGCTGCTTTCAGTGGGACCCACGGCGGCCACGGCTGGCACTGTGTACAGCCAATGCCAAACTATATCTCTGGTCCCCTGCAGGCTGTGTTTCTGTTCAAGTCCCCTCAGAAGGTAACATGATTGTTCACTGACAACTGAAATATCTCAATGATGTTGTGCTCAGATGTAAGAGAAAGCTACTGCACCCTAATGTCTTTCCTGTCAAAACAGACACAACGTCGTTTTTAAAGATCTGAAGTAAAGTTTAAACCCTGATCTTTTATTTTTATTTGTACACCGTGGTCTGATGAGAGCTGTTCAATCGTTTGCACAGGCACCATGTTTAAACGGGGAATAATACTTCATTAATTCCCTTGGGGATATTCTTGGGGACAGGCAGCCCCCTAAAGGTTTCGGGGTTTAGTGTCTTGTCCAGGGACAGTTCGACGTGTTTCCTCGAATCAGGGGAAACGCTCATCAAACCAATCGGCTGTAAACAAATCTCGACCCAAAAACAGTCTCACATATCATGATGTAATAGACCTCTTTTAGTGGACAGTTATGTATGTTATGACGACCATAAAAACCATTGTCAGTGAAGCTAACGGCACATTATTGGTAATAAATAGTTTTTATCTACCTTTGCCTTGCTTCACCTACTCTGTTGCTGTGTCCGTGCCTGCGCTGTAGGTGTCTGTCACATATCTCACAGATGCACTGTTGTTTTAATGTAATGAAAAAGTGTGTCGTCACATTTTCTCATTCCTCAATCCTGCCAGGCGGTTTCCTGGTCCACTCATTAAGCTGGCACTGCAGTGGAGACTCTCTGATCCTACTTGGAAAGGAGCAGCTGTGTTTGTGCTACATGGACACTAATCAAGAAGACAAGTAAAACACAAAAGAGACCACACATCTCATCAATAACTGGATCGCAGCTCTGGCTTACTTTGCCACACGTTTCTGGCTGGGAATGTTAAGTTGGTGAGCAAATGACTGATGGGAACTCTTAATCTTACTCACCCTGTTAAGCAGATTCATGTTTTATCTTCGGTCGAGGCGCACCAAGCTTGAAAGTCTTTCAATGCAGTTTACAGGCATAATAGTTATCTGTGAAGCTGGAAATCCTGACAGCCTTTTGTGGATAAATGTAACTTTTTAAATAACTAAATCCACAAGTTCCAAGCACTGTGAGAAGATAGTTTAGAAAATTCTATAGAATTCACTGCACTTGTAGATTCCCTATTTTGTACACTGTTCTTGTCTGTTTTGAATAAAGGTGTGTTTTTCAAAGTAGTATGTGTATAGCATGTAGAAAATTGTGCATTTCATGCAGCCTTTCTTGTGGAAGTAGTATTTGATCTATAAATAATGCAGCAAATAATGATACAGTTCCCACAATCACTCCACTGCCAAGTTTTAGTAAATGAGAATACTACAAAATTCACCAGTATGCAGACATTTTTGAGTGTGCCAGAAGGGTGTGCCTCATTGAAAATATTTAGAGTGGAATATTTGTTTACTATTGTTATTGCTGTTCAGTGAGTCAGTACCACAGCGGACCTTGCCAGCATGTTTTTAGAGCATACATAAGAACATTTTAGAACTCGGTCCTCGGGCCCCACTCTCCGGCTTGTGTCCCAGCTATGCTTGATGAACACACCTGGTCCAGGTAATCAGCAGTGCGTAGGGCAGGGAGTAACCACTAGTTTACTGTTTTTTTACATTTTTAAGCAGTTCTTCATGACACATGAGCAGCACTATCTTTATTCTTCACTCACATTACTGCTAATATTTAATATTTACCCACTATGATTTAACTGAATAACAGTAAGAATCCAACAACCAACTAGCAGTATATTAATATACTGCTTTATATTTATATATAGTATAAATAAAGTATATTACGACTCCAATCTGTCTGTACACTGTCCCCTAGTAAAAAAGGTAAAGCAGAGCTCAAGCCCTGACAAAAACATTTAGTAATTTATTATTTGCTATTGTGCTACAATATTTGTGACAATTAATTAGCATTTTATATCCCTAATTAAAATAAATAACTGAAAATAAAATATTCATTTTCAATAAACATTCAGAAATAAACGGCATACAAATAGCAGACACACAAACTATGTAGTTCTTAGAAAACATTTTAGGAAAAATATCTCATGCAAACTCAACATGCAGAGAACATGCACAAGTTGTACATATAAGAGCAATTTAGGACACAAGAATTCATTGGCATTGTTAAGCATGACAATATGGCCTTTGTATGTGGTTGAATAACGGATGGAAAGCTTTGCATATATTTCATTTTGTAACCCATTTATCACTCCCACCTGTTTAGTACCACTAAAAATGTGTTTATGTACAGTGCTGTGATAATGTTTTGGAAAATACTCTTGTGATTTCAAGAGATTTCATTTTAATATTATACAAAGATAACCTGGGGAAATACAAAATGCTGTTTTAAAATCAAAATGTAGAAAAATGCTGTCATATCTTGCCCGGCCCTCACTAAATCTTGAATAAATTGATTAACCATGTTTTTGGAAAGATTAGTTCAGTTTCATTTTCCATAGCCAGGCGGTCATTAGGAAATCTCTTAAATAGAGGCTGTCTGACAAAGTGAATTATGCTTAAAGATCTCAAAAGATCTGTAGGGCTCAATCCTGAGGGAGAATGTTTGGCTTTGGTTAGATTTTGGCCTCAATTTCAGAAGTACTGTGATCTAAAACACACCAACAAGTCCATGTCTGAATGGCAAAAAAAAATATTAGGTGTTAGAGTGACCTAGTCAAAGTTGGACTTAAATCAGATTAAGATGCTGAATTAAAACAACTCTGCAAAGAAAAGTGGGTCAGAACTGGAGTTCTTGCAGCTAATGGTGGCACAACCAGTTATTATGCTTAGGGGTAATTACCTTTTTCACATAGGGTAAGGCGAGTTTGGACAGCTCGTTCCAATTAAAAAATAAAATCATTGTTGATAAACTTATCTTTGTAGATTGGTTATCTCTTGCGCAGTGTTAAACTGTGTTTTGTGATGATCAGACTATTTTAAGTATGACAAATATGCAAAGGAAAAAGCAGGAAGGGGGCAAATATGTTCTGTAAGCTCTGTATGCTTAAAATCAAATGCAAGTTGCGGAACCCTGAAAGTAACGTCAAAACAAACTTGTGGTTTCCAGAATTCATGTTGCATAAAACATGTACACTAGCACATACTAAAGTATTTTAGCCTCGGTAGTTAAAGCAACTGTCCAAGTTGTACAGAAAGCTGTTATTTAGGCAGATGTGAGCATTATTATGCAGTAATAGAGGAAATGATCACCTCCACTCAAATGTGTATCCAAACTGTTTTTTCCACAGCTAATAACACAAAGCTTTTCAGTGTAGCACTACATATCCAGGAACAAGATCCTAGATCGGGATTTTCCTGTTAAGAACCTTTATTACTACGGTGCTGTGATCTGAATAATGCAATCCGTCCTTTCAAACCATAGTAGGGAAGCAAACATGGAATATATCCCTAGCTGATGTTACAGATTCATTGCTCACTACTCACTGAGGACATGAGTTAAACACTTGCCCTGTAATAAAAACACTGCTGATAGCATGCCTCTTACGAAATCTAAGCAACACAAGAAGCTCAGTCTACAACAAGTCCACAGTGATCAACTAATGAAGTGCTGTGTCATCTCTAGCCAACTTGTATCACAAGCATGCGCTCCTGAGGACCCGCACAGATTCAGCAGATCACAGAGCAGCTCTTTGATATGAAAGGCTCGGGTCGCGTGAAAAAAAAAAGGGTAGATCATCCATGCACTGCTGCACATCATTTACCTATAATAGGTTGGCCACTTGTCTGTGACACCAATTGAAGGAGGGGTGGACATCTCAAATGCACAACCTAAACACACAGATCAGTTGCACATCGCAACCACTCCCTTCTCACAGCACAATGCAGGACAGACAGACGGATGGAAATCTGAAGTAATTTGGGGGAACTATAAGATTCAGAAGCCGATCTTGCCGCGGGTCATGGAGTAACCTAATTTGGCCTCATTGTTGATGAAGGACATAATGCCCAGATAGGTCTCAATGAGCAGGGGCCTCTCAAGGATCAGAACGCCGTTAGCTCGACCAGGGATGGGGTGCTCTTTGTGGGCTTTCTTCACTGCCTGCACCAGCTGAGTCCTAAAGTTGTCCAACTTGACAAAACACATGAAATCAGAACATCAGAAATCAGTCTTAAACTTGTAATGAGTTAGGTTTTCCATATTAATGTAAAACTAATATGTCTGGAATAAAATGAACATCCACTGCAGATACAGAGACTTTACAGCTTTTCGAAAATCAATTAGATAAATCATTATTTTAAGCCTTATTTCATTAAAAATAATTTACCTGGCAAAGAGAGGCCACCTTCTCATCAGCGTGGGCCATAGGGTGCTCTGTGAAGGTGATGTAGGGCATGTCTGTGGACCAGGGGTTCCAACGGTTGAGGAATGAGGCTCGAGGACGTTTGTCCCATTGGACACGAATTCCGTAGCCCTCTCTCCTGTGACCAAACACAGCAGTGTAAGTCCAAAAACATCAAAGCCACACCTGCAGTATTAATTGTATTGCAGCACCACTTGAATGGCTGGAGTAGTCGTGTTTTTTCAAGATTGAAGATTCAAGTTTATTATCAAATGTAAAGAGTAAGAAATGCCATCTTCGCAGACAGAACATAAGAGACATAGCAGTCCTTTATGTTCTGTTCTTGTGGAGATGGCATTTCATTCTGCTCTGTGCACTGTACATATGATTCTTAATGTTTTTGCACTTATACACGTGTAGTTTGCTGCAGGTTGATGCTTATTTGCTGATGGCATACTGAAAGATTTTGGCATACTTGTTTAAGGATTTGGGTGGGAACTCAAACTCGCCCACTGAGATGGTGTCCACAGCGTTGAGAGAGATCCTGACGACCTGCTGACACGTCAGGTTGATGAAGTCGTACTTGCACACCAGCAGAGACCTGCAGAAAACAGTCAAAAGAGGTGAAATCAAATATCACATTTCACATGTTGCACGGTATATATCTTTGAACACGAGCCAACTGAATATGTCTTACCTATCAGTAATAAGCACAAGTCTCTCCTTCTCATTGTTCCAGTGGTCAATTCTGTGGACATCCCACACAAAATCCACAAATGGGACAGGAAAGTACTGTTAATAACTGTTTACAAAACAATGTGGTAACTAAGATGTTACATCACGTACTGTAAATTATATTTAAACACAATATAAACGTGCACTGATTGTCACACCATTTTGGCTTTCGCAGTAAACCCTGCTTGATGCTGAAACAGCCACACGATGCTGGGATACTCACTCAGTCAGCAGCCAAACACTGAGCACCTCTCCATCCTCAGAAGGCAGCGCCACGGTCCTGATGTCGCTCACAGCCTGCTCGATGGTACCTGGCTGAGATCAGCGTCACACAAGCGTCAGTGGTGCGCATCCTGCGCCTCCCTGCGCGTACTAACTGCTTACAGTAAACAGTCTGAGGAAACTATATGGCACAGCTTAGATGTCCGCCAGGGATTCACCGAGCCGCTCTGTCATGCAGCAACTTACCCTGAACACGAAGTAGTCCTTGACTTTCGCTTGCATCGTGGGGTTGTGCACATGGAAAGGAGTCAGCGTTTGTAACGGGGGGCAGCAGGCCACCGAGGCTCCGTGTCCGAGGCTTCGTCCGGCCTCCGGCGGCGTGAAGGCAACCTCGACCCCCTCCTCCGTGTCTGCAGGGTGGAGCACCGCCGGATCCACCGCGTCGTTGAGCTGCAGCATGGCGCCGCGACCCTGATGTGTGCGCAGTGCTAAACCACTAAATGCTCCTTCCAAGATGCGGATTCTCCCATTGCGCACAAATGGTGTTTTGATTGTGAGGGCTACGAGGAAGTAGTGCCCTCTTACTTCACTTCCCCTCTTTGATTTCCGTCCTCTTAAAGAGACATCAGGCTTTCACCGAGCTAATGAGATGACCGTAATTATCATCTGCTGTTGTCCCTTAATCATGTTTCCATATGCATAGAAGGGTTTTATTATCTTATTCTGACAATACGTTTATCTTGATATTGTGGCGCTGATCCTCATTTAAATGGAAGAGAGAAATGTTACTCAGTCCTCATTTGCTTGTAATCTATCTTGAGATTAGACAAAATATGTTTAATCTTTAGCAGATGTCATAACACATATTGTTGTTAGACACACTTTACTTAATTATGTTTTGATTTTTCCTTCCTTAATTAAAAGACTGTGTATTAGATTTAGTTTATGTTATATATATTGTATTGAGGCTAAGCTTAGCATGAAAATAAGCCTCTACCAGCTTTGAGTTCAGTCCAAATGCATCTAAAGAGAAGTCTGTGCAGTGATTCCGAGGGTCTGGCACTAAAATCTGACCATATGTTTTCAGGAGTTGATTATTTTGGATTTGAAGTTTAGATTTCTTACTTCTACAGCAGTGAGACATTGAGCTCGACATACTCAGAAGATGTCAAGATGAAACCAGAGCCAGTGGTGTTTGTGTCCACCTATATAACACTGACATGAACAGTGTTATATAGCATCGAAGATACTTATAGGTTTAGAGCAGCAGGAAAGTTTGTGTGAGACGGATTTATGGAAAGAGTTGGCAATAAGAGAAATACTACAACCTTATCTACTAAAGAATGGATAGTTTTTTGTTATTGTTGGTCTTAACAGTGTCCCATGACTCCATCACCAGAGGGCGGTAACTGAGAAGCAACCGGTGTTGCTCCAGATAAAAGTTAATCCCATTTATACTCCCTGTGGCCACCAGCGAGATGTGAGGTAAAACATTACACTCTGAAAATGGGCCCAGTAACATGACAGACACACAATCAGGAATCCAAACCTTACAAAAGCAAACAGTCTGTCAGTTTTAATATGTTTTTGGATTTGGATAATTAGATTTTCATTTTTTAGAAGTATTACACATTCTCACATTTTGATTTAAAATATCTGTTATCACAATCTTTGTGAGATTATAAGATGTGTCAAAAGAGTTTTTACAAGACCACTCACAGTTGAGAAGCTGTTTTAGGGCTGAACAACGGTTACTTCCACCACTCAAACATAAACTGTACTTTGCTAGACTGCTGCAGAGCTCATTAACGACGTTAGAGTGCACACAATACTGACAGTGGTATCAGAATTTCTACCTTTATAACCACATAACATGTAATGTTGTACTGTAATAATTGTTCTGTCTGTTAACTCACCTTCTCCGCTTTGACATATCAACCCTTTTTACAAATGTCAGAACACATAGAGATGATACTTTTTAGTTGATCAGTTTTTATATCAAGTTGTTATTTGT
>JAUMHF010000024.1:7485585-7511327 GCA_032359275.1 Microctenopoma steveboyesi
ACCCTTTTTACAAATGTCAGAACACATAGAGATGATACTTTTTAGTTGATCAGTTTTTATATCAAGTTGTTATTTGTTTACAATCTTAAATTTCATGGCCGATGACAGTTACATTTATACTGACCTTCGGACTTTCTTAGAGCCGGTCGGCGTTATAAAGATGAACCATGTGATTTGTTACCATGTTTCAATCTTACTTTACTTACTTAAGAAGATAAATGTCTTCAGCTGTGGTATCATCATTGCAAAAGGGTTTATATTAATAAGAATCCACTTTATTGTCCGTGATTTCTTCTCTGCATTGGACCCATCCCCCCTTGGGGGGAGCAGTGAGCAGCCACAGGAGGCGCTCAGGGAGCTGACGCTGGGTGTCTCGCTCGCGGACACACCTGGTATGGGGGGGATGGGCTGGTTGACTCAGCTGGGAATCGATCCCAGGATTCCTGCTTCCCAGCCCTCTGCCTTAACTACTCTGCTATCAGGCCATTGTCTTCTACATTAATTATGTGCTATTTTTATTTTTGCTTGGTTTAAATGAGAAATCCAAATAATATACGTAACGAATTATAAAATGGGAAGATTTATTGTTTCCTTACACCGATCATGCTCACAAATCCACAGTGGACAGCTCATTTAAAAAGCACACAGGTTTTATTGCATATCAATTTCATGTATAAATTCTTCATAGCATTGGAAAGATTACATTTGGTATACATTGCTATTCTACAGAATTAACATCAGTCATATCTTTTCAATGAAATTTCTCTAAAGTACATCTTCAATAATCACAAGCATCAAAAGAACTGCAATTTCAGAATTGTTCAATATTATTCTACAATCCTTTATTGTTTTTCATTATGTCTTCTCCCACAAGTCTTGTCTATGTCTTTCAGAGCCACCTGCCCAAACATCTGTAAGGCAGTCAAGAACTTGAAGTCAAACCTACTAACCTAACCACATGTACAATAAGTGCATCTACGGATTTATTTCTTTTTTTTCTTTTCTTTTTTTTTCTCATTTTTTGATTTGATACACATTTCACAAATGGACATCATTATGACTGCTAAACACGTCATGCACAGTATCTATTTTTTTGTTTTGTTTTCAATAAACATAACAGAGGCGATATACAACTTAGATTCAAACAAAACAAGCACCATCCATTTAAACCCATAATTTTCAATGATTTTTCTTTTCTTCAGACAAATGCACCATTGTTTCATTCTTAAAATACTATACAGTTAAAAAGAAACAATATGTATATTTTTACTTTCTCCTGTAACAGTGGGGGGGAACAGCAACCATGTTCTGTTACGCTGAAATATATTTCAGCGACCATCTGCCAAAATCCTTTTCGAAGTTGGCAAAATGGAATACTTCAATGCCTTCAATTCATTTGCTTTACACAGCGCGTACTTATTACAGTAGTCCATGACATGAATTACTACATATAGTCAACCAAAAAACTTAGCGATCAAAGTCTTTACATTTTGTAACCACAAGTTGGAAAATAATGTGTTTATCATGAATGAAATCTCATTCAGTAGAATTATAAAAACAAGACTTCTGTCTTTAGAAAAATGAGATGATGCAGCAGTCCTAACATCACACCACCTGCTATCATGAAGAAAAATTACAGTGCTTCTGTTTCAGATTTTTATCTATTTCGGCTTTTTGAGCGTAAGCTGCTCATCGAGAATGAAACTAGACTGAAAATGTAACTGTGATATCAGTTCTAGAGAAATCAGCCTGATAAATTTATGGCTTGGACCCATATGGTTTAAGTGCTCATTTGAAAATACAGCATCAGCCCGAGTTCTGAAAGTCCCAGTATGCAGGGAGGACCAAGGCAACAATGATCAACAATGCTCACCTCCCTGCCTCCTGTAGTTATCTACAGTTATCTACAGTAAATGATTCATGCCCTCCGTGGCACAGCTACCTTGTAGACCACATGGAATGAGTTTGTATTGATGATTTCTCAGAAGAAATGGGCAATACTGTAAAATTAAACTAAAGTATTGTCCCCATCCAGAAGTAACTAGACAGTTTTTACATATGTTGGAAGGACTGACCAGCAAAAATATGTATATTTTAAATCTGTCATTTAATTTACTGTTTTTTTTGTTTTGCTTCATGAGTACTTGCCCCCCCTGAGTCCTTCTTGCATGACCAGCAATTCTGTCGCGCCAATGCAGCAAAGACCAGATGCTCATGCTGATGTCTCTATATGTTTAAGACTTTTGGACCATGTAATATAGGACATCTAAGTATAAACAGTATTTGATGGATAAGCTAATTCTTGTAAATCAAAGACAGTCATGAAAAGGAGCTTTATGATAGGAACAAGTGATATTCAATAGTGTGACAATATAATGCCCTTTTCTGACATTCATAGTGAAACCTGTCCAAGCTTGCCCCCCCTCCCTCCCTCCCTAATACTTCAACCAATTTCAGGAAAGACACACTCAGCATACTGGGTAAAATTGTTGAGCTAAAACAAAAACAAATAAAAACCACTGCAGGACGTTACAATGCCAAATATAACCTAAAACTAACTACAGCTATCTTTCACTATGAATAAAAACAGTTAATGTCATGGGTCTTTCCATTTTGGCACACTAACGCATCAAAACCAGAGATTCAGAGTCTCCCTCGCGGTGTGATAGACGTTCATTCCTTCAGCGACAAGAGGGATTAAATGACTTTTTCTTCATTTTCACTCCTCCAGTCATGACAAAACAACCAAAAATAAATACATACACACACTTCTGAAATCAAATATATAAGAGCGTAATCAGAAAAAAAAATCTATGACAGCAAATGCAAGCCCCCTGGAAAAGAAATGATTGTCAGAGAACAAAACCGTTTTCTATGGGTTATTTGGCACATACCACTCTTGCTATGAACATCTAGGTTATTTTGTACATGACGGTATCATACAATTTTGGTCCTTCTCTAAAATAATTATATTAACAATTTAGCACTGTGGTGCCTACGAAGAAACAATACTGTGGTATCTAAGAGGAAAGAAAGTAAATAAAATTAACAAATGACAACGAAATAAAAACAGGCAGAGAAAAACTTCTCATTTTTTTTTGATTGATGATTTAAACTCATTTTAGCATGATCAGATTAGGTAACCAATTATGATGGCTAGCGTCCCAGATAGCTCGTTACAAATCACCAGTTGCTGTGCACATTCGAACGCTGAACATCATTATCCACGTAATCATTCAAAAATCAACAGTATACTGGAACTGTCATTTCCTCAAGTAACATTTAGTGTGGTGCTAGTGTTGATTCTGCAGTTTTAACTGAAACATGATCAGTAAGTGAGTCACTCATGATTGATGAGAGAAACCTGGAGACAATAGTGCACGTGCCCACTATGTTCCCGGTAAAACAACACCACCTTGTGGACATGCAGTGCTAATGCAGTGCTGATGCTGCAGTGCTTGAAGTAGGTGGTGCACACAGACTTTAGAGACATACTAGTCATTAAGTGTCTTCAAGAGAACCTTAGGCAGGATCTCTGTGGTACTGGAGTGAGCCTTGTGGACATATGGGGAGGATCAGAGTAATGCAGAGGTTCAATGCTGTTGAGGAGCATTCATCATGTCCTTCACATCAACAGGAGCTTAGCAGTGCTTTCTATTTGACAGAGTCTTAGGAGATCCCTCACCTGGAGACAATCTCTACCCTCTCTCTTACTCTCACAGACACACAAACTAACATCCACGCAAACGCATTCTTTCTTGAATGTATGTGACACTGAATTTTTCTCCGGGCCTCCACGCCTCTCACTACTCGTGTTCACTGAGTGTCTTGTTTCAATTCATTTGCAATACTAATGTTCCTCCTGTTCCTGCTCCCATCTTCTCTCTATCTTTCGTCTAGATGTGGTTGAGCGAGTGAAAACTGCTTGTCTCAGACGGTCCACCTCCCATGCTCAGCCAAGCGTCCAGAGAGTTCTGGGAGGGCACGTGCAAAGGGTTGTTCTCCGAAAGAGACAGCATCATTGCATAAGCCTGTGGGGGAAGACACAAGAAACTGCATGGTTCAATATTTTCTATACTCATTTTATGTAAAAAATTATATTTGTTTGTAGCTGTTGCTAATGTTTCTATTTGGATTGACTGTTGTCAAACTAGTTCACCTGTCCTATTATTAGACTGTAGATGGTAATAATGTTTTTCTTTTGATTGTTGTTGGACTGGCAATCACAGAAAAGTAGTAGTAGTAGTACTAGTAAGTAGTTTAAAGGCAAGATATTAGAAGGTTAAGTAGGAGGAAAAGACAGAAGGGGAGAGAAAGGATGTGTTATTTAGCTACAGTTTCACCAACTCTTAACTGGACTACAAGCGTTTCTTTTATCAAGCTCTTGAAAATATTAAAAAACACCCCTCACCCCTAATCTTGGTATGCAGATGATGATTGTGATGATTCCTCCTGTTTCAGATTAATGTTTTTTCCTCATCCTTATTTTAGTGGACATTTAAAAGCTAGGAACATACCTGGGTTTTAGCCTGCCTGTACAATGTCTCTTTCAATGCCTCCGACTCTAGTGAAGTGTTAAATATGTCTTTAACATCAAAGGGTTGCTCGTCACTGGCTGCTTTACGTAAACCATCCAGGCTCTTGGGAAAGTTGGACAGACCTTCCAGGTCCAAGAGAGAGCCTTCTTCCTCTAAACACCTGCACACCGAGGGATGGATGGATGGATGGCAGAAATAAGGTAGTATGGGTAGTTTGATTGGCGGACAGATGCATAGATAAATGGATAGAAAGATTAATGTAGGGATGGAATAAATGCAGTTAATGGCACAGGTGTGAAAGAAGAGAAAAAAAAGAGATTTGATTAATAAAGTTGAAAGACAGTTGGAAAGAAACTGAGAGCAAGTAGGAGCAGAAGTGGTCTGGACATTAGCTAAACTCTTTGTTGACCTGTCTGTCCTCCACATGTACTGCCATTATAAAGGATAAAAGTAAGTGTAAGTAGTTTCTGCAGTAATACCTGCGAGTGTGTTCATAGCTCATAGCTAATGGCGTTGTCTCTTCCTCCTCCTCATCCTCTTCATACACCCCTGTTGTGACAGGAGATGGGGACTCAGGTGCCTCATCGTGAGACTTCTCTGTCAGACTGCCTTCCTCCTCCTCCTCATCATCGCCTTCCACTTCCTCTTCCTCTTCCTCCAGCCCCCGAAGCCCTAGCTTGGAGTTGGACAAACTGTGGCTGGGTGGGCGCTCCTCCTCCTCAGCCTGGTCTGATCTGCAGCGGGATCAAAGGTCAAAGCAGAGAGGAATAGTTAGTAACCTAAATTACTAGAAAAGAATACTTTTACAAAAAGGTTATAAAAAGATTATAAAACTTTGAAAGCAAAAGTGGATTTGAGTCTGAGTCTTATTTAGCCAATTAACGGGAGCAAGGGAAGTGTAGTCAATCTATTAGAGTGAGGAGGAAAGATACACAGAGGAACTAATGGGGTATGCGTATCTCTGGTTCTTTTACATTAACTCAAACATTTCTTTTTGAGAGAGAGACTTTCTAGTTTCCCCTCTGGGGCATATGTCCAGTCTGGGTGGCCGTTACCATTTCCTGGCCATCTAAAGACATGACTCATCATGAGAAGAGAAACATAAATAATCTGTTGACAGCATGCACAGTCCAACTCCAGTGGACACACAAACAACATGGGTGTTGACAGTGTGCCCGGAGCGCTTTTCAAACGGCCCACGCATGATTAATTGGTCAGCTTCTCAGAATCCGAGCAGGAGATGGAGCCTGCTTTAGACTGGATCCTCTATACTCTGAAATGGTGGAACATACTTTGTTTGACAGAAGGAAGACAATGGCAGATCTGCAAAAGGCCTATCAGCACACGACCATTATGACCTGCCATCTGTACATTTTCCAGCCAGCTCTCCCTTCCATCACCCCCAGACCACGATGTCATGGCTCATGATATCATTTCCTCTGGGACAGCAAATTTACCCCTTCCAATTTTTTTGCCACACAGTGGACATTTATCAACTCAGACAGGATTACCTCTGGGAACGGGTACGCTGGGATAGGACTGGGTCACATACACAGTGGGTGGGTAAATATGGGTTGGGGAAATTTGGGGGGAACAAAAGTTCTCCTCTTTCAATCTAGATTAAATATCACCATAATCAAATTGCAGAGCTGGTTGATGGAGAAAAAGTCCATGCCTGCATACGGAAAAGAAGCGTAGCTCTGACATAGGGGGCCCTGGGTTTTGTCATTTAGTCTAAACACGTCAGTTGTGTGTTTGTGTTAGCGGACTGGGGGGTATAGGTAAAGCGGGTGGATGGGGGAAGAGCTCCATCATCAGTGGATCTCCTAGATAAATGCCTCAACCCAAGTCCCCCTCAGGCTCCAAATTGCCAGCCAATGAAGCCCAGGCCCAGATGAGGAACCAGCTCCAAGTCTCCAAATCATAGAGCTCAGCCATGGTGTGGGTCCTTGTTCCAGCCTTAATTATGACCTGTATTATGGACTTTGTGAGACAGTGCTGGAAATACACATGTATCTAAACTCGTGTGGAAAAAGGAGCAACCACGCTCTTTATTTTGTCTGGCAAGTTTTAAAGGGGGAGAAACAAAGGCGGTTAGGAGAGAGATCGCGTTTGACTTCAGTCACTCAGAGGGAGAATAAACAGTGAGCTGTCTGGTGGGAGGGCAGAAAGCACAACACTTAGTCTGAATTACAGATATTAAAATGTCAGGCCAGTTTGTTGTGGATGGGACTCCGTATTGATCCCAGATGGCAGGGAAACTAAATTGCTTTGCCTCTGCTGACCATAATGAGGGGGATGTCTGTGTGTCTTGTCAGACAGTGAGTGAAACTACTAAAAAAGGATTTCACATCAAGAATGATGGAAAATGTGTAGCTACTATTAGCTAGCATTTTAGGGGGAGAAAGCAGCAGGCTGATCCTTTTTATCCACTGGCCAAAGGGTATAAAAGTAAGTACAAAGTTATAGCTTAGATCATCTCTCCACCGGAGTTACTGGAAGCAGAGTAATTTATGAAGTACAGGGCAGCAGGTATAAATTGTAGACAGCTCTAAATGGACATGGGATACATGAAATGTATCAGCTGTACTGGTTGACTCATGTTGGTGCACTATACAATACACAATATACAATTATATGTTGGTTTTCATTACATCGTGTGTTCATAATTAAAAGGTGGAAAATGTTTTCTATTGGAAGAATCACTGCATACTAAATTCTCTTTTTTTATAATGACAAACAAGTATTACGTCTTGTTGAAAAAGATATTTAGCTTTATTGTTTATAATTCGTCTTGAGAAAAAACGCTGCAGCCACTTTTAGTATGGATTGTAAACTGGGCCACTAGAGAGCACTGTAGACCTAGTTTCACTCAGTATGTCTTCTGTAGAGAAGGAAAGAGCCTGAAGAACTTAAGAGCACAACTGTTGCTTTCAGCCGGACAAACTGTGTCTTTGTGCATTTCGAGATTAGATGTTCTGATAATGATGAGAAGGATCAAAAGGTTCTTCAAAATGAGGTCTTCTGTTCTTGTTTAGAGTTGAGATTGAGATTAGATTCAGAAATCAAGTCAGGGTAGCAATTACACCTAGGCACAAAAAAGACTGCAATTGATGGGGTCTGCAACAATTCTAATACAAATGTGCCAATCCATAGTTTTTGTTTGTTTTGTTACCTCTTATCCGTAGAGCTCGAGGCCTGGTTCATCTCACTGTTGGAAATGAAATTGCGGATTTCTGAGAAGTACGAGTCCTCCTTCTCATCTAAAAGTGCATGATTGTCTGGCTCGGAGTTTGGCGAGGAGATGGTGGTTCCTAGGTTGGAAAGCATCCCAGACTGTTGGCTCACTGTTGGGGAAAGCATGCAGACATCCACACGCATAAACACACATGTACATGCACACCAGCCCCACATGCAGACACGCAGCCAGACAAAGAAAGATAATTAGCTGGATCATCAGACATGATGTACATAATAGATGATTTTAATGAACATGCACACGTTTCACATTTTAATGCACCGAAAAGCTAAGATTGAGGGTTTTCGGTTCAAACCTTGTCAGACTAGGTTGATCACATTTTGACAAATGGCAAATGTTTATGGAAAGGATTAACAGTGGCAAGAAAACAGACTTATTACATTTAATGCTTGTTGCATTAGAAAACTGCAGTTAACTGAAAACATGCATTATGATTATTTCTTCTTTTAGTTGTTCTCTGTGTTTAAAAAAATATCTGAGACCAACATTTAAGTGTGAAATTCAATAATATCTATACATAATTTGGTTTTCTTCTATCCTGGAACTAAAATTAAAACAGGACGGCATGAAGTGTACTGCTATTGTTCCTCTTTTTTTCGCCTCTAAGACATGTAAGACAACAGTATTAGGCACAAGCCCCTTGGCCTTCGCTCTGTCCTCTCACGTGTGACAGCACAGGTCCGTCCTTCTAATAAAGACATGTTGTTTACTGGCAGCTAAACCTTCAGGCAAACTCACTCACAGGAGATGTCCAGTTTAACCACAGTCTTCCACTGTTGGCCAGTGTGTAGTCGAACTCAAACCTTACACTAAACCTTATATTTAGGTAGCATTTAGAAGTTTAGAAAAATATTTTCCCAAGTTTCCAAGTTGTTTTAATTTTTTTTCTTCTTACACATTTTATAACATTGCTCTTGGATGCATCTCCGTGATTTTTAAAAGAAAGCATGGTGTACTTTATAAAAGAATAGCTGTGTTTATATTTGGAGTGCAGGATATAACGGTTAGGAAGATATAGTGTTTTGTGTTGCCAGTGAGAACCAGTCAGTTTTAGGGTTCTGATCCTTCTGCCACAGGGAACTTGTTTATGAATTGCCTGCTAATAACATAACATCAGACAATGGCATCATTCAGCATTTGAGAAATATAGTTTGTGTACTGGTGTCACACCAACTGTATACTGTATGGTGGTAACTAGGGGCATTGCTTAGCTTCACTAAGTCATTTTGGATTTATAAAATTGACAGTTATGAAGTACGGTTGCTAGGATGTAAAAGCTTCAACATCGCTTAAAACGTAGGTTTGCTTTCTTATTTAATGGCACATTTCCATGCCGGAAATAGAAAAGGCGGTTTTTGGCAATGCAGCAGGAAAACCGAGTGTGAATTCTTTAATTAAGTGGTTTTCCCACTTTAAATCATTCACTCCACCGAGCTAAACATTTATTGAGGTGAAGATTTAAAATTTTCCAAATGGGTAATGTGACCCATTCATTATTCAGCCCATTGACAAAACATAAAAATACAGTCTGTGTGTAAAAACTATATTACAGTTCTCACAGTTTCACTTTTTCTCAGAGAAAACAGAGTCATAGATTTGTTAAACTGACCAGGAATGTTCTCATGCTCATGCTTCTTGAGATGGCGGTCGAGGTTGGTTTGCTGACCAAAGCATCGGTTGCACAGGTGACACTTGAAGGGTTTCTCCTTGTTATGAATGTTGCGAACATGGCGTTGAAGGTTGGATGAGATGCTGAATGAGCGGTCACAGTATTTACACCTGCCAAAGGAGAACAGAAAGATGTAAGCTTGTGTCTAAACTGAAGCAGGTTGGTGAATTCACAGATGAAAGCAGTGGTGATTTCAATATTCTCATGTTGTCCTTAACTCTCTCCTTAACCAAGATCTTTATCATGTTTTTATTGCTAAGATTACCGATTATTATGATTATTTAACTAAAACTATCTGCTGGATTGGCATCAGTACCTGATACTAAGCCAGCTCCATCAAAATTTTTAATCTTTAAAATGAAAAACAACAACTTTCTGGATATTTTGAAAAAATATAATTGAAGCCAAAGATTGAAGACTAGACTGAATTACAATTGAATACCTGTATGGTTGTTCCCCTGTGTGTGTCCGCAAGTGTCTGGTGAGGTTTGCTGAACGAGGGAAGATTTTCCCACAGTACCTGGAAGGAAGAATGGACAGAAAGGCGAAAGAGAGTGGAGAACAATAAGGTTGTGACTCTTCAACAAGATGCACCGTTAACATTTAATTACATGTAATTTAGTTTTGTCTATGCAAACATCTGACAACATAGAATTACACACTGTGCTAAAGGGCACTGACCTGCAGGCGTAGCGCTCCTTGCCCTTGCGGAGGATGGCGTCTGAGAGGGAAGGCGGTGGTGAGCGGAAATTGAACAGTGGATGAGCTGAGTGTTGCAGTGAATTGGGAGGTGCATCCAGTTTTAGAGCGCTAAAGCTCTCTAGCTTCTCTGTCATGTTCTCCATGGCTGACATCTGAAGACAGAAAATGAGAACATGTAAGTTTAAATTTAGATGGATCAATAGATTTTCATTTTCTAAGTTAAGCAGTTTAATTCAATCAGATTTTACTTTACTACTTTGGTATTTGGGGTATTTTTAAACATTATTAGAAACTCTGTAGTGTCAAACTAAATACAGAAGTATTAGTTTTAATCAGGGACTAAAATAATTATAGTTAAGTGTGTGCGTGTGTGTGTGTTTGTGTGTGTGTGTGTGTGTGTGCGTGCGTGCGAGTGCGTGTTAAAAGAAAAGAAAGCAGTGGAAACAAAGACACAATATCATAAAAAAAACAAGGAGCAAGGGAAAGGGAGAAGAGAACAGAAGCTTTGAGGAAGCAGTATATCAGAGGTTAGCCTTGTAGTTTGTGTTAAAGGCAAGTCACCTCCATGACCTATAACACATTCACAAGTGCTCAAGTACCATTCCCCCAGCACCCCCTGCATACACCTTTACCACCAGCTCCAGCCAGTGCTTTTGTTCTCGTACCTTCTCCTGCTGAATCTACTGTTGCAGCCTATTGCAAACTGGTTAAATGAGTCATTCAAGAGCCCTGATTGGAGCTGTACAATATAGTTTGAGATACCCCCAACTGATAGCCGCTTCCCCTCTCCTAGCTTGTGAACAAAGAGGGTCAGTTATGTAGGAGTTTATTTGCCAAAAACAGCTTACATCCTTCCTTTTTTAGTGAATACGGAACGGGAGAGACACGGGGACAGACACTCCGTCTCTACGTGTTTATTCGCAGTCTGAGAACGGGTGGAGGTAGAGTGGGGTAATTCCGTCATGAGACTGAATTAGAGGTGGCATTGTGTTTCGAGGCAGCTGTGGGAGGATCACAGCTGAGACGCTATGATATGAGAGGTTTTTACATGGGGGTCTGTAAAACTTCTCATCCTGGGAATATTGATTAATTGAGAGTAGTTGAATACAAGCAATGCAATGCCTTTAATACAAATAAGTAGCTAGAAGAAACTGAAAATTGTGTTTTATGTCATGTTATAATTCCCTGATGAATCATGAGAACAGGGTAAATGTTACTGAGAGACTATATAATTGTTTGCCTGCATGCAAATAACAGAAAATAACATGCAAGATGTTGTTATTTGATAATTTACAACAGCAATATTGCAAATATATAAATATGTCATACATGCAAATACATGTTCATATGTTCATTTATCTGTCTGTACATGCACCAGATGTGTGTATTATAAAGTCAAAGTTGATGAGGACACAGATTTAAAGGTCAGATTAAAGCGTTTTCCCAACAAGAGCCCCCCATTCTCTTGGACACAAACACAGGATGTCCTTGATGGACACGGTGCTATTATCTAGCCAGCCAGCCAGCCACAGAGAAAAAAAAACTTGGAGGTGGTTGAGTTATTAGCTGGCCTGTGGGCTCCCAGTACACGAAACAATGCCACAGCTAAGATTAGCATGGCCAAGAGAGGCAGTTTGTTACAATTCAAACAGTTATTATTCTCTCTTTTATTAATCCTATCATTCCTTGTAATCAAGATTTCTAGAGGTAGGGAGGGTCTGGGGACAGTTGAACAATGTGACTGATTATCAAAGGGGCTGCAATAACAGACTGTCTTCTGAAAAAGGTAGAAGTGACGAGGTACACAGGCGCCATTCAGTAAACAAAGGAAGAAATCATACAGAACCCTTGAGAAAATAACATCAACACTTTGGAATGATGGTGCTAGTGCCCTATCAGTTCAGGTTGTAGCAGCGTGGGAGGCTGGAGTGAGAAATTTTCACATAATACATAGTTTGAAAATAATAGCTGATAGCATCTCGACATAATCAGCCTCGACTCAATATGTGGAGGTCAATTGCCCTGTTTGATATTCCCTTGCTGTAGTTTCTGTTTGTGCATGTACCATTTATTGCTTCTACCTAACATTGTAGAAGTACCGTCCTAGATTTGCAATGTCAATGTGTGTGTGTGTGTGCTGCAAGTCTACCTGTGGATGGAAGAGTGGTGGTGAGGGCCTGAGGAACTTTTCCTTCAGAGCTCCTACAGGGTCGAGTAGCTTCCTTTTCTCCACCCTGCTGGACCAACAACAAGGCAGAGGGTTACGTACCAAGGTCAGTGTTCATCTTCAGCCTCTAACTACACACTAGCCACCAGCTTCTACCTTTTCAATGTGTGCACATAGAAAACCTAAGTGCCTGGTCTAATCGGGGCTGAAATACCTGTATATGGGGTCCATGAAGAATGCTGAGGGCTTGGCATAGTGCAGGGGTGGTGGCTGGTGCGGCTGGGCCTGGAGCTGCTGGTGTTGGGTGATGGAGGTCTGATGTAAAGACTGTGAATGGGGGTGTGGAAACACAGCTGGGGATTCATCATTGATAGAAGCCCCCTTTCCAACTCCATAGATGTGGTTCTTTCGATGTTGTGGCTCAGTAGCCACACCGTTATGACCACCTCGGCTCCGGTTACCAATGCTGAGGTCCAACGGCTGTTCTTCACCACTAGATATTGCTAAAGACCCACTACTGCTCCCAGTACTACTGTTGCTGTTTGAAGGGTGTGTTGGGGTAGGAGGAGCTAATTTGGTCTCCTTGGGCTTTGTGGTAAGATCAAATGGTGACTCTGCTGTTGTGGCAGGAGCTCCAGTGGCACCAGAAACAATCTTGTGCAGCTGTTCGCGAGGTGACTTGGGTTCTGCCTTAAAGAACATGCTAGGATTGAGGGCACCTCGATCTGCACTGAAGGGATAGAGAGAATTGTGGAAGTTGGGTAAGAACTGGAAGGGAAACATGGAATGGTAGGGCAATGGACCCATCTTCTTCTCCTGATGAAGACCAATCAAACCAGGACCAAAATATTTCTCAGCAATAGACGCGATGGCTTTGATGGAATCTGTGGTGGCTGCATTGGCATTTGTGGTGGTGGGCGGAAGGGCTTGCTCATCTGGCGGAGGGAAGAAGGAATGCTGGGATGATGCAGAAGAGAGAAAGGGACGATCAACAGCAAGGTTACCCGAACTAGATACGGCTGATATAAGTACACTGCTTGCGTCTTCCATCTGGTGGCCTTCTTGGCTTGATACTGCTCCAGATGGCTTCCTTCTTTTGCCACTTCGCTCACGCTCACTCTCGCCATCGCTGTCCAGGTCAGAGCCATCACCTGATGCAGTACCAGTGGTGGTATCCAAATCTGTTCCACTTGTGGTATTAACATCTTCCAGGTCACTACCATCAGACACATCTGTCATCTTAGATTTTGGCTTGGCTTCTCCACTAGAAGACAAATCCAGTTTGCTCTCTTTCTCTTTGTCCTTCACCTGACTCAAACTGTTACCCCCATTGCTGTTTGTGGAGCTAACCAGTGATAGTGGAGGTGGATCTAGGGGGCTCCGAGGGAGCTTCACCTCCTGACTGCTGCTGCCCAGCGGGCCCTTAATCAAGGGACTGGCTGGCAATAAAGGTGGTCGTGGGTACAGTGATGGGGGAAAGATGCCTGGGAAACCATGGGGGAGAGATGGAAAGCCATGTGGTCCTGCTGAGAAGGGCAAGCCAGCGTGAGGGTGAGGTCGTGAGGGAAAGAAGTCAGTGAATCCTAAACCTGATTGGTTTAGACCTGGAAGGTGGGGATGATGGGACTTGGCCTTGGCCATTATGGGGCTGGAGCTCATGGGGATGCCAGGGTTGAACATCCCTGCAGGAGAACCATAATGGTTTTTGCCCTCACAGAAGCGGCGATGCTTGTTGAGAGAGGAGGTAGTGCTGAACAACTGCCCGCAGTCCTTACACTTGATCTGGGTGCGGCAGTCAGCATGCATGCGCTTGTGACGGCAGAGGTTGGAGAACTGGGTGTAGGATTTGTGGCACACCTCGCCTGGGGGAGCAAAAAGACGCAGCCCATCAGGGCCTGGTTAAACCCATTTTAACACTGTCTCTAACTCTGAATACCAAATCAATGGCAACACATATTTGAATTGAAATGTTTGATGAAATAGCTCACGGCACTGAAATCAATTACTCGGCAGATCGAAACTGCCAAAGGTTTCTTACTGTATCTCCATCATATGTATTTTACTGCTAAACTGTCACTACAAATATGCAAGAAAAGTAATAAAATACGAGAACTTTTATAAGTATCTAATCTACAGCAACATTTCCCTGTTAAAAAGTAACCTAAACTATCATATATGTGTTTGTTTTGCGCTGAGAAAAAGGTGGTTAATAATTTCTAAAGCTTTTACTTACAGATAAAAGGTTTGACACTGCTGTGGATGTGCTTATGCTGTTTGAGGCCTGATGAGGTGGCAAAAGTCTTGCCACACTCAGGACATGTGTGAGCACGTGCCCCTACGTGCTGAGAACGGATGTGACGCTGAAGATTGCTGGGATCTGTGAACACCTGAAATTTGAAATAAGCATATAAAAATACAAAGTATGTCATAATGATGCAGAAAAATTTTATGAATACATTTTTCCCTTTTTGTGTTGCATCATTCTTGACTGTTAATAAAAATATAGAGTTACCATTGCTTTAATATCTATATTACATATGCATATAAGAATTACTAAATTTATGTCCAGTACCAATATAAATAAGGCCCAAAATACAAGACCAGATAAATTTCTGAAGCAGATAAAGCCTGCGTGTCCTGTGCGCAACTTACGTGCGGGGTATGCTGTACCTTATCACAGTTTTCACACTCAAAACGTTTGCCACTGTCATGTGACATCTGGTGGCGGATGAGGTTGGACTTCCAGTTGAAGGCTTTAGGGCACTGGTCACACTTGTATTCCCTCTCCTCTGTGTGGACTATCATATGTTGACCCAGACTTGAGGAGAGCAGGAAAGTTCATTAGTGAAGTTAGTCCATGTGCATCTTTATAAATACTGACGTTTGGCAGAATTTGTGCATCTGTGTACCTGTATTCATTTGGGAAGATTTTCTCACAGTCTTTACACTCATGAACAGGCTCGTCGCTGTCCTCGCGTTCCTGTTTGAAGTCCTCTCTCAGTGCATCAAAGATGGAGCCGGCACTGGCGCACGAATACTTCTGGTGCCGCCGTAGCTCAAGTGCAGAGGAGAACAGTTCATCACAGTCTTCACAGCGGTACATCTGCTCATCTGCTCATACACACAGAAAAGCAAATAGTCATCTACATAACCTCAACTCAACAAAGGTCCACATAATGAAAGGGCAAAAGTCAAAAATGTAAGTAACAATTAGAAATTTCATATGTGCATGAATCAACAGTATTATTCTGAATAATGGTACAATGTGTATGTCAACACTGAAGTCTTCCAGATAAGACCAAGTATCCAACTGCACATGAAACAGTTAACAGTACTAAACAAGAACAAAAATCTATTACCTATGTGTTAGTTATAGTTAAATAGGCTCTTTTAAATTGTAAAAACAATCCTACAATTGACATTCACATAAAGTGAAAGTCAATTAGCAGTGAAATGTAGCCTTCATCAACACAAATAATTGCTTGTTAAAGCAAGTGTTGTGCCTGAGCCCGTAGGTGTAATAGTGCACAGGGGAAACAATAGGGGCTGGTCTTCCCTTCCGTGTTGATAACCTTTACAATACTTCTCACCACCAAGGTCAAATGCATAAAACTTAGGCCAGCTTTTTCAATAGCAAGTTCCTGAGTCAGACGCCAAGTTCAACAGATCAGGGGAAAGCCCACTGGAGTGTCTTTGTGCTTGGGCATAAATGTGTGCATGTGTTTATGTGAACATTTTTCGAGAAGAATGAGCAACAAGGAACAGAGGTAAGCAGGGGCACAGCGGTGCCAACCCCATGGTGATTTTACTGCCAACCTGACATACCCTCTTTGCCCTGAACCATGCAGCCAAAGCCTGAGTTGGCTCCCCAGGTATCCCAACATGCCACGCACACCCATCCATCACTTCATGCTGCACTAAATGAGTTTATCCAAAATGACTTAGATTGCATGGCTCACCTGTTTTCTACCGCATGCGGCCGTTTATCCAGCTGGAAATTCTTGGACACATTAAAAGGGCATTATAGTAGCAACATCAATGCGTCTAACCTTGGGGAGAAGGATAGATGACCTTCTGGTCAATGGGCCATTACACCGAGGCTGAAATGCTAAACTAACCAGCTCACTTTGACACCACTGTACTCATATTTTACTGAGTAGGGGAGTGGTTTACTGTAGAAGAGTTAGATAGGATTTGCTATGAAGCTCAAGTATCTCAGCAGTCTGATCATTTCTGTCTGTCGCCTTAGAGAACTTAAATGGCTTTGAAAAAAACTAATGTATGTCGATCTGGAAATATAGAAAACTGTGTGTATACAACAACAGTACTTCTCCTGCAACAAGAACAACGTGACTGGACACTGAAGTGCGTGTTTCAGCGAGGAGACGGCGTAAAAGCACCTTACATGTGTGCATCAGCATGTCTCTGTTTTTTCAGTTAGTCTGTGCAGGAAGAGTGGTGTGGGACGGGGTGGGGTGGGATACGTTATAAAGGGGAGACTAATAGCTCTCTGGGAGACGAAGGGAAGCACAATTATGTGCAGTTTAGCAGCTAATCTGGGAGCATGGGTGAGGTCTCAGGGGACTCCTCAAGTCCTCTACTTCAAATTCCTTCTCCGATAAGCCAGTCACAGAGAGCAGGGCTGCGCTGCCAAGCCCCTACTCAGCCCTGCTACCTTCCTCTCCCTCACTCACACAAATAGACACAGATAAGCACACAAAGAAGACACTTTCATCCCTACAGTAGGTTAAATGTCTGCTCTTTTATTTTTTCTGTCTCCTCTCACTCTCAAATCAACATCTTCAAGCAGTAGATGAACTGTAATGCTTATTTTTTTTATTCCCGCCTACCTATCTCCCTCTCTCACAACACAAAATGCCAAATACTTGGGCTCTGACACACTCTGGCAGGTGGAGTACCTCTCTGCTCTGCCTGCACCCCGCTCTCTATGTTTTTTCATATGCCTGCGTCTGCAGAGGAACTGAACAAATCATTTACAGGTCTACTCTAAATTTCACAAACTCAAACAACAAAGCCGTCTGCTTCTTTTCGATAATCGAGCCTGCTTTAAGCTCCCGTTTCCTCCTGCTCCCTTGGCATGGGGATCTGTGGAGAAACTGTGCATCATACCGTGGAGGGGTTGTGCACATCTCAAACATTCAAACATTTTGTTCCCCTTCCACCATTTTACAATCCATGACAAGTAGAGTAATCTTTTTTTTTTCATCAGTGGTTCCAGAAAGACTGGAAACACAACAAAACAACTGTTACCTGACAACAGAGCTTCACCACAATAAGTCCAAGATGTTTCAATAAATACAGCGGAACCACGGCCCCTTTTCCGCCTAAGTGAAGTTTCAAAGAAAAGCCAGATCGATAGTGAGCAGCTGTCCAACTCAGATTATGAGATAAAAACGTTAGACATATTCAGTCTGACATATAGAAGCGCGCAGAGAGCGCAGTGAGTCGGGTTACCCACTCAGGGAGCAGGGTGGGTGAAGGCACCTACAAACGTGGCGCACTTTGAAATGTGAGCCAATTTGCAGGGAACGGTGAGAGCGAGCTGCAGCGGAGGCTGAACACACACGATCTCCGAGGTTTCCGAGTTAAACGCGGGGATCAAAGAGAAACACAGAGCAACACGTTCGGAAGACTGATTTTTCCCCCGGTTTCCACAGTGGCATTACAGAAATGCGTGTCTGCAGAAACACACGGGGAAAGGTGAGTCCGGCCTGTCAACGTCACCTCGAGTCATTTAAATACTGTTAGTAATTAAAGAACGCGAGCAGGCATGAGTCAGACGTATAACACAATTTCTGAGCATCAGTTCACAGAACACACTGCTGAATGTGTGAATTTAAGTAGGATCACAATGGCCGATAAAACCTGAAAAACTCTCAGGAGAAATAGCAGGAGACAGACTGCAGCTCTGACTTCAGTGTAACAAGGTGTCCTTACGATTCTTTGGCCGATGTGATAAGTTGCACTCAAATGCGCGCGCATAATGCGGCTTCCGAGTTACTTTTCGTTTGATCTTGGTTTTCCGCTAACAGAAGATTTCTACTTACTAAAGATGAAATATGACAAGTGCCAATTGACACCCTAATACAGCGTTTCAGGCAAAGAGGCCCATTACCGTGCAGCATTATAAGCGCACAATTCAGAACATACGAGGAGCCTTCATTATTGGCAGGCCTATTTCCAATGACAGGTCCAAAACGGCCTTCAAGCAGATGCTTTAATGCGGGATTTAATTCCATCCTGGAAATTTATGATTCGAATAATTCACATTTCTTGAGAAAAGAAAATCTTGGAGGGATAGATTGTGTCTTTTCCCCGTTACATTACCGGGCCTACGGAGTGTGTTGGCTGCGAAAGCAGCACAGGATGCAGGTTGGAGTTTGTTTAAAATGTGCGCTAATGACGCGCATTAATCTTACCTTGTATGTTGGGTGCCATAGATCCCTCGGGGAAAATACCGTCCTTCATATACACTAAAAGCTCCTCCCCTGCTTCAATGTCCCGGACAGCTTTATAATAAATCTAAGAGAGAGAGGGAGAGAGAGAGGGGGAGACTTTAACTTAAGGTCACGATGGAATTAATAAGTGTGGACGCTGCATATTTACTTCATCACAAAATCCTCAAATCGATAATATTATCACATTTATCTGGTTAATAACAAATAAAGCATCAGTCATGTTTTGAAAAAGGCTACATCATTCAGACTGCAGCACAGTTCGTGTAAGCTTCATATATTATCACAGGTTTTACTTTAATACCAGTTTATTGGTCGAACTCTAATTAAACGCCACCCGTCAAATTTGATTTTAATACATGATAGGCAACACGGTTATTTGTTGTGTTTAAAATAAACAAAGCGAACATAAAATAATCATTTTCCCTTTTTCAAATAGCCTAAAATAAAACATAAAGTAGGTCTGCGTTATTTCACATACCGACTATTTACTCAAAGATTCACAAAAGAAAGTGCAGAAGGAGTTCAGACGATATAAATGCTTCTATAATGAGTCCAAACAATCTGAAAGAAAAGTGGTGAGTGAAAGGAAAATAAACAAACAGCTCTGCAGCGAGCCGGCAAATGTCGGCTTCTCATCACACAACAGCTCATTCAAGTGAAACAGTTTAAAACGTGTGATCAGGCAGCAACTGTTGCTGGACACGTTTGTGCTGCAACTCAACACAAGGACAACAGGAATAAATATGAGAGAAATATTCAGAGGGCAGGCCTCGCAGCCACTACATCCTCCAGAAAACGGCCAGACACACTCAGTTTATACCTCTTTATATAAACATAGGTCACAACTAACGCGCGTAATCTTCCGATGTAAAGTGTTGCACATCTTATTGCATCCAAATAAACCAAAGCGCAACCAACAACTTCACAGAGGAGGCAGAGTCTAGGATCTCTGAACACATGGGGGCGCTCTGCACCAATACAACGAGGAAAGGCAGAACACGCTCATTCATAGGCACACAGACTCGCAGAGAAGCTGCTGAAACTAACTTCCCAGACTCGCTGTTAAGATGTGACCAGGAGCGCGCGTCGAAAATCAATAGAAATATCACATGTAAGCCTGAACTACTGCGCACAGGGCAACGTCGTTATAATAATAAGAGTAACCACAATTAGGCCTGTTATTATTGTCATTATCATAATTAATATTAACAGTATAGGCTGCGGAAACCTCGTCCCTTGTCGGTCTGACCTTTCTTTTCTCCGTGAGTAGAAAGAGTTGCGAAAGTTGCGCGGCGCTGCGGAGAGCCTCCAGCTGCAGTAGCACTTCAGTCCCGGTGGAGTTGGCGACGCAACCCATAGTAGAGCTACCGGAGACGGAGCGGGCCGCTGGGGCGGGCTGGTCCTGCGAGAGGAGGTCGCTAAGCGGCCAGGAGCGCTGCGGACGGCCGGTGATCGTTCCCCTCTGGCTGGGTGAAGCCAGACGCTCCTCTGACGGGCTACTCTCTAATCTAGTCAGCGAGCACGACTTTGATGATGATGATGAGTCTGTCTCTCTCTTTCTCTCTCTCTTTCTCTCATTAGTGATTCCCTATTGCCCCTTGGTGCTCTTTCGGTTACCCGTCGGCCACTCCTCCTCATCTTATCTCCAGCCAAAAGGATTGAAGGATCTGCGGCGCAGACCCCTCCCCGCATCTCCGATCCCAGCCGTCGCTCTGGACGCTTGATAAATCTATTATTGATGTAAATAATGGATAGAGCAGCCCGGCAGCAGACTTGCGCTCACTTTATCAGTCTCAGATACATTTACGTAAACCAGACAGGAGACACACACACACACACACACACACACACACACACACACACACACACAGACCTATAGATAGATATAGAAGACGTAACAAAAGGCCTGTGTGCAAACGTTTTGTCCAAAATGCAGCTACATTATTTCGTTTTCCTGTTTCCAGTCTGAGATGAATATGTCTACATCTTCACGTCTGGATTAAAAAAACAACAATGAAAAAACAAACAAACAAACAAACAAACAAACAAACAGTAATTCGGTATATTTATATACCGAATATATATAAATATAAATATAAATATATAATATGCTATATATTTATTCGGTATATAATATTTATTCATCACGATGACTTTTTTTTAATTATTACGGTTGTCTGTTTTTCTTCGTTTTTTCAAAAACGTTTTATACACGTGAGGCGCGAATGTGGACATAAAAAAAGGGACGGACGACGTTGCAGTATCCTATAAAAGTAGTCCACACTTTTTTATGCAGCATCTCTTGCATTTCTTTTTTTTTATCTCTTAAATTGCTTAATTTGTGACACAAATCTAATTTTCTTCAAATGTAATTAATATTTTAGATTTTAGCAAATATTACATATTTGAAATGAATGTTTCCAGTAGAAAAAAAAGGGACGTTTTAATTAAATTTGTAATTAATATTTGTCGTGTTTGCAGGGTTTCTGACCTTTATGAAGCTCTGCTTTAGTGTGTATTCTACAGTAAGGCCTTGTCCCAGTGTTCAGGGGACAGGCAGATGCCTCATCGATCAATGCCAGCCATAGGGCCTGAAATAATCCCCCACTGTGGCCTCATAGTCAACTCACACACACATACATACCCACATGCGCACAATAGTGTCTATTTATTGATGGATCCATTCGGGGGTAGAAGGGCAGATCAAACAGAGTTGGAAAGAACTCCACTCCCAAACACAAAAGATGAAGGACTGACAAGAAGGTGGATAAGGTTCATCTTCTCTTTAAACCTTCATCTCCTAATCACACACCCAGCGCTGTCTCAGCTGTTTCCCTCAATACATGCAACTTGGCCTAGAACCACTGAATGGCCTCACTAATACACCAGTTTTAAAAGTGAGTGAGAACAATTTATTTGGAGTATAGACAGACTCACGCATGCACTCACACTCACACCCCCACACACACACAAGAAACCGTTGGATTGCCTTGTTTTGTTTGGCCATCGTTTAAAAAGCCTGAATATTGCATTAGGATGAAATTGCAAGCAGGAAAACAGCAGGTCTGAAGAAACGAGCAAACATTTTCTGTGTGCACCTGATGTATATGGAAACAAATAGACTACATACTAATGATTGCATTAGCATAAGTATCTAAATTATGCATGGACGTACACACATTTGTTCGTCTTACATCATTAATGGCAAACAAATAAATATATTATCTGCTTGCTTTTTAAAAGGTCACTGTGCATTTCAATTTGTACCATGTGTCCTTATTTCCACAAGCTCGTGCACAGAGGATGCTGATAAAAAAGAAAAGGAAACGAAGAAATCACAGAGTAGTCTGCTAAACCGTACATTGAGCACAGGACAGCTGTGTGTGTGTGTGTGCAGAGCTTATAAATGACAGTGTCATTCCTGTGACCCACTGCACCAAGCAAGTGGTCAGACAAACAAAAGATACGTCGTTTGTTAGGCACAAACAACTGTAAAAGACATCAAAAAGCCATTGTGCACGTGACGCCTCTTCTGGGCCTGATAATTCTCCAACATTTTCACCGGTGCCATAATTCTTCCTGTGACATTGTATGGCAGTGGCAGTGGGCACTGATGTGAAAATCTTAAAAGGATTAGGCAGGGTGGTGTTGCCAGCCAATTGGTGCTTGTCAATCTCGGAGGCCCTTGTGTGTTCCCTCTCTTACTTGGTCGAAGCCTCCTTTCTCCCGATCGGTCAGGCTTAATGTCTGAGGCTCAAATGGACACACTGGCCTGTCCACTCGATGTGACAGAGTGACAGAGTGACAGGTGGCGGATCGAGACATGACGACAGAGAAAAGGAGACAAAGACAGTGAGGAACAGGCGGCGAGAGACCGAGACAAGAGGGGGAAAGAGCCATGTAGGAAGGGATTAGGAAACAAATAAGAGCAGAGTGACAGGAATGTGGAAACACACAGGCAAGTCATATGGACGCAGTTGGCAACTGTCATGCTCGCATCTTTCTCATGTTGTATTCAAGTGTCATTTCATCTCATCTTTTGTCCTTGGTCCATTTCACATTAGAACTTACCAACATTGTTTTCTCCAGCTCTAACTCTATTGTCCCTATTATACTTATTGTTAACAGTCTGAAAATCCAACGTGTGTCAAATGTTGACACAGTAAGACCACTGGAATATAATCTACAAAAAATTGAGCGTCATAAAAGCAAAACAAAAACAGATAAATATGGTAATTGCTAATATACTGAACTAGTAAGTTATGGCACACGCATTGTATGGGGCTGAGGTTAGGGCCTAGTTAAGCAGTCGGGGGTTTATGGGCACTGGCTGGGCATCTTTCCAAAAGTATCCGATGCCTTACCAGGTTTCTTTAGAGAGAGTGAGGCAGAGGAAATGGGACATAAGAACCAAAAAAAAAGAGAAACTGCTGCCTCCACAGAAGAAGGCCGTGCCTTGGATAATGGTTATTATGGGACTCTGGAGTGTCAGGCTATTTTTCAGGCTCTTTACGTGGGTCATTTTCTAACAGCACTGGCAACTGGCCCAGCTACAGACACACAATGGAGCCATTCCTTGGTCATTACCAACACACACACTATCCCATCACAACGGTAAACATGCACACACACACACATTCACATACATCAACCCAGCGCTATTCACAGTAAATAGGAAGGGGTAGCAGCCAACCCCCCCCCCCTCACCTCTGCCTCTTGCTAACATAATAGTGTTGTTTCTTTCCTATCTGAACTACATATGCAGCCAGGACATCTCTGCCATGTCACTCACCTGGTCTCCGGTGAGGTGACAGGCGGCGAGGTTCTGCTCCTCAAATGACGGAGCACAGCGAACGTATTTGAGCCAGCTGTTGCTATTGGCGTCTGGGCCTGTGTCCAGTGCGAACTTGATGTTGCCCATGTCGTCCACCACCTGTTGGAGAGTCACACATTAGACTTTGATAAAAAGAACAAACAGGTTATATAGGAAATATTTCTAGAAAGTTACAGGGTCTGGGGATGTTCTCATAGGTTACGAATATAACATTTAAAATACAACACAACAGAGCACGAGAATGTTATACCAGAAGCCTAATGTCAATCAACTTTAAAGACGCACAGAGGCAACATGTCGGTGGGTGTTAGGGCCACCTAACCCTGTCCATCCCAACAACTAGAAGAGGAAAGAGGGAAAGGAAGAGAAAGGAGGAGGGAGCAGACAAACTGTGGCTTCTTTCACTTTGTCTGAAGACTTTCTCTGGCACATATTGATCACCCTTTGTAACCCCTGCACCCCCCTGAGACTCCAGGAAGGGGTTTCATGTTACCTGCTTTCACAGGGAATGAAGGAGGATGGAGATAGAGATGAAGGAAGAAGAGGAGGAGGAGGAGAAAAGAGAAGAGGGGCTTATTGTTGAGTGAAAAGTGAGGGGAAAACCAGAAAAGAGTAACGAAGCCTAATGTTTTGCTGGAGTCAAAAATAGGAATACCTCATACTTTGAAAAATAGATAAGAAGACACTGAGAAAAGAGCAGATATTTTATATGAGCGACAATTATATATGAGAGTTACATTCGAGATTTGAAAGTGACTTCAAGTTTTAGGAGTAGGGGGCAGCTAAATCTACCCCTCACGGCCAAGTGGGAGGTTGAAAACTCAGATTGTGCCCCAACTCTGCATGTGCGCATGTGACACTGAGCCTGTCTGAATCCTCCTGGGAGAACCTGCCGGAGACAGAGCAGCTCCTCTAATTACAACTCCCAATCAGCCTCGCTCTGACCTTTAGCTCGACTCTCTGCTGATCACAGTCAAACGTCTGCTGAAGGAAGCCGAGGTGTGATGGAGAACAACCAACAAGCCGCATGACATTTTTAGATGTGTTTGTGAACGTTTCTGTAGGCGTGTTCACGTTTTATTTCAGCTCATAAAGACTGAATGGTCATGTTCTTGTTGTTTGGGTCAGTGCGTGCAGAAGGTGTATTTCTGTGGGTGGGGGCGCAGGTGCCAAGTTTGGTGAGAAAATATGTAAAGGATCTGGTTGAAGGTGTGGAATAACTGTCGGGTAGCTGGTTTGTATAAATGTGGTAACTGTTTTAGGTGAAAGTGTGTGCGAATGGTTAAAGGAACAGCTTGAGGTAACGTTAGTGTTAGTGAGTGTGCCCTCTTTACTTCTATATGCCTGCTTTACAATCGCAAAACCTAAAAATAATTCATCCAAATCTTGAGCTATGTTTAAGACTCTGTGTCACAAGCCAGAAATAAAACCTGTCATTACTGCTTATGTCAGTGCATTTTCTGATTGTTAGAGTGTAAAACATCTTACGTACCTCCCTAATTCACACCGAGACAACTTGGAGACAAAGAATGTTCATGGGTAGAGCTTATAGGAACTGAATAGTATTCAGGCATCTAAGGCTACTACCGCCTCTGCTTCCAGTTTACAACTTCAACACTCAGCTTGATCGAGTCCAGGCCTTTATTTTATGTGTGAAAACAGTCACTGAAAACTAACCAGGCATACCCCCTCAACCACACGCACACACACCTAATACTCCACCCAATGTGTTTTCAGCAGGCGGTCAAGTTAAAGTGCCCTTGACAGGGAGCTGAGACAGGTATCGTATATGTTTTATGAATACGTGGAGAAAAGCTGAGGTCCATTTGGAGTCGAGGTGGGATTATTGCCTTTTGTAGGGGGAAATAGGTGTGGGAGAGGAGATGAGGAAGCCTGACCATGCACAGACCGTCACACTTGTGTGAATACTGACATGCCTACATGTTGGGCAAAGTAGCATTCATGTATACATATTTCGGTAAGCCCCTTCTGCTCTACATGCATCCCAGGTCCTGATCATGTCATTGGGATTAAAGGAACAGCAATAAGCTGGTTCAAATCTTATCTGTCTGATAGATCCCAATTTGTTCATGT